>CM053770.1:320757173-320790423 GCA_028658325.1 Potorous gilbertii
GAGCCCCCCCTTCCTGATTGGCTACCTCTCCTGGCACCTGTTTTCTGTTGGGGTCCTTTACCTTATAGCACCCTGACAACCACCTTCTGTTTGGGGGTTCTTGCCTAACAACAAGCCCCCCTCTTGCTCTGTCAGAACTCTGTTTGTTGTGGAAACCACAAGGCTATACCGAGTAGTGCCGAAATGCTTAAAATACACTCACCCACCTCAGTTCGGGGCTGTCTCCTCTGGTTCTCTCCATGAGGCAGTCGCCAGCCTGGCTAAAAAATGACACTCTCAAAATTCCTAATTGATTTTGCCTGTCCATCCATTTCAGTAAAAATTACTTAGTTTCTCAAAGTTGTTCTTAAAACAGTATCATTGTTATTGTATACCATGTTCTCTTGGCTCTCATTTCACTCTTCATTATTTGTTTAAGTTTATCCATATTTTTCTAAAATCAGCGAACTCACCATTCCTTATAGCACAATAGTATTCCGTTGTAATCATAAACCATAACTTACTTGTTCAGCTATACAACTTGTATCCTAGGATTCTGTAATCCTGATCTTTATATTAAGCTACAATTTACCTGCTTGTATACAGTTCCTATCCTAAGCTATATTTACACTGTAGCATGGTGATTTTATACCTTAACTACTTAACTATTTAAATTTGCATGAGCAGTTAGCAAGGAGGAGTCTATAGGAAAGGTCTCAGTCCTAGAATTAGGGCCTCAGGAGGAAAAGGACTTGATGCATTAGGTGGAAAGTTCCCAGCATGGAACACCTTAAGAGCTTTCTGCTTGGGGATTCCCGGGTCTATTTGTCCCAACCTGTGGTTATTTATGCAGCTCCTTAGCTTTATAGGGAATTTGATGAAGACTTCGATGAATAAATGCAGCAAGGGTTTTTGGATTTTCTGGTGTTTATAGGGCTCATGACTTGTGTTTTTTAAAAGTCACAACAATTTGTGCATTTCAAGTGAGTACATCACATGTAGTGAGTGTGGTACTTAGCACGGTGCCAGGTATATTGTGGATGTTTACTAAATATTTGTGAACTTGTTGCCTTGGCCACATATTATGCAGTATTTATCCCTAGGGAAAGTGTTTCCAGGCAATACAGGATAGTGAAAAGAGCCTTGAATTATATGTTCAGAATGAGGCTTGGTCAGAACAGTACGGGGCCAATGAGTTAGTTCATTTTATTTAATTGTTCTTTTTGTTATAAGGAAAGGTTCAAAGGCAGTCTGTGGTGGGGACGTGGCAATAGAATTGGAAAATGCATTCATGTTACAAAAGGTAGAAATAAAACATTTATTTTTAATAAGAATGCTATGCTGGAAAACAGGATGCCCAGGTTCTAGTCTCAGTCATTTCCCTAGCTAGCTCCAATGGCCTTTAGTAACTCATTTTTCTTTTAAAGATTCAGTTTCATGACTGTTATGGATATGTTTTATATGACTACACATGTACAACTTATGGTGAATTGCTTGTCTTCTCAACGAGAGGGAGTGGTGAGAGTAGAATGGAGAGAATTTGGAATTCAGTTTTAAAAATTGTTAAAAATTGTTTTTACATGTAACTGAGGAAAAATAAAATATGAAACAAGAGGAAAAAAGAAAAAAACCCTCAGTTTCCTCCTCTGTAAAATGAAAGGGCTGATATCTATGGTCCTGCTCATTTCTGACATTCTACATTCCACAGAATGACAAGTTCTCTTATTCTAATATCACTACCAGCCCTGACAGTCCATGCTTTCTTGTCTAACATTCTGTTAAAAACTCCCTTCCCACTCTGAGAGAGTCCTAATTCTATGAATTCCACTCATGAATGTGCTGGTTGTGCAATACAGGCCACAAAGATAGACCAGCTCAAGGTGCAAGGGTTTGTCACTGTATCACAATTAAGGAACTAATTTTCTAGTGCTTTTTCAATTGACCATATTGACAGTGTCTTGAAATTTGGTTTTTCAGTGACACATAAAGCCTTTTCCATGGTTAACGCATTTGAGTTTAATTTCAGTAATATTTCCATTAACAACCTGTAATTAAAGCATCTAATAAAGATCAGTAATTCACTTAGCTGACTTTAGGAAAGGGGGGAAAAATAACAGAAAGGAAGAGAAAAAACCCCTCATGGAACTCAGATTCAATTCTCCTGTTAAATGAACATTATGGTTTTGCTAGGTCTCTTAATTGGACCTCATTTTTTTTAAACAGGAATATTAAACAAATTAAATTAAGCAAGTAATTTCCCTTTTTGGGATAAAAAAAAGCACTGGAGTGGAAAAGTGCCTCCAAAATATCCATTAATGTAATGGGGGTGGAGGTTGTGATGCTTTAAAAGGCGTTCGTTGTTTTTGCTTAAACAGCATGATGCTGACAGATACAGCAGGACCCCATGTACCCAAGTGGAGCAAACTCAGGCTGTAGTGCAGAAACCAGATGGTCCCTCAATGGTCTCAAAGCTCATGGCCCACTGGCCTCTATTTTCTTCTCTGACACTTAGGGTGAGGTGGCAGGGTTAGTTCTGCATTGGTATAACATCTCTAAGGCAGAGCAGTGGATAGAATGCATGCCACACCTGGAGTCAGGAAGATTCATCTTTCTAAGTTCAAGTTTGTCCTCAGATACTTACTATCTATGTGGCCCTAGGCAAGCCACTTAACCATGTTTGCCTCAGTTTCCTCATCTGTAAAATGTACTAGAGAAGGAAATGATAAACCATTCCAGTGTCTTTAAGAAGAGAACCCCAAATGGGGTCATGAACAGTCAGACATGCCTGAAGCAATTGAACAACAGTAAGAAGGCCCTAATATGTTAGAGAAAGAGCAAGTGACAAAACAGGACAAACATAATCCCTCTTCAATCAATCAATCACAAGTATTTACTAAGCACCTACTATAAACCAAGTCCTTTGCTAACTAGGTTCTGGAGACAGAGGTAGAATGAACAAAACAGTAACCAGGCGCAAGGAGCTTACATTAAGCCTTTCACATACTTGAAGATGACTTACCTTGCCCCACTACCCAGCCCAGAAAGTCTTGTCTAAGCTAAGCTTCTTTTTCAATCAGGCCTCATATCGCAATATTGAGGCCTTTCACTATCCTGGTTACCTTCTAATACTCACATTTTACAGAACAGGAAACTGAGGTAAAAAGAGGTCAAATGACTTGCCTATAGTTACAAAGTGGTAAGTGGCATTTCTGGGATTCAAATCCAGGCTTTCTGACTCTATTATGCCACAACTGCCTTGTTTTAACTACTATGTAACCTTGAACAAGTCATACATATCTCTGAGCCCCAGATTCCTCATTGTAAAGTAGGGAGGATTTTTATTGTTTGTACTACCCACCTCATGTTGTTGAGAGGATCATATGGAATAGGCAAGGCAAAGCAAGGTACAATGCATTTATTAAGCACTTAATATGTACCAAATACTGTTTTAACACTCATTTTTAAAAATTTGACTTCCAACTTCTCTCCTTTCCTCCCTCCCCACCCATCCCCACTGAGAAGGCACACAATTTGATATAGGTTATGCATGTTTAGTCATGTAAAACATTTCCATAACAGTCACGTGAAAAATTATATTTTCCTCCATCCTACACTGCTTCTCATTTATTCTATTCTCTCTTTTGATCCTGTTTCTCCTCAAAAGTATTTACTTCTAATTATCCCCTCCTCCCATTTGCCTTCCCTTCTGTCTTCCCCTTTACCCTCTGCTTATCCCCATCTCCCCTAATTTCCTGTAGTGTAAGATAGATTTTCATACCAAGTTGATAGTGCATGGTATTCCCTCCTTAAAACAAATCAGATGAGGGTAAGGTTCTCTGTTTCTCTCTCACTTCCCCTCTCTTCCCCTCCATTGAAAAAGCTTTCCCTTGCCCTTTTTATGTGAGACACAATTTATTCCATTCTATTTCTCCCTTTCTCTTTCTCCCAATATATTCCTCTCTCACCTCTTAATATTATGCTTTTATATGTCATATTCAACTCACCCAACGCCCTCTGTCTATATGTATATAATCCCTCCCCCAATTACCCTAATACTGAGAAAAGTTTCAAGAGTTACAAATATTATCTTTCCATGTAGGAATGTAAGCAGTTCAACTTTAATAAGTCCTTTATGACTTCTCTTTCTTGTTTATCTTTTCATACTTTTCTTGATTTTTGTATTTGAAAGTCAAATTTTCCTTTCAGCTCTGGTCTTTTTCATCAAGAATGCTTAAAAGTCCTCTATTTCATTGAATTATCACTTTTTTATCTCCTGAAGTATTATACTCAGTTTTGCTGGGCAGGTGATTCATGATTTTAATCCCAGATCCTTTGACCCCTGGAATATCATATTCCAAGCCCTCTTATCCCTTAATGTAGAAGCTGCTAGATCTTGTGTTATCTTGATTGTATTTAACTTGTTTCTTTCTGACTGCTTATAATATTTTCTCCTTGACCTGGCAGCTCTGGAATTTGGCTACAATATTCCTAGGGGTTTTTCTTTTGTGATCTCTTTCAGGAGATGATTGGTAGATTCTTTCAATACTGATTCTGTGCTCTGATTCTAGAATATCATGGCAGTTTTCCTTGATACTTTCTTGAAAGATGATGTCTGCACCCTTTTATGGATCATGGTTTTCAGGTAGTCCAATAATTTTTAAATCATCTCTCCTGGATCTATTTGCCAGGTCAGTTGTTTTTCCAAAGAAATTATTTCACATTGTTGGCTATTTTTTCATTCCTTTGGCTTTGTTTTATAATTTCTTGATTTTTCATAAAGTCATTAGCTTCCATCAGCTCCGTTCTAATCTTTAAGGAAATATTTTCTTCAGTGAATTTTTGGACCTCCTTTTCCATCTGTCCAACTCTGCTTTTTAAGGCATTCTTCTCCTCATTGGCTTTGATTTCTTTTGCCATTTAGGCTAGTCTGTTCTTTCAGGTGTTATTTTCTTCAGCATTTTTGGGTTCCACTTTAGCAAGCAATTGATTCATTTTTTATGATTTTCTTGCATCACTCTCATTTATCTTCCCAATTTTTGCTCTACTTCTCTTACTTGATTTTCAAACTCATTTTTGAGTTCTTCCATGGCCTGAGACCAATTCATATTTTGCTTGGAGGCTTTGAATGTAGGAGCTTTGACTTTGTTGTCCTCTGTTTGTATATTTTGGTCTTCCTTGTCACCAAAGCAAGATTCTATACTCTGACTCTTTTTCTGGTTTTTGCTCATTTCCCCAGTCATTTACTTGACTTTTGAGCTCTTTGTCAAGGTGGTTGTCTGCTTTCAATGGGAGTGGGGGGTTGTACTGTCAGCCGCTTTATGCCCCTGCACTTTGTGGACCTAGAGCTCTAAAAACAGCTGCTATCTCTACCCCTGCTGCAAGGGCAGCAGGCCCCTCCCACTCTTCACCACCCTGGGGCTGGGGCTGGGCCACTCTACCACTGACCTTCCAATTTGTCCATGAAGTTTTGGGGTTGTGAAATCTGGTGACAGTGATTCAAAACCCCTCCCCCTGGCCCTGTTCAAGTCCCATCTGTGCCAGTGTGGCCCATGTGCTCTCTGCTCTCAGCATGGCATTATAGATACTTCCTGTCAACCTTCCAGTCTGTCTCGAGCTGGAGATTTGTTTCACACCATCATTCTCTTGCTTCTGTAGCTCCAGAATTTGTTTAAAGTCATTTTTTCAGGTATTTGGCTGGACTTGGGGGGAGGGCTCTAGCAAGTGTCTGCTTCTCTTCCATCATCTTTCCTCTGTCCTTATGCTAATATTTTTGTTTTTTCTATTTCTTTCCCTGTAGTCCCAGTCTCAGCCCTAAATGTATACAAAGCCCTGTTTTGGAACAACAATATAGAGAAACAAAGATACTCAGTATTTGTCTTGGGAAAATGCCAAGACTTATAGGGAGAATACAGTTGTCATAATAAGTAAGTTTCTTCACTCTCAAGGAACTCCTATTCTGATAAAGGAGATGATCTTAGATCTCAGGAACTTACCAGTTTGATAAGAGAGACACAATTGATGCATTATCCTGGTTAGTATTATGTAACTCTTCTTGTCCCATGACATATTCCTACATTTCAACTCAAATACATATATTCCCTCATATAAATGTGTCAATATTTTATTGCCTCTTAGAGATGGGTTGCATCTAGCTTTGGGGTAACTGGAAGAGGCAGAGAGGGATAGTTTATCAGTCCTGATCTCTTCCCCATCAAGATCTTTATTTCCAGAGAAGAACTTTAGGGACATCCTACTCTCCTTCTATCCCACTGGTTCATCTTTTTCTTCTCTCTCTTTAAAAAAATAATACAAGGAGCTAAATCCCATCATTTTCCTGCCTATGTCTATATTTCTGCTTGTGGAAGCAGCCCTAAGAAGGCATAGTAACTCAGTTCAGCAGCTGTTTCTATAATCTTTGTCAACCACTCTGTCCAATGATTACCTTTTTATCACAGACTTGTAAAATCCCCATATTCCCATGAATCATGGCCACTATACAACAGGAACAAGGGAAGTTCAATCAGCTTTGGAGTAACATCAGGAAAAGTAGCTAATATAGTAGGGTAGGGTTATACACTGGGAGCAATTGGGACTCTGTGTCAATCTGACTTCTCCTTGTAGGGGAGTGATGGTTCAAGAGTCATTCTCCTTCTGTCTTGAGATTGGAAAGCAATGCCCACCCCTGCCCCATAGAAAAGAAATACTGAAAGGCATTGCACATAGAGGTCATATTCTATTCTTCAGGGAACACCTGGTTGCTGGGTTGATCTTGAATACTCTGTGTGTAAAGATCCCAGAATTTTAGACCTGGAAAGAACCTTATATATTACTGGGTTCAAATATTAGTGGATTCAAATCTCTTATTTGCTTTACTATGGAGGCAAATACGGTTGAAATCACATTGAAGTTGGTGATGGAGCCATGGGTCTCCTAATTTCTTGTAATACTGACAGATCCAAGATCAAATTTGAATGAAATCTTCAAGGTAAAGCTGAGCAAAGAATCTGGAGATATATGGTAGTCAATTCAAAAAAGCCATAAGTGAATGAGCAGTCAAGACCCTGGAAACTGGCAGAAGCCACAGTCCAGAGAAAGGTCAACCATCAAGGAGGGTTTGAAAATGATAGTTAACAGGAGGTAGTGAGTCAAAGCTGGATAAGCAGTCAGGAACTCAGGGGTTTGCACAGAAATTGGAGGCCAAGACAGAGAGTGAATCAAAGCCTGGCAAGCAGTCAGAAGAGCAGAAATAGAAAGAATGTGCCAGACATGATAGAACTTAGAAACTGAAACAAAGTTGGCCTCAGACAGAAAGGCTTTTATATTCTTCCTGTCATGGAAGAAGCCAAGGACTGATCAAACTTAGGGCAGAGAGACTCAGGTTGTGCAAAAGCCAACTAGGTTTGATAAAGCCACATTGAAGACCTTTGCTAACTGAGTGACTGATTGACTCAAGTGTGTGCACACTATCAAAACTAGCTTTTAGTGGAAGGCATTTCCATTGAATAACAAGAAATGTGTGTCTAGCATTCACCAATTGCAAATATTATTTATTGGGATAATTCCAGAGCAAATAGGAACAAATAGTTCTATTCTATGGCTTAGGGAAAAGCTCAATCAATCCATAAATATTAAAGTGCCTACTATGTGTCGACCTGGAGATATAAAAAGGGATGAAAGAAAACTGGACTCCCAAGTTAGGAGTCCCAAGTTCTGGTGCTTTTCCTAATATACATACATGACTTTTTACAAGTCATGTTTCTTCTGGGAGGCCTCAATTTCCTTCTATGTAAAATGAGGTGGAAAATTAGTCCTTTTTTGTCCATTATTTCAGACTAAGTACTTATAGGTAAGGTGTTCAAGTTTTTTTTAATGTTGAAGGAGGCATTTTGAAGCCTTGCCAGTATGTTGTCCTTTCCTCCCAGTTGTCTTGGTGTCCAATAAGTCACTCAATAAACATTTATTAAATGCTTACTATTTGCCATGTACTGTGTTAATTGATGGGGATACAAAAAAAGGCAAAAGGCCTTCCAAACTATCAAGGAGTTCACAATCTAAAGGAGCAAATGAATATATACAAACAAGATATGTACAAAATCATAGGACATAGTTAAGAGAAGGAAAGCACTGGAATTAAGAGAGGTTAGGAAGTACTTCCTGTAGAAGATGGGATCCTGTAGAAGATATGATCAGATGTTAATATGGGCTTTGTGTAATAAGTGTGAAGCAGTAAGATTTTTGAAAGGAACCTGGGTAGAGAGAAAGAGGCAAGGGAATAATATTGCCATATACTGCCACTGGTTTTGGAGACTTTGGAATTTCTCCAGGATTTGGCTCCGCCACAAAATCCAGTTTCATCTGGAGGTTTGACTCACTCAGTGTCTCCTCTCCTTCCCTCTCTTAATCAAACCCTATTTATCCTGTATATTAAAAGCTGGGCACAATGAGGAATTCTAAGACCTCAGTGCCAAATTTCATCCACAGTCAGTGACCAGCTCCAGTAGGAGAGGAGAGGAGAAATCTCAAAGTGTCCAAGACATTTGCTGAGCACTTCCTCTGAAATGTAGTGATGCCCAAGGGAACCTGAGTATGAGGACACATAGAAGCATGGTACATGGAGCCTCAACCAACTTATTTGTTTCTTTTGTTTTCTCTTTTCTTTGTTCCTCTCCCACTCCTATTACTTTCCATGAACTCTGTAATGCTTTATATGTACCTAGTTATGTATTTACAAATAGTTTCTGTCTCCCATTAGACTGTGAACATTTTGAAACTAGAGATCTGTATCTTCAGTTCTTAGCACAGCTCTTGGAACATGGTAAGCACTTAATAAGTCTTAACTGACTCTTTCAAAAGCCCTGCTCATCCACAATCCACATCTCCCTGGGCACTGACACTATTGAGAATAACGCATACTAGAGCCATCCACCTATTTGGAAAGTACAGAAATGGCTTTTTTATACTGATTAACTTGAGCAATTTGTAGAATATTTAAACTATAACTATAGAGCTGGAAACAGTGTGGTACAGTGTAAAGAAATGAAGTCAAGGCTCCTGAGTTCAAGTCCCTTCTCTTTTACTTATTACTTTTGTGCCCTAGGGTGAGACACTTCATTTTTCTAGGTTTCAATTCTCTCATCCAGAATTTATTCCTTCATTTCTGTCTATTGAAATGCTTCTCTTTGAGCATGGATGCAGTTGCATTGGGATGTATGGAGTGTCCAGGGAGGATGAGCACCTCTGATGTAAGGGCTTACTGAGCTCCTCCACCTTTGGTGTCCACCTGTCACTCAACTCTCACCTGTGGCTCCAAGAAGCTGTAACATGAGTAGTGATCACAGCCATTAGTCTCAGAGGGGCTAAACCAGCTTGATGAACAGGACTCAAACCCATTGGTGAGTTACAGGGATGTCTAACCTAAGTATGTGAAGACTTTCCCCAGAAGAATGGAAACAATTTGTTCAAATGACCATGAAGGCTGCTGAAGCAGACACCGTGGAGGGCTTAGGGTTTGGAAGATATCAAAGATACCAAAGTCATCCACTGCATCTTTGGCCATTGCTAGTCATCTTGACTTTTGTCATGCCACTGAACTTCGATGACCCTGGAAGAGAGAGTGAAGCTGAGGCTGATGACTTTGTGCAACTCTGCTTCACATTAATCTAGTTCCCATGCAAGTGAAGACATCACCTGTGATGGCATTAGTCTTCTTCAAAACTGAAGGATGGCAGCCTTTGACCCTCCTTGGACTTCTCAAGACCCTTCCTAAACCCCTCCTCCCATCACCCTGGACTACCAGACCACCCCCCAGATCCCCACCCCCATACTCTTTTCTGTATTTAAGTTCCATCTTGCCTCCATGAAGGTGCTCAGATTCAATCTAGCTCAGACTTTGTCTACCTGGGATTGTATCTGGTCTGCTTGTGAATACAAGCATCACAAATGCTTAGGCTCCTTAAGAGACAACCCAATCTGGCGAATCCTTAATAAACTTTGTTTTCTTTAGCTTTAAAAAAATACCTGAAGGATGAACAGCAATCGCCTCCCGGTAGCACTGAGAACTCATTACATTCACTGATACCTGGCTTTCAGATTTGAGAGTTGGACTAGATGACCTTTTAAAGGCATTATCATGACTTTATGAATCTATGACCTATCTAGCTCTGACTCTTCATTTTACAAAAAGAGGAAATTGAGTCTCTCAATTGCTTAAGCCATACAGATAGTGCTAGACAATTCCAATTCTGAAAATTTAATAATCCTGTATTGGTGGGCAAGTTACTCTCCTAACATTTCTAGTTTCTCCAGATTGACCTTGGAGTAGGGGCCAGATCAAAGGATTATTATAGTTTAGATTCACAATATTCTATCCATGGTAGGTTGGGATGAGACAAGGTGGCTTACTTAGATCATGGGTCTTGGGAGTATTTGCTTCTGGTTTATTTCCCTGACATAAACATGTCTTTACCTAATTAATTGTTTTGAGGTTACTTGTAGGGAAAAAAATTAGATCTTGAAGAGTAAGGAATTGCTAGTGGATGGTCACAAAGGCAACACAAGAGAGTATCTAAGTTTGGAAAGAATAAGAACCACAATTCTTGGCACATAAGAAATCCTCAGCTTTGTTGAGTCATCCCATGACTCTAATAGCTCAGCTAGTTACTCACCATCTCTTGTGATTCATCAGACCAAAATTTTCTTTCCTGGCTACCACTCCTCCATTACATATTGTCTTCTATTAAAATGTAAGCTTCTTTAGGGAAGAGACTATGTCTCTTTGGTATTTGCATTCTCAGCTCCTAGCATAGTGTTAGGTACATAATAGGTCCTTAATAAAGACTTTTTTCATTCATTCATTCATTCATTCACAGACTGAACTGGCTTGAAGGTAGGATATTCTACATCTTTAGATGCCAGGTTTAGCTGATATTTAATCAATCAATAAACACTTATTAAGCATCTACTATGTGCCAAAGACCCCAGGATTAATCATTGTAACAAACGCAGAACATGAGATTTAGAATAAAAAATAGCCTTAGAGGTCATGTAGCAACTAGTTCAACCTTCTCATTTATAGAGGAAAATCCTCAAGCCCAGGGTGAGGGGAATGACTTGTCCAAGGTCATACAAGTATGTACCAAGATGGGATTAAACACTCAGGACTACTAAGTCCAGTTCTTTACACTATAATGTAAAACTTTCTCTCACTGAACCCAATGTTAACAATAAGAACCATAAGTTTTTTCCATTGCGATTAAATTTTTAAAAAGTCTCTTTTATTTTCTTCTTTGTTAAAATAAATCTTTCTCCTCTAAAACTGTGAACTGTATGTTGGTAAATGACGAGTCATTCTCAGAATATTGGATCACTACATTCTTATCTTTTCCTTTATTTTCTGAGTGGGAGATAGAAATGAAAACAATCTCCCAACATATACCTCAGCCTTGTAAGTCAGAAGAGCCTCTGCCCCAAGGGCTACAAGTTTTACAAGTTATATAAAAAAAAGTGTGGCTCAATTATCTACTTTTATTAGGTTGAACTGATTTAGACTAGATGAGTCAATCAATAGGCTTTTATTAAGTACCAACTATATACTACACAATGTACTAGACCCATGTGATAGTCAACTATTCAGTCGTTGAACATCTACTAAGTACAGCTCTTGTGCCAGGTGCTCTACTGAACTCTGGAAAAGCAAAAAGAGTCAAAAGAAAGTTCCTATTCTCAAGCAGCTCACAGTTTAATGAGGAATAAAATATACAAACATATATATATAATACATATATATACATATATATACATACACGCACAATGCAATACAAAGTTATATATAATATAGACAATATACAAATATATATAATATATATATATATATATCATGCAAGCTCTGTACAGTATGAATTGAAGATAATCAACAGAGGGAAGGCTATCACATTAAGGGACATGAGGAGATCAAATACAAAAGAGAGATGCTCCCCACCCTCAAGTAGCTTACATTTTGGAAGGCATGTCCACAGATGTAAAACGTGTGTGTGTATGTGTCTGTGTGTGTGTGCAGTATACATGCAAAAAATTCCTATTTATTTCATACATAGCTTATTTTGTGTATGTTTCTTTGTCCTGTAGGTTATAAGCTTGTTGAGGGCAGAAATTGTCTTTTGATTCTTTTTGTATTTCCAGAACTTAGCACATAGCATGGCACATAGTAAGTGCTTAGTAAATGCTTATTGATTGATTTCTAAGCTTCTAAAAACTGGGGAAATCAGGAAAGGTCTCTTGAAGGTGGTAGCATTTAATCTAAGTCCTGAAAGAAGAGAGAGACAGAGACAGACAGAGAGGGACAGACAGAGAGAGAGGAGAAAAATGGGAAAGGGAAACACTGAAAAACACATGAGAGATACAGTCAGCACAAAGTTATGGAGACAAAAAGATGGAATGTCCTGGGAAAGAAACAGCAAATCTGCCAGTTTGTGTATACAATGGATGTGCATTGCAGCATAGGGTATGCAAGAGGAAATAATGTGTAATCAGTCTTGAAAAATAAGGAAAAGTCAGATTATGAAAGATTTTAAGTGCCAAACAATGCAACCTAAATTTTAACTTCATGGCAACGGGGAACCACCAAAGCTTGTTGAGGAAACGAATGACAAAGGAAGATTTATGCTTTAGGCATATCAATTTGGCATTCGGATGGAGGACAAATTGGAGAAAGGAGAGATGAGGGATTCAGGGAGGCCAATTAGGATGCTTCTGGAATAGTCTAGGTAACTGATGATAAGGGATGGAATGAGGGTGGTTGTGATAGGAATAGAGAGGAGACAAACATATGAGATATTGAGGAGGTGGAATCAATAAGGCTTGGTAACAGATTGGATATGGGGAAGGTAAATGAAATTGAAGTGTTGAAGCTGAATTGTAGATTGTACACCTGGGTGACTGAAAGAATGATGTTACACTCAACAAAAATAAGTGAATTAGAAGGAGGGATGGATTTAGGGGGAAAGATAATAAGTTCTGTTTTGGAAAGATTGAGTTTGAAATGTCTAGGGGAAATCTAGGTAGAAGTATCCTTAAGGCAGTGGGTGATGCAGAACTGAAGTAGAGAAGATGGTGAGATTACCCTGTACCTGTGCCTTATTTCTCTCTCACCTCCATTTCTCCCATTGCACTATCCTATCCCTCTGCCCAGTAGCCAGTCAGCAATTGAAATTCCCAGCCCTTTGAGAACTTAAAGTCCAATATTCATATCAACTTTATTTTGGTGTCATTTTGTTGCTGTTGTTGCACTTTTAATAACACTTTTAATGTAAGTGTAAGTAAACTCTTTCAAATTCTAACACATTAAACAAATGTCTATAGAGCATGGAGGGGGTGCAGCTAGGTGGCACAATGGATAGAGTGTCAGGTTTGACATCAGGAAGCTCTTCTTCCTGAGTTCAAATCTGGTTTCTTATGATTCTTACTGAGATTCTTATGAGCTGTGTGACCCTGGGCAAGTCACTTAACCCTGTTTGCCTCAGTTACACATATGTAAAATGAGTGGAAAAGGAAATGGTGAATCATTCCAGTATCTTTGCCAAGAAAACCCCAAATGGGGTCATGAAGAGTCAGACATGAGTGAAAATTGATTGAAAACAACAACTCTTGAACATATAGAGGCCTGAGTAGCCTAGAGGATAGAGTGCCAGGAAACCCTAGTTTCAGATTCCTTCTTAGAAACTTACTGACTTCTCGACCCTGGATAAGTCATTTAACCCACCCAACCTCTCTGTGTCTTGGACAATTTCTTAAGACTTATCTACAAAGTCATGAACAGTCATTATCTACAGTAACTTAGAGCAGAAGGATGAGGATGTCATTAAAATGACAATATTATGTCATTAAAAATGACAATATCCTGGAGTCTTTGTATATTTGTTTGGTGTAGAGTACTGTATTAGGTACTGGCAAGCCAAAGTTATTAAATACACACACACACACACACACACACAAATACACACACACAAACACACATACACAAACATGTCCTTTGCCCTCAAGAGATTTACTAGTGGAACTTCAATTTCTTCTGTAAAATGGAAATAACAATACTTACATTGAATTTCATTGTTTGTGAGGAAGTTGTTAAACCATGCCTAAATTATTTTACATATAAATGGAAGTTATTGTTAATATCATTGCAAGGGAAAAATAGCATGTGTTTAGTTAAGGTAGAGTGTGATGAGGCAAAAGAAAGATCTAGAACAAAGTGATCAAGGATAATTTTAGGAGGGAGCAGGAAGGCTTCATGGAGGGGGTGATACTTGAGCTAAGCCTTGAGGAAGGATAAGGATTTCAGTAGGTAAAGATGAAGAGGGCTAGGGAATTAATGGAGGTAAGAGACGACAGAAAAACATCACAAATGACTGGTAGTCAATTTTGGCTGGACTATGAGTGTGTCAGGAGAAGTAAAGTGAAATAAGGCTAGAAAGGTAAACTAATTAAATTTGTGAGGATCTTAAATACTAGGGTAAAGTGCTTGAGTTTTTTGAGGGGGTTGGTAATGGGGAGTGCTTAAATACCTTTGAACAGGAAAGCAATAGTATAATCAGTTCTTGTAATTTGATAGCTATGTGAATGATGAATTGGAGTGAGAAGACAGAGGGGAAGAGTTAGAGACTGTTTCAATAATCCAGGTGAGGGGAAATGAAAGACTAAAAAGGATTGAGGAAGTATGAGTAAAGAAAAAGGAAAGGATGAAAAAGATATTGCAAGATAAATTTGGAGGGGAAGAAGATGAATTTAGCCTTAAACATGTTAAGTTTGAGGGCTTGACAAGACATCCAGGTCTTGAATAGTAGGCAAGTGAAAAAATGAAAGTGGAATTCAAGAAAAACTGGAGATGGAAAAGTGTATTACCATAGTTGGTAGTACATGCATACACATACTCACTCACTCACACACACACACACACATCTTGTTATGGAGATTTCAGAGGATCTTCTTCAGATCAAAGCAGTTTGATGAACTACAATATACATCTGTGTATAGGAAAGCTCAGGTTTTGTTTGATTCTGGTGGCCTTGAAAGAAACTTCAACCCAGGAACCATGAGCAAATATGAAAGGGGGAGAAAGACTTCAAGCAACATCTGGGTTCATGCTTTTCTTGATGAGACTGCAGGGAATGAGGAGATGGAATTTTCTCCTGAGATGGAAAGCATGAGATACAGAATAAAACCTGAAATCATTGTACAGAGCAGGGAAAAGGAAAGTAAGACAAAAAGAGACCTGTATACTGGACAAACAGCAGTTGAGCCCAAGGGTATCACAGCCAAGATTACATCAGAGTGAGCAAGCTGTAGCAGTTGATGAGAGTGAGCAACATCCAACTCATAGCTTATTTCTCCTTGTTTTCCCTGAACACAATGCAAAGGAAAGTTCTGCTCAGAGTTTAAAACCCCATCTGTTCCCTCTGCTTTGTTCTGATCAAGTGGGAGGCAGGATAGGAAGAAAAAAATTTCAACCCTAACTGCAATCCTTTTTTATAGCCCACTATACATTGTTTTAATCTCTATCTGCATTTTTCAAGTTTATTTTGATACCGCTAATTAATTACAAGATCATTAGCATTAATCTTGCAAATTTGTAAGTATAAGAGGGAGAGAGAAAGCCAATCCATCAGGAGAATTAGAGACTTAAGTCAATTACAGGGAGAAAGAGTGGGAAAGACAGAGAATGAGGGAAGGAAAAGGAGAGACCGACAGACAGACACAGAGAAACAAAGACAGAGACAGAGAGGTTTTCGTTGTTTGTTAATTTGAGTATATTATGAAGAATGTCCACTATGCTTCCTTGAACCTGGGGAAAATTTAGTAAGGAGATAAACCTACAAGTATATGTGTGTATGTGTACATGTATGTGTTTTGAGGGTGGGAAGGGTTGTCCCCAAATAGTTTTGCTTACAACTTAACATCAAATGACTTTTCTTTATCCACACCCTTATTCCAAGTTTTGAATAAATTTAGGAGTCATCAACAGAGGTGATAAATGAATCTCTGATACTAGATGAGACTACTAGGAGAAAGAGAACAAAGTGGAAGAAAGGGAGATGATGACAGCAACTTAAGGGGAACACTTATACTTAAGAAATGATCCAAAGTAGGAGGCTAAGAAAGACCAGACAGATAGGTTGGAAAAGAACCAAGAAGGAGGAGGGTCACAGATCAAGTGGGGAAGTAATGTCAAGAAGGGTATGGTCAGCAATGTTAAATACTGCAGAAAGTTTTTGGAGTATGACAACTAAGAGAAAGGCCATTAGATCTGCAACGAAAATCCATTGATGAACTTGGGAGAGCAGTTTTGGTTTCTGTTGAAAGCACAAGTTAGATTGTAAGAACTGATGGAAAGATGGGTGGTGAGAAAGTGAAGACTATGATTGTAGATGATTCTTTTTTAAAGTTTTAATTGCCAAAAGAAGTGAAAGATGACCCCATCTTTAAACAAGAAGTATGTTTTTTATTTTGCATTGGTTTTTTTGCTTTTTTTGTTTTGTTTTTTATAGATGAAGGAAAGTAAGAATGTAGGCAGAGGGGAGAGATTAAAGATGTGTGAAAGTGCAGGAAAAAAGAAAGGGATGGGAAGCAAGAGAGGACAAGAGAAGAAGGGAGTGGAGAGAGAGGGGAGGGGAAAAGAAGAGAGAGAGAATGCTAGACTGAGTCAGATTCTTGAGATGGGAGGAGATGAGATCAAAAAAGTTTAGCATCTGCCTTGTTTGTATCAGGAGCCAAACACCAGGCCTATGTACACCTTGGGAGACAAGAAAATTTCCCACCAGCTGTTAACACAGCTGTCTCTTCAGGTCTCAGGATGCCTTAGGTTAGGGAAAGGAAGGGGGAGGGGCACATAGAGACGGAGAGAAGAAAGATAGAGAGATTGCTTACTTAGTACTGAGTTCCTTCATTCATCATTAATTCATTCATTTACCCTTTATTAAATACCTGCTATGTGCAATTCATTATGCTACTGCTGGAGTGTGGAGAGGGATATAAAAGCATGAATAAGACATAGCTTCTATTCTACATATGCCTTGCTTACTTTTTTCTTAATTATGGACATCCTTTGCTTTTACATCACTATTATTTCCAAATAATTTCTCCTCTCTTCCCAAAAGTGTACTAAAAACCAACCTTCTGACTCTGTATATAATATGCCACTTCCTAAATCTTCCTTTTTAATTTTAGTTTTCAACATACATTTCCACAAGATTTTGAGTTCCAAATTTTCTCCCCACCTCTCCTTTTCCCCCACCCCAAAACACTGTGCATTCTGCTCTCCCTTCTATCACACCCCTCCCTTCCCTTATCCCCATCTTCTCTCTTTTCTTATAGGGCAAGATAGATTTCTATATGCCTTTACTTATATTTTTTTTATTTCCCAGTTGCATGCAAAAACAACTCTCAACATTTGTTCCCAAAATTTGAGTTCCAACTTCTCTCCCTTCCTCCCTCCCCACCAATCCCCATTGAGAAGGCAAGCAATTCAATATAGCCTATATTTGTATAGTTTTGCAAAAGACTTCTATAATAGACATGTTGTAAAATACTAACTACATTTCCCTCCATTCTATCCTGCCCCCTATTTATTCTATTCTCTCTTTTGACTTTGTCCCTCCCCTAAACTGTTTACTTCTAATTACTCCCTCTTTCCATTTGCCCTCTCTTCTATCATTCCCCTCACCCCACTTATCCCTATCTCCCCTGTTTTCCTGTAGTGTAAGATAGATTTTCATACCAAATTGAGTGTGAATGTTATTCCCTCCTTAAACCAAATGTAATGAGGGTAAGCTTCACTTTTTCCTTTTCAATTCCCCCTTTTTGCCCTCCATTAAAAAAGCTTTATCTTGCCTCTTTTATGACAGATAATTTGCCCTATTCCATTTCTCCTTTTCTCCTCCCAATATATTCCTCTCTCATCCCTTAATCTTATTTTTTAGATATCATTGCTTCCTATTCAACACACCCTGTGCCCTCTGTCTATAAGTGTGTGTGTGTGTGTGTATAATTCCTCCAACTATCCAAGTACTGAGAAAAGTTTCAAGAGTTACAATAATATCTCTCCATGTAGGAAAGGTAAACAGTTCAACTTTAGTAAGTCCTTTATGATTTCTCTCTCCCATTTACCTTTTCAGTTTTCTCTTGATTCTTGTGTTTGAAAGTCAAATTTTCTCTTCAGCTCTGGTGTTTTCATCAAGAATGCTTGAAAGTCCTCTATTTCAACGAATGACTATTTTCCCCCCTGAAGTATTATACTCCCTTTTGCTGGGTAGGCAAAATTCTAGCCTCTTTGACTTCTGGAATATCATATTCCAAGCCCTCTGATCCCTTAATGTAGAAACTGCTAGATCTTGTGTTATCCTGATTATATTTCCACAATACTCAAATTGTTTCCTTCTAGCTGCTTACAGTATTTTCTCCTTGACCTGGGAATTCTGGAATTTGGCTACAATATTCCTAGGAGTTTTTCTTTTAGGATCTATTTCAGGAGGTGATGGGTGGGTTCTTTCAATATTTGTTTTTCTCTCTGGTTCTAGAATATCAGGGCATTTTTCCTGGATAATTTCATGAAAGATGATGTCTATGTACTTTTTTTATTGTGGTTTTCAGGTAGTCTCTTTTAATTGTCTCTCCTGGATCTATTTTCAGGTCAGTTGCTTTTCCAATGAGATATTTCACATTCTTCTAGTTTTTCTTTCTTTTGGTTTTGTATTGTAATTTCTTGTTTTCTCATAAAGTCATTAGTTTCCATCTGCTCCGTTCTAATTTTTAATGAACTATTTTCTTTAGTGAGCTTTTGGACCTCCTTTTCCATTTGGCTAATTCTGCTTTTTAAAGAATTCTTCTCCTCATTGGCTTTTTGGATGTCTTTTATCATTTTTAGTTAGTCTATTTTTAAAGATTTTATTTTCTTCAGCATTTTTTTTTGGGGGGGGGTCTCCTTTACCAAGTTATTGACTCGCTTTTCATGATTTTCTTGCATTGCTCTCATTTCTCTTCCCAATTTTTCCTCCACCTCTCTTACTTGATTTTCAAAATCATTTTTGATCTCTTCCATGATCTGAGACCATTGCATATTTATTTAGGATGCAGAAACCTTGGCTTTCATGTCTTCCTCTGATGGTATGCATTGTTCTTCCTGATCCAAAAGGATGGAAGAAAATACCTGTTCACCAAGAAAGTAACCTTATTTAGTCTTATGTTTTTTTCCCTTTTGGGGGTATTTTCCCAGGCAGTTATTTGACTTTTGAATCCTTTGTCAAGAGACAGGTATACTCTAGGGATCTGTAAGTTCAACGTTCCTCCAAAGTGGCACAATCATGGGAGAGGATTTTACTCCTATCTTGGCATGTGCTCTGATCTGGGAGCAACCACAAGTTTTTCTGCCCTGGATCTGCTAGTAGAATTCCCTCTCCAGAGCCACCAGTTCCACCAGACTAGTGCTCCTCCTTACCCCAGGACCTCCACTCAGGGCTGAGATCCAGATCAGTGGCTCAATTCCCCCAGGGTCTTTAGCCTAAGGGCTTCAAAAATGGACACTGCCATGCAGTAACTGCTGCCACCCTGGGGCCATGGTCTTACCTAGGTGAATGAGCTTTCTCACTGACTTTTGAAGCTGTCTTTGGCATTTGTAGAATGAAAAATCTGGGAACCACAGCTGCTGCCCATGATTCAGTGCTCTGAAACCTGCTCCAGTTCTGTCCCTGCTATGCCATGTGGCCAAGGCTGGGTTGCACTCTTCTCCACAATAGACCTTTTCTGTTGGCCTTCCAAGTTGCCTTGGGCTGGAAATCTCTTTCACTCTTCTGCTTCTCTGGAATTTATTTGGAGTCATTTTTTACAGGTATTTTATGAGCTGTTGGGGGAGAGCTTCTACACCTCTGTCCTTATACTCCACTATCTTGGCTCTGCTCCCTCTCAATTCCTTAGTTCTTATAGGTATTCCCCATATGGAAAGGGATGCATTTTATCAACCCTTCTCCAAGACCAGGCTTGGTTACTATAAATACTTTGCATTCCATGTGTGTCTGTGTCTGTGTGTGTGTTTATTATTGCAGTTGTGTAAATTGTTTTCCCGATTATGATTACTTCATTTTGAATCAATCTATATGTCTTTCCATATTTCCCTGAAATCTTATTTGTTGTTTCTTGCAGAGTAGTGATAATCCCTTCTTTTTGTTGATGAGTTGTTTCAGTCTTCGTGACCCCATTTAGGTTTTTCTTGGCAAAGATACTGAAGTACTTTGCTATTTTCTTCTACAGCTCATTTTACAGATAAGGAAACTGAGGCAAAAAGGGTTAAATGATTTGCCCAGGATCACACAATTAGTAAGAATCTGAGGCTAGATTTGAACTCAGGAAGACTTCTTTTACTTCGGACCTGGCAAAGCATGCCACCTTGCTAGCCCTTTATTCCATATTACATTACATTCAGATAACACAATTTGTTTAGTTCTATGTTTCTTAACCTGGAATATGTGAACTTTTTTTATTTGTTTCAATATTTTGAGATATATATATATATGTATATATATATGTGTATGTATATATGTATATGTACATACATGTATCATTCATAACTATAGCCAATGTAATTGGCTTTCTTTGTAACCCATGTATTTTATTATATACACTTAAAGATAATATTCTGAGAAGGGATCCATGGACTTCACCTGACTGCCAAAGGGCAGGCACAAAAAATGTTTGAACTACTGATTTAGTTATTCCCCATTTAAAGAGAATCTACTTTCTGCTCTGTTATGCACCCAGTTCTTTGATACTACAAAAAGTGCTGCTATCAATATCTCAGGGCATGTAGGACTCTCTTTCTGTCACTAATCTCCTCTGGTGTATGCCTAGCAATGGGATCCTTGAATCAAAGTGTATGAGCATCTCACTACTTCTTTTTTAAAACATAATTGCAAATTGTTTCCCAGAATGTTTAGTTCAGTTCTGCAAACTGTTGTCTTTCTCTCTGAGAGGCTGAAGCCAAAGCAACAGCTGAGGCGATTAGCATGTCACCTTTTAGACATAGGCAGCTAGGTGATGCAGTGGTCTAGAGTTAGGAAGACCTGAATTCAAATGTAATACAATATTGGATACATACTAGCTGTGGGACTCTGGACAATTCACTTAACTTGTCTACCTCTGTTTCCTCATCTGTAAAAGAGCACATTAGTACTTCCTTTCAGAATTAAGGATTAAATGAGACATAAAAGTGACCAGCACAGTACCTGGAATTTAATAAGTATGAATTAATTTCTTTCCTTCCTTCATAGAGGATTGGTCAAGTAAGATTCATAGTCTCTGCAACTGAGGACTTGCAAGCAAAAAAATGAGTTGGAATTTCCTGGCTATAGTAGAACATCATCGACTATTGACCCCAGAGATTTTAAGGAATTGGAAATCTTTACAAGACTCTTCATTTCTAACCCCACCCCCAGCCCCTTACCAAGGTGGAAATTTGCCATTAGCCAGCCTTCTCAAGGAGAGATGGTGAGGTGTCTGAGATTTTCAGGTTTTTGTTCCATGGAAAGGCAGAGTCTCTCACTTGATCTACATAGACTTGTATCCATGTCATACATACTTTTTCAAATATACCATATGATGATGGGTTGGCGTCAAATATGTCAAATTTGAAAAGGTCTTTGTATCTTCAAAGTTAGTAGCCTTCCAAGCATGCGAATGTAATTGCTAAGTCTATCTCTTCTAAGGCTTCTTTTGATCTACCCTGAATGTATTATGTATACACCCATTTATTTACAAATTGTCTCCCCCATTACAAAGTAAACTTCCTGAGAGCATGAACTGTTTTTTGCCTTTCTTTGTACAATCAGTGCTTGATAAATGCTTCTTGGTTGACTGATTGATTATACCCTTGATAGGGAATCTAGGTGGCTCAGTGAATAGCATGCCTAGCCTGGAGTCAGAAAGACTCATCTTCATGAATTCAAGTCTGACCTCAGATAATTCCTAGCTACATGAGCCTGGGTGAGTAACTTCACTCTGTCTGCCTCAGTTTCCTTATCTGTAAAAATGAGCTGGAGAAGGGAATGGCAAACCTCTTCAATATCTTTGCCAAGAAAACTTCAAATGAGGTCATAAAGAGTTGGACACAACTAAACAATACCACCCTTTTTATGCACCACATTCTAGGAAAGTCTAGAAAGCATTGCATTTAATGACTGGGAGGGTGAGGGACCAAGATATCTTTCATGCCATACAATGACCACAAGTAGGAATTAAGCATGTTTAGCGTACAGAAGAGAAGGCAGGGTAGGGGGAATTTGGGAGGGAGAAAGAGAATTTGTGGCTGTTTTAAATTCTTTGAAGGGCTATTATGTAGCAAAGGAATTCAGTTTGTTTTGCTCATACCAAGAGGGCAGAACTAGGAACAGTGAATGGAAGTTACGGAAAGGCATATTTTACCTCAATGCCAAGAAAACTTCTTAAAAATTAAAGTGATCCCCAAGTAGAATCGGTTGCCTCAGGACCCCAGATATTCTTTATTACTGAAAGTCTTCAAGCAGAGGCTGAATGGTCACTTATTGGAGATGGTATAGACCAGGGAACTCCTGTTCCTGTATTTGTTGAACAGGGGAATTTTTGGTGTTATTGAAAATTCTAAGATTCTGTGATTCTGGAAGGGTGGATCAAGGGAAAGTAGTTGACTCTTATGAGAAGAATCTGCTTTGGAAACAGACTGGCTTACTTTATTGTACCCTGTAGTCCAGCGCCCCATGAACTGGACTTATATCAGTCAAGATCAAACTTGGGGGCAGTCCTCCTCCCAAAAAGTCTCTTTAACTTGCTTTGCTCCTACACAGAGTTTCCTGTGGACAATATCAGAATCTAGCTCATTCCTACTGATGAGGGTAAAAGGATCCCCAGCTTTTGTGAAATCACTGAAGGTAAAAACATCACATCAAGTAAAGGACAACTTTTATTTTATTTCAGTCCTCAGAAAATGTGGAATACACATAAATAACTCACAGTAGTCCCAAAACAATGAAAAATATCTCCTTTGGAGCCCTATCTTCCTCCCACACACAGGGCCTTTTATAGATCCCAGGTTCACAGGACCACCATGATGTTTGGATTACTCTTTGTAGCAGGTGAAAGATGAAATGATAGAAGAGACAAAAGATTGAGCTTCCGAGGATAACGATTTATTAAGCAATGTATGCCAATTGCATAACAAATCAGGAACGAAACTTGTCAGCTTTGGCACTGGATCCTGAATATTGAGGGAGACAGATTTTTATGCATTAAAAACAATTAATCAAATAAGACCAATTAATTAAAAGAAAATGGTTAACCAGGATACAAAATTAGGTCATCTGATTTCTAATTGAAGGAAAGATTAAGGACTTACCAAGTTGGGAGAGAGAGTGAAGAAGTGCAATTCTCTGAAATCAGAAAAAGAGATATCCCACTTCCCCCAAGTGTTTTTATGCAATCAAAGGAACACGAAAACTATAACTGGTTAACCAATATTGGACCGGTTTTCAGATAAGACATATGGGTTACTTGAGATATATAATTGGAACAAAAATTCTTGCATCAGTCTATGGATCTGACTGGGTTTCTGGATGACAGGAGAGGTAGTCCAGCTTCCCAGGCACACAGCACTAGGTTCAAACAATGTAATCAACTTTTCTCTCAATTCCCACAATTGAATAAAAATTTCTCACAATAAAGAAATTGGAGTAGACTCACAATTGAATAGAAAGGGAACTGAGCTAGCTCCAGAACTGAGGTCCAATTGAGAGGCAGAATTGAGTCAGTAAGGTTCAGTCAATTCCCAATACCACTTGCCATTTTAATTCCCTCACCTTGGAAGGAAAAGAAGCAGCACTACTGGAGAAGCAATCCTCCAATATTCTGGTTACTTCCACTTTCACCCAAGGGACAGATAAAAGCTTTTAAGCATTACGGCAAATCCTAAGAGTTCAGACTAATGAAATAAAATGAACTTGGCATTTCTAGAGAGACACCCTCCCCACTCCACTTCCCGCCATCCCTTTCCATCTGCTCTGCACTGTATGAATTACTCACAGTGATAGAAAAAGACAGAATGAAGGTCTTATTATCTCCATTGTGACTTAGTTCCTTGCTCCTCTTCCACCTCTAGGACAATGCACACCATTTTCATTCTGCTCCAAGAGGTTATTGCTACCCAGAAACTCCCACTTCATTTTTTCTTAAGAAGGTTGGATCTTGGAACTCTTAAACTAAGAGCTATTAGAGATGCAATCTCAAGGTTGGTGGTGCTCAGATATTCCTCCTCTTTCTAGATAGTTAGATTTCAGAATTCTCAAATTAAGAGTTGCTGGAGAGACAATCCCATAGGCTGAAACTTCCTAGGAGTTCTCCTCTTCCTCTAGGAGTCTGGATCTCTGAACTCTCTAGGAACTTTACTTTATCTGTTGGTTATTGTTCAGTTGTTTCAGGTCCTGTCTGACTCTTTGTGACCCTACTTGGGGTTCTCTTGGCAATGATATCGTAGTGATTTATCATTTCCTTATTCAGCTCTCTTTGGGGCTTTCGTTTGCTTGTTTGCTTAGTTTTTTTATTTTGTTTTGTTTTGTTTTTTGTTTTTTTACAGATGAGGACCTGAGGGAAATAGGGTTAAGTGACTTATCCAGGGTCACACAACTAGTAAGTACATGAGACCAGATTTGAACTCAGGAAAATGTGTCTTCCTGACTTCAGTCCTAGTGCTGTAGTTACTTGCACCACTGAGATGCCCCTGACTTCATGTACATAAGATACTAAAAAAATAAAACTGCTGGTGGAACCAAAGGTTAGTGACACTGATGCGATTGCCTTTCCCTGAGCTCTGGAAACATACAGGTAGTCTGAACTGGGTCCAGTTCTGGAGGATCCTGGTCCTTTAATGAGAGAGGGGCTAGGTTCCCTTTCCTCATACACTTTGGCACATTAAATACCCAGCTTGACTCCCAAGGAGAGATTACTTAAATCTTGTATTGTGTCTCATGTCCAAGTCTCTCCAAAAAATGAGAGGAGGTGAGCAAAAAGGTAGTCAATGTATAATATTAATCAGGTATGGAACAGGGTCTTATTTCTTATACACAGAAGAAAAACTAAGACACAAAAAACAATGCATATTGACAGAATGACAAAAATGGATTCAGTAACAGCTTGAAACTACTATTACAACATGCTGGGAAACTGATTCTTAAAACTTTCCAATTAGACTATGAGGTCCTTGAAAGTAAAGACTTTAATTTTTTTTTGTAAAGACTTATTTTTCCACTTTCTTTTTATTTCTGTCTCCTAGCCTGAAACACAGTAGATACTTAACACATTCTTGCTGACTTGACTCATCTAAACATGAAGCGTTTTGCAGGATTGTTGATTAAACATTTTACATTATACCTTAGCTTGTCACTGTCTCCCTGTCAAAGTCTACGTCTTCAGGTAATCTAGGCCAGGGGTTTGAATTCTTCAGCTTGATGGTAGCTGTATTCTTTGATACAGAAGATTCCCTTACGTCTTTTCACCAGGAAGCTTCATTCATTAGACAGCGATCCTCTAGACTCCACAAAGGCACTTCTAAAGATAAATGCTCCCACCTCTGAAATGTTGCTCTATCATGTATTTGAGATTACACAAAGTAAAATAAGGTAGCCAGGGGCCCAAGCACAAGCTTGCTTAGCTGAGTTTATATTCTTTGTGGGAGGGGTCTTGGGTTAGGAATAAGAGATTCGGATTTTAAAAAAACTATTTTCTTAAAATGGGCTTCTGAAGCATTTCTCTCTACCCACTCATAGGAAGTTTAGTGACAGAGAGCACTGTCTGCTACATGGAAGAGTGGTATTTCTTTCTGTTAACTGACATAGGACCCTATTTCCCTGATGTTGTCATGGGGTGAGGAGAGAATCAAGGGATGATTTAGGGTTTTCAACATCATACCGAAGACTCAGACCCTTTCAATACTGAGTCACCACATGGCCAAATGTTGCCAGGAATTTAGTCACTCTCAGAATGACCATGACCTTAACCATCATATCTAGAAGAATCACTGCCCATACTCTATATTAACTCAATATTAACTCTTGGTTTACACCCCAGGGGAGTTCCGGAGCACAGCCCCCCCACAACTCATCCATTTTGTCCCCTTTTATGGCTACAATATGTCAGTTTATGATGCTGCCATTGTTTGCTAAATAACAGGAATTTAGGGTCCAGGAACTTTTCTCCTGGATTATATGTGTGAAAGAACAAGAAAACTCTAAGTGTCCCTGCAACAAGTCAGTCATTAGCATCACCTGGAGCTGTGTGATGGAAGCGAAAAGGTATATGCTGCGTGTTCTTTTGTTTTCTGCTCTGAATCAAAAGATCTGAAGATCCTTCAGACCAACAGTGGGAGGAGGAATAAATCTTCAATGAAGACTCAGCACCACTGTGCCTGTCATACATAATTGTTTGTTGATTGACTAAATGATTAATTGACTTTTATAAGTCAATTTTTAGTTTATGAGTCAATTTTTATATGCATAGTGCAAAATGATGGCTTCAATTCATACTTATCATAGTCTGAGTCAACAAATTCCTTCTCAATAAAATAGACTTAAGGATGTACCTCATGCTAAATGAGGTATTATTGGGGCTACCCCAGTACTGTCACTAGTCTTGTTAAATGATACAACACGACTAAGTCTTCCATTTGAAGATACAATGTCCCAATGTCATCACTTCAATAGCTTATGAAGTTGGGCTAGCAACTCCATGATCAACCTGACATTAGAATCCTAGTTAGAGAACAGAGCTTCTAGTCCAAGGATGGGGAATCTGAGGCCTCAAGACCACAGGTAGCCCTTTAGGTCCTCAAGTGTGGCCCTTTGACTGAATTGCAGCATCACAGAACAAATTTGTGTGGTTTCAAGGCCATAGGTTTCCCACCCCTGTTCTAGTCCAAGATTTGACTGAGGCAAGTAGCAAAAGTTAATGGTGAGTAATATCAGACTGCATGGATAAGAAAACTCAAACCCAGAAAGGTGAACTGACTTTTTGAAGAGAAAAGGATGATGGGATTATGGAATTTAGAGCTGGAAAGGACTTCAGAGGTCATTTAGTCTCGACCCTTCATTTTACAGATGAGGAAACTGAGGATCAGAAAGTTTAAAAGACTCATCCAAAGACATACAACTACTAAGCAGTTGAGTCAGGATCTAATTCACATCTTCTAACTCAGGTATTCTTTCCACTGAATCAAAGTTTCCTCTTTAAAAAATCAGAAGGATGACGAGCCAAGAAAGGTAGCCAGTGTTGGGCATATGTTCATTACACTTGAGACCATTTGAAAGAAACAAGGATGTTTTTCTTGGAAAAAAGACTTTTGGGGGACATGGTGGAATTTTAGGTGTTAAAACAAGCTGATGGGAGATATTTTGAGTTGGGGGGGGGGAACCTGCTGCCAATCTCCAAGTCACACCACACAGAGACAACCCTAATAGGTAGTAAAAAAGACTTTTTTTTAAGTAGAAGGAAAGATAAGATAACATCTGGAGGGTCTTGCCTGCTGGGAAAATTTGAGGAAGGATGGAACCCCTGTGGCAACTTAGTCAAAGGTAGAATGTTTCCCTGCTTAATATTAATGATTGCAATTCATATGCAGTAACCTAATTATTCATTTTAATTTATACCTGAATTTGCAACTTCAGGAAAACACCTGGGAGTCCATTTCTACCACTGAAAGACAAAATCCAAAGAAAGGATCATTTGTTTTGTTTCTTTCTTTCCAAAGACTCCTACGAAACTCATCTTTAAAGGTTGCATACTCATAATGTTTGAAATGTATTCAAGTATCCTTGATCAAGTGCTAAGAGTCTGGGTTGTTTTTCACAGCACTTGTAAGAACCTTGTTTTTAAGTAAAATTTAGCAAGTACTGGAGAGTGGGGCTCTATTGGTTGCCTATTTCTAGAAAAACAAAAAGTAGAGCAGCTAGGTGGTGCAGTGGCCCTGGAATCAGAAGGACCTGAGTTCAAATGTGGCCTCAGACTCTTACTAATTGTGGGACCCTGGACAAGTCACTTAACTCCAATTGCCTCTAAAAATTAAAAATAAATGAAGGAATTAGTGGAAATTCGAGCATATTTGTTAGAAGCTCTATTTTCTCTCCTCTTCTACACTTCAAGTCCCCTCAACTTTATCACCAATGGTACCAATGTCAGGCCTTTGTCCTTGCTAAAGTCTGTCCCTTTCCTTGTTCCCTTCTCTTTACTGAAAACACTCTCTCCAAAGTTACCAATGGTCTCCAGTTCTAACTTCAGTGGCCTTTCTTTGTCCTCATCCCTCTTGACTTCTCTATAACTTTTGATGTTACTAACAATTCATTTCTCCTAGCCAGGGTTGAGAAACATGAGACCGTGGCCCTCTACATCCTCAAATCCTGCCCTTTGACCAATTCTCTATCCACTCTCCATCCTTTTCACTAAATGTGTATATATATATACATGTAGCACAATCTTCAGTAGTCCCTCAGTAAAGACTAGGGCTCTGTTAATGTATGTTTAAAAAGGAATAGAATCTTATAATAATCATTCTAAAAAGAAGTTCAAAATGACAAACTTCAAAGTTTAGGTTCAGTCAAAAAGCCACACTTGAGGACTTAGAAGGCCACATGTGACCTTGAGACTATGGGTTTCCTACCCCTGGCTAGGAAAAAGGAAATGAATTGATTCCCCATCCCTATATTCTCTGGGGCAGCTCAATGGCTCAGTGGATAGAGTGCTGGGCCTACATTTAGGAAAACCTGAGTTCAAATCCAGCCTCAGGCAGTGTGACCTTGGGCAAGTCATTTTATCCCTGTTTGCCTTAATCCACTGAAGAAGGAAAATCCAACATCTTTACCAAGAAAACCCCATGATCTGTGGAGTCAGGAGTTGTCCACAACTGGACAACAATGAGACATTCTTTCCTCTCTAGTTTTTTGTGACACTTGGGCTCTCCTAACTCTGCCCTTGCCTGTTTGACCACTCCTTCTCAGTCTCCTTTGCAGATAACTCCAAAATGTAAATATTCAGACCTCATTTTGCTCAGAAGCTCTGATCACAAAATACCAACTGCCTCCAGACACCTCCACCCTTTAAGCATCTCAAACTCAGAATGCCCAAAATAGAACTTATTATATTTCCTGGAAAAACCCACTCCTCCTCCAAACTTATCTATTTTTACCATGTTTCTCCATTTACCCATGCTCACAACTTTTTCCTCTCCATCATCCACCTCCTCTATCCAGTCAATTGCTAAGTCTTGTTGATTCCACCTCTACACTATCTCTCATATCCAACCCCTTTCCTTGCATCATCCAGGCATCATGCTCATTACCTGTCACTAAGATAGTTGTATAAAAGTAAGTAAACAAACAAAATCCCTCCTATTTATTCTTCACATATCCATTTTCTCCCTTCACCAATCCATTTTTCCATTTAGCTTCCAAATTGACATTCCTACAGTACCGATCTGACCCTATACATCAGTTAGTCAGTCAGTCAATAAATATCTATTAAGTGCCTACTATGTACCAAGAACTGTGCTAAGCTCTGGGGACATAAAAAAAAAGGAGCTCACAATCGAATGGAGGAAGCCACAAGCAAACAAATATGTACAAACAAGATATATCAAGGATAAAGAACAGAAAGGAGGCACTAGATTTAAGAAGAGTTAAGAAGGATTTCTCATAGAAGATGAAATTGTTTTATAAGTCCTCTTCCCAGGAAGTTTGAGTGGCTCCTCGTTGTTTTGAGGATATCGGAAAACTCCTCTGTTTGATGTTTAAAACTCTTCACTTTTCACTTATCTTTCCACAGTAATTGCTCATTCTTCCCCTCTACACTCTAACACCTTCCATCTCTGGCTCTTTGCATAGGCTGGATCATAAGCCTAGAATGCTATCATTCCCTCTTCTTCTCTGTATCTATGAACCTTTAACTCCTTTAACATTTAATAGATTAAATGGCAACTCCTATGTTTTTTAGATTTTTCTTAGATTTTCCTAGAGCTTTTTCTAGATTCTCCTCATGGGGATAGGAAAAGCTGTGGCCTCAAGGTCATTGTGGCCCTTTGACTAAATCCAAATTTCACAGAAGCCCCTCAAAGCACATAGAACTCCCCCTGCCCATTATTTTGCATTTACTCTGTATTTTATAGACTGTATGTCCATTGTTTCTCCCCAGTAGAAGACAATCTTGTTGACAGCAAGAACTGTCTTTTTTTGTTTGCTTACTTGTTTGTATTTTTATTACCCCCAGTACATGGCACATAGTAACTACTCAATTCACCACTTGCTGAATTTAATTAAATTGAATAAAGTGCTTTGGAAAACTTCTAATTTATAGGTAGATTAGGGAAAGCTTCGCCAAGCAGATAAATTTTGAGTTGGGCCTTAAAAAATAAAAGGTAGAGATTCAACAGGCTATAAAATAAATATAAACTTCTTCTCAAATGTATATAACCTACCTTTCCCACTAACTCTCTTCTGAGAGCCTCTAAAATTGAACTAAATATATAAGAGCATGCACAGGAGACTGACTATGGGGAAGAAAGAGAAGTAATTTACAGGCATATGGCACTTTGAGGGAGATTAGGGCTGCCTGGGTAGAGGATCTCAATACAGGAATTTTGGTACCTAACAATGTAGTATGAGGAATCAGTATGCCTGGAAGGATGTGGGTGGAGGGATGTGTGATACTAGATAAGTCATTTCCTCTGTCTAGGACTCAATTTTTTCACTTGCACAATGAAGGATTTGGACCCAATGACCTCTGAATTCCCATCTGGCATTGCAGTTCTGTGATTCTGGGTGTTAGAAACAGGAAGAGAATAGAAAAGTAGATGGGAGGGTACCTGGAACAAATTTCACCTACTTTCCTACTTGGCCCAGTTTGTTCATGGACATGTATTATAAAGTAGACTTCTCATCTGTGTAGAAAAATAAAATTACAGAGGCTAACTCACACTGTACCCTAAGGCCACTTGCCTAGTAGTTTTGAAAATGACCAAGGAATGATATGATTCAATCTTCAGTATCTTCCACATTGGAGTAAACTGTTATAATCCATTTCCCCAACACAATAATTTCAGTTGTTGATTCGTTTTTCAGTTGTCTCCAACTCTTTGCTACTCCTTGGGATTTTCTTGACAGATATTACAGTGGTTTGTCATTTCTTTCTCCAACTCATTTTACACATGATGAAACTGAGGAAAACAGGATTAAGTGACTTTCCCAGGGCCACTGAGATTAGCAAGTTTCTAAGGCCATATTTGAATTCAGGAGAATGAGTCATTCTTACTCCAGGACACTGCCACCACCTAGCCGCCCTAGTGTCAGGAGTACCTGAGTTCAAATCTGACCTCAGACACTTACTAGCTAGGTGACTTTGGGCAAGTCACATCACCATTTGTCTCAGTTTCTTCATCTGTAAAATGAGCTGCAAAAGGAAATGGCAAACCACTCTAGTATCTTTTTCTTATTTAAATTTATTTATTTAAATTTTCAACATTCATTTCCACAAAATTTTGGGTTCCAAATTTTCTCCCCATCTCTCCCCTCCCCCTACCCAAAACACTGAGCATTCTAATTACCCCTATCACCAATCTGCCTTCCCTTCTAACATTCCTCCCTACCCTTATCCCCATCTTCTCTTTTGTCCTGTAGGGCAAGATAAATTTCTATTCCCCATTACCTGTATTTCTTATTTCCCAGCTGTATGCAAGAACAATACTCAACAGTTGTTCCTAAAACTTTGGGTTCCAACTTCTCTTCATCCCTCCCTCCCCACCCATCCGCTTTGGGAAGGCAAGCAATTCAATACAAGCCATATCTGTGAAGTTTTGCAAATGACTTCCATAGTAGTCATGTTGTGTGAGACTAACTATATTTCCCTCCATCTTATCCTGCCCCCATTGCTTCTATTCTCTTTTTTGATCCTGTCCCTCCCCAAGAGTGTTGACTTTTAATTGCTCCCTCCTCCCACTGCCCTCCCTTCCATCATCTCCCCTACCCTGCTTATCTCCTTCTCCCCCACCTTCCTGTATTGTAAAATAGGTTTTCATACCAAAATGAGTGTGCATTTTATTCCTTCCTTTAGTCGAATGTGATAAGAGTAAGCTTCATTGTTTTTTCTCTCACCTCCCCACTTTGTCCTTCCACTGTAAAGTCATTTACTTGCCTGTTTTATGATAGATAATTTACCTCATTCCATTTCTACCTTTCTCCTCCCAATATATTTCTCTCTCACCCCTTAATTTCATTTTTTAAAGATATGTCTCATCCTATTCTATTCACCCTGTGCTCTCTGTCTCTTTCTCTATATGTGTATATGTGTGTGAGTGTGCATGTGCGTGTGTGTGTGTGTGTGTGTGTGTGTGTGTGTGTGTAATCCCACCAACTACCCAGATACTGAAAAAAGTTTTGAAGAGTTACAAATATTGTCTTTCCATGTAGGAATGTAAATAGTTCAACTTTAGTAAGTCCCTTATGATTTCTCCTTGCTGTTTACCTTTTCATGCTTCTCTTCATTCTTGTGTTTGAAAGTCAGGTTTTCTTTTCAGTTCTGGTCTTTTCATCAAAAATGCTTTAAAGTCCTCTATTTCATTGAAATACCATTTTTTCCCCTGAAGTATTATACTAAGTTTTGCTGGGTAGGTGATTCTTGGCTTTAGTCCCAGTTCCTTTGACTTCTGGAATATCATATTCCATGCCCTTTGATCCTTTAATGTAGAAGCTGCTAGATCTTGTGTTATCCTGATTGTATTTCCACAATACTGGAATTGTTTCTTTCTAGCTGCTTCCAATATTTTCTCCTTGACCAGGGAACTCTGGAATTTGGCCACAATGTTCCTAACAATTTCTCTTTCTGGATCTCTTTCAGGCAGTGATCGGTGGATTCCTTGAATACTAATTTTGCCCTCTGATTCTAGAATATCAGGGCAGTTTTCCTTGATAATTTCCTGAAAGATAATGTCTAGGCTGTTTTTTTGATCATGACTTTCAGGTAGTCCCACAATTTTAAAATTGTCTCTCCTGGATCTATTTTCCAGGCCAGTTGTTTTTCCAATGAGATAGTTCACATTATCTTCCATGTTTTCATTCTTTTGGTTTTGTTTTGTGATTTCTTGGTTTCTCATGAAGTCATTAGCCTCCATCTGATCCATTCTAATTTTTGAAGAAGTATTTTCTTCAGTGAGCTTTTGAACCTCCTTTTCCATTTG
>CM053770.1:320790523-320819024 GCA_028658325.1 Potorous gilbertii
CAATTGAGTTATCCTATTTTTCAAGGTGTTATTTTCTTCAGCATTTTTAGTCTCCTTTAGCAAGGTGTTGACCTGCTTCTCATGCTTTTCTTGCATCTCTCTCATTTGTCTTACCAGTTTTTCCTCCACCTGTCTAACCTGATTTTCAAAATCCTTTTTGAGCTCTTCCATGGCCTGAGACCATTGGATATTTGTTTTGGATGTTTGAGATACAGAAGCCTTGACTTTTATGTTTTTCCCTGATGATAAGCATTGCTCTTCCTCATCTGAAAGGATGGGAGGAGATATCTGTTCACCAAGAAAGTAACCTTCTATGGTCTTAATTTTTCCCCCTTTTTGGGCATTTTCCCAACCAGTTACTTGACTTTTGGGTCCTTTGTCAAGAGTAGGATATACTCTGGGAATCTGTAAAATCTCAGTTCCTCCAAGGTGGCACAATCAAGCATGTATATTGGTCTGGGAGGAGGGAGAGATTTTTGTGCCCAGAATCTTAGTACTTACCTCTCCACAGCCACCTAGCCTCCAGTTCCACCAAGCCAGCACTGGGGGGCTAGGATTCAGTCAAGCTGTGGGGGCAGGGCTGCCATTCAGTGTGAGACAAAGACCAACTCCCTCAGTGCCTCTACAGAGGGCTGAGGTAATATTTAACTCCTCAGTGCCCCTAGGGGTTTTTCAGCTTCAACAATGGATGCGGGCAACTGCATGGGCTACTGTGTGGCCTCTGCGGCTGCTGCCTGAGGCTGGAGCTATGGGAAGGCCTTTCTCCTTTCCCAGTCAGCTCAAAAAACCCTGTCACTGACCTTTGGCACCTGTGGGTTGAGGGATCTGTAGACCTGCTGCTACTGGAACTGGAGATCTGCCCCCTGAGGTGTCCTCCTCCCAGAGTTGGGCCATGCCATGTGGCCAAGGCTGGGCTGGACTCAGCCCTCTGCTCCACATCTGGTGCAACCAACATTTCCTGTGGGCCTTTCATGTCATCCTGGGCTGGAAATCTCCTCTCTGTTGTTCTCCACTTCTGCTGCTCCAAAATTTGTTGAGAGTCCCTCTCTACAGGTATTTTATGGGCTGTGTAGGGAGACCCTGCATATATGTGTTTTTCTGCTCTGCCATCTTGGCTCTGTATATTTTTCAAGAAACCCCAGATAGATTCACTGAGTCAGACATAACTGAAACAACTCAACAACAACAACAAAAATTACTATCTTTAATCAAAAATCTCTTCTAAATTTCATCCTGATATGGCTTTCACCCTCTCACTTTATCTGACCCTCCCCTGAATTCATTAGGATAGTTATCAGTTAAAGAAAAGTGTACAAGAGATGACAATAGACAGCAATCAATCAACATGTATTTGTTAAGTTCCTGCTCTGTTCCAGCCACTGTGCTAAGATCTGGGGATAGAAAGAAAGACACAAAACCATGTGTACCCTCCAAGATCTCTCATTCTATAAGGGAAGCAACATGTACCAGGTACCAAGAAGATATAGATAGAATAGATGTGAGGTGATAATCATTTAAGATAATTTAAACCACACTAAGAGCCAAAGCCTGAACTAATCAGACATGCTTTTTGAGTGAACTAAAAATGCCCTTTCCTGTTTCAGCAAGTATAGGACCAAATGAGGCTGACTAGGAACATTCTTCCTCTTCATAATCACTAAAGAATAGGATGCCTAGGGTCAGATATTGTCTTGAATAATGGGACTTACCTTAGTATCCCATGGATATATGCTATATAGAGGAAATAGATATCCTGAGATTGTAATTTCAATTGACACTTTGTCAATTATCTTGTCTTACTGTATTTACAACTTATTCAACTAAGAAAGATCCTTTCTCATACTATGGTTAAACATATATGGAGATCATAAATTTGAATGACACAGACTTTCTGAGTTAGGATTTTTCTAAAATGTATTTAAAGCTTCTCATTCTTTTTATCAGTCAGTCAAAATTGGACTCTGGCTCCATGTACATGTCTGCTAACTTTAAGGGAATAAACAATATGAATTTATTTACCACCTGGCCTGTTTTCTTCTTTTAACCAAATTTTCAGGTATTGACAAAGGTTATCTAAGTAGAGAAAGCATTAACAGCTTGAAGGTCTAAGGGAATGCCTTCTACAGAAAGTGGGATTTGAGCTGAGATCTGAAGGAAGCCAAGAGAGCAGAGGAGAGGTGCCAGGTTTGGGGAAAAAAAAAGGATTTAGAGAGAGGGAACATTCCTCTTGATTCCTAGAAACTTGCCTTTCAGGTTTCAAAGTCAGATAGCAGGGGTAGAGAGAAAGTGTGAAGATGGACCTCTCTCCTCATCTGACTTGCCTTCTCTTGCCTCCCTTGCTTTATGAGTGATGAGCTAGCTGCAGCAAGGAGCAGGTAGAGATCTCTGAACAGAAAAGCATTAGCTGTCAAAATATTCAGTTGTTTCTGAATCTCAAATTCATACCTTAAGTCACCGGGAGGGATTGTGTATCTAGAATTCCAGAGGTTTCCCTTAAAGACTGACCTTACTAGAAACATGAGAAGAATATCACCTGGGGACTATGTTTGCTTCCTATGCTCCTCTGCCCATTAAAAGGAGGAACAACCATCAGGGACAAGACAAATTAATCTGTGGTTTCCCAAAGACTTCTTGAGTTTGGAGAGGAATGTCACTCACCTAAGGGTTTTCTGGGTTTGGGAGAGGCTGCAGACATGCAGTCATCCAGCAGGTATTTTATTATATAGTGGTTTATTACATTTATTGATTCTATGCCAAGAGTAAAACACCATGTACAGTAAAGCATGTTCTGTTCATTCCTGTGGGGAGTCAGGCCAACAGAGCTCTGTAAAATTTATTGTATTCAGGAAGAAGGTGGGATTTGGCTAGCAGCATGGGCACTCAGATGATTCTGATGGGTTAAATGCACACTAATCTACCCCCTAAGGTAGCTAGATGGTGTCAGATCTGGAGTCAGGAAGACTTGATTCAGATCTAGCCAAACTTATTAGCTGTGTGACTTTGGGCAAGTCACTTAACCCTGTTTTCCTTAGTTTCCTCATCTATAAAATGAACTGGAGAAGGAAATGGCAAAATTACTCCAGTGTCTTTGCCAAGAAAACCCCAAATGGAGCCACAAGGGGTCAGATACAACTGAAAAACAAAAAAGCCTACCTTCTGAACTATGGTTTGGTAAGGCTATCCAGACAAAGGCAACAATGGAACAAAGAAGATCAACCACTCCCTGAAAGCCATGTAGAACTCAGCACTTATATTCAATGGGGCAAAATACTATAAATGCCAGGGTGAGTCTGGGACTAGCCCAACTCCTCATCCTTGAATAGGATCAAGACAGTGATTAATGAAACCACCTGATGGTTAATTAGCACTTTACATTTTACAAGGTATATTAGATCCCTTATCTCATTTAATCCTTGGAACAAAGTTCTGAGAGAGGTAGTTTAAGTAATATTACCCTCCCTTAATAGATGAGGAAATTTAAGCTTACAAGGACTCATTTCAGGTCATACAAGTCTGCCTTGCACCTGTAATTTCCACTAAGATTTGTTGTTGTTCAGTTATATTGGACACTTTGTGACCCTGTGGACCCTGGCATAGCGATGCTATACATGGGGTTTTGTTCTCAAAAGTATGGTTTGACATTTCCCTTTCCAGTGGATTAAGACAAACAGAAGTTAAGTGACTTGGCCAAGGTCACACAGATAATAAATGTCTTCCGAGGCTAGATTTGAACTCAAGTCTTCTTCACTCTAGACCAAGTACTCTATCCATTGAGTCACCCAGATACCTCCAAACAGAGGTTAAGTGACTTGGCCTGGTTCATGTAACTAGTAAATGAAGGAGGAAGCATTTGAATTAGGTATCTTAACTCTAGACCTGGCACTCTATCCACTGAGCGATCGTAATGCTTTACCACTAAGACAGCTTTTCCTTTGTGATTTATTCCATTCATTTAGCTATATCATTTTCGATCATAACCAGCTGCTGATTGCTTTCAATTCAGTGCAATACAATTCATTAACAATTAACATTAATAATTCTTATGGTCCTGCACTAGGCAATGTGTACACAAAGACGTGTGTGTCTGTCTGTGTGTGTGAGTATAGTCCTTGCACTACAGGCACTTACATTTTATCTTCTTCTATATGCATATCCTTTCTTTACCACCCACATCAGAGAGATTGTAGACTTTTCCTCAAGGGGGAAAACTGAATGCAAGAGATTGTATTAAGTGTTTTCATTTCAATTCAATAATCATTTATTAAACATCTATTATGCTCGAGCCATTGTGCTAAGTTAATAGGAACATAGATATGGAGCTTGGAGAAGGTTGAAGTCATTTAGTCATAGATTTAGAACTAGAAGAAACCTTAAGGGACATTGAACCCAACACCCTCATTTTATTAATACGGAAAAATATGGAAAAACCTGCCCATTCTACATGAGTCTAATTCATGTCTTCCCATGAGTGTACTGCAGGGAGATACCCAACATTCCATGGGCTCTCTTCAATTTCTCCCAACATCAGAAAAATACCAGTAAACTACATAGACCCCCCCACCAACAGTTATACATTATTTTTACTACAAGACTAGCTCCTCTTCTTTTTTTGACATGGTTTACTCCACAACAATCCAGGAAAGAACAGTTTAGAGACATAAAGATTAACCCAAAATGTTTCCTAACTTCAAAGAGTTTATGTTTTATGAGGTGGAGGGCTGAATATGAAAAATCAACAAATAAGCAAATATGAAGTAACTTTAGGGAGGAGAAAATACTAGATACCAGGGAGACTGGGAATAAGGCCTTCTATAGGAAAGAAACTAGAGATTTTAACAAGCAGAAGTGTAGAGGGAGTGGATTTCAGGCACAAAAAATATCTCATGTTGATGCACAGAAATAGGGGAGTGGAATGTCAGAAATCAAGGATTAGAAGATAGTGTTTGTGAAGGGACGTAATGAAATAAACCTGGAAAGGTAAATTGAAGTCAAATTGTGGAGGGCTTTAACTGAAAGTATGAGAAGTTTGTATATTATCCTAGCAGAAATAGGAATCTGCTGAAGATTTTTGACTAGGAAAATTATATAGTCAGATCTTTGACTGCTAAATAGATGATAAACAGGATACAGGAGATACTGAAAATAAAGAGATCAAATAGTAGCCTGTTGCAATAGTCCAGGTAAGAAATGATGAGAGTCTGAACTAGGGTAGTAGCCATGTGAGCGTGGAGGAAAGAGAGGCAAGAGACACTGGAAGTGAGTTCAACTAGATTTTCTGACAAAGGCATTTGGAAGAGAGATAGGTTTTGGAAGAAATATAATGAACATCATTGTGACCATGTTAAGTTTAAGATGACAATGATACATCCAGTTGGAGACAGGTAGCAGGAAGTTATGAGAGAGCAGTTAGAACTGATTTGGGGGATCAGTTTACATAGATAATTAAATCTTTGAGATTAATGGAATCTACCCAAGAGAAACAGCATAAAGTCAGAAGACAACCTAGGATAGAATACTGAGGGACACCTCTATTTATGGGTTAGGAAATGGATAATGACCAAGCAAAGAAGACTGAAAGTGATTAGGAAGATAGGAAGAGAACAAAGATAAAGGATTTATAGAATTCAAGGGAAAGAAAATATATCCAAGAGACAAGAGTGAAATAAAGAGCACAACTTCCTGGACTCTAAGAGCATAGAGTTTAGTAAGAAGACCTGCGTGTACACAAGATGTTACATGGTAAAAGTCAGATGAAGACCTCAGTAAGGGCTAAGGAGGAAGTCTTCATCTGTTCCTCTTTGTCATATACTTTGGGCTGAAAGGGCTCTTAGATGTCATGTAGCCCCAACTAATTAATTGTGTATATGAGTAAACTGAAGCTGAGTAGAAGTGAGTCATTCAAAGTAGTAAACATCTAAACCAATTCTTCTTACCCTCAATACATGGCTTATTGAGGCAGCTATATGGATAAGTGGATAGAGTGATGGTCCTAGATTCAGTAAGACCTGAGTTCAAACACTGTCTCAGTCACTTATTAGCAACACTACCCAGGGCAAACCACTTAAGTTCTGTCTACCTCAATTTCTTCATCTGTAAAATGAGATTAAAAATAGCATCAACTTCCCAGGGTTGTTATAAAACAATGTTGGTAAAAGTTTGACAACTTTTAAGTGTTGTATAAATTCTAGCTATTATTACTATTCCACTTGCCCTGCTATTTCTCCTTTATAGTAAAAGCCCTAGGGACAACTTTAACAACAGACTTAATTCTCAGATGGGACACCCTGTCTGACAAGCCAAGTGAGGAAGCAACAGCAGCTGGTGACAAGGATGCAACCAAACACACTAGATTTAGAATAATTAACCCATGGAGTATGTTGGCACCTAGGTATGGCTTACTTCTAGCATAGAAAACTACCAGCAGAGAAAAGGAAGGGAGAGAAAGAAAGACAGATATTGAGACCAAGATGACAAACATATCTATTTATGGTCCGGATGAAACCCTAAGGAAGAAACTATTCCAAGCTAGATAACAGAGTCTGCTATATGAGGGATGAAGTCAAAGGTTAACCAGATCCTATTGGCAAAAGGAAGAGATTCAGCAAGTGCTGTTCATATTTGGTAAGTGATTTGGAAATGAGGATGGGAGATAGGGAAGGGGAAAAGCATTGTGCCATATAATGCCTACTTGGTTAGCTAGGTGACTCAGGAGATACAGTGGCAGGCTTGGAGTTAAGGAGACTCTTATTCCTGAGTTCAAATCCAGTCTCAGACACTTACTAGCTGGGTGACCCTGGGCAAGTTACTTAATCCTGTTGGCCTCAGTTTCCTCATCTGTAAAATGAGCTGGAGAAGGAAATGGCAAATTACTTCAGTATCTCTGCCAAGAAAATCCCAGATGGCATCACAAAGACTCTGATTTAAATGAATCAACTAAACATTGTTGTTATTTTGAATAAGATCTGAATTTCATTCATCTAGAGAGCTTCAAGTGAGGAAATTCTCTCTGTTAATGAAGAGTAGCAGTTATTCTGAAATTTACAAGTCTGAGAGAATAATCTAAGGTACAAGTGATTTTCCTAGGGTCATACAAAATTATGTGTCAAAGAAAAGACTTGAACTTAGATTTTCTTGTTTCTGAGGTCAGCTCTCTATTCATTTTACCATATGGCAGTGGTCATTGTCACGGTGATAGTGATCCTGATCATAGTGAGGATGATCACGGCCTTGGTGGTGGTGAGCATGGTCATGGTGGTGGTGATCATGATTGAGGTGGTGGTGAGCATGGTCATGGTGATGATCACGAACCTGGTGGTGGTGAGCATGGTCGTGGTGGTGATGATTTCAGCCTTGATGGTGGTGATCATGGTCATGACGGTAGTGATCCTGGTCATAGTGAGGATGCTCACGGCCTTGGTGGTGGTGAGCATGGTCATGGTGGTGATGATTTCAGCCTTGATGTTGGTGATCATGGTCATGATGGTGATGATCACAGCCCTGGTGGTGGTGGTCACGTTTGTGGTGGTGGTGATCATGGTGACGGTGGTGGTCATCATCATCATCATCATCATCACCACCACCACCACCCTCATTATCTCATTGTCTTCTTCTCATCATGGTCATCATCATTGTCATCGTGGTTTTTTAATCCAGGAGCTCCTTAATCTGGTGAAGTCACAGATACAGATCCTATCCCACTCATTAGCATTAGTTTCATTGTCATTATTATGAGACTTTTTTCTCAGCTTCATCGATAGAATTTTGGTAAAAATTTGAGTAAAACAGGACATGTCAATCTATAATTATTCTTTTTAATTCAATATTCTATGGCATGGGTGAATGAAATAATTGCTTTTGGTACCTGAATAAAAATACTGAGGTGTAAGCTCACCTTTCCTGGAGTTAATGAAAGCATCTTCTGGAGAACTCCAGTAGCATAGAGGACGACAGAGAGGATTTATACCTTATTGTGTTCCCAGAAGATTTTTTAGATTATGTGCATTTAACATGGCAATAACTATTAAAATATTGATCCACCTGGAGATAATACTGACCCATTAACCTTTTATAAATCAATATTATTTCCAGATAATTGTGGACCATAGTTTATTATAATGATCCAGTTCCCATATCGTAAATTATTGAGTTTAATTCTCAATGATATTTTAAGGTCTACTTGGGGATTTATCATCTGTCAGTTCATGAAAGACAGAAAGTGGGGGCAAAGTCAACATGGTAGAGTAGAAAGATACATATGCGTCTAGCTCTAGCTCTTCCCCCACAGCCCATGAAATATCTGTAAAAAGGACTCTCGACAAAGTCTAGAGCAGCAGAAGTCACAGAACAACAGAGCAAAAGAGGTTTCCAGCCAAAGGTAACCCAGAAGGCCAACAGGAAAGGTCTATCTCACGGGATGCTGAGTGGAGCTGAGTCCAGCCGTGGCCACAGGGCACTGGGAGGAACAGGACTTGAATAGACCTCCAGGCAGAGTTCCTACCAAGGAAGGTCCCAGATACCTCAACCCACAAATATTGAAAGAATCCACAGATCACTTCCTGAAAGAGATCTGAAAAGAACAACTCCTAGGAATATTGTAGCCAAATTCCAGAGTTCCCAGATCAAGGAGAAAATATTTCAAGAAGCTAGAAAGAAAAAATTTGAGTATTATGGAAATATAATCAAGATAACACAAGATCTGGCAGCTTCAATATTAAAAGATCTAAGGGCTTGGAATAGGATATTCCAGAAGTCAAAGAAACTGGGATTAAAACCAAGAATCACCTACCCAGCAAAACTGAGGATAATACTTCAAGGGAATAAATGGTCATTCAATGATATAGAGGACTTTCAAGCATTCATGTTCAAAAGATCAGAACCGTAAAGAAAATTTGACTTTCAAGCACAAGAATCAAAAGAAGCTTGAAAAGGTAAACAGGAAAGAGAAATCATAAAAGATAAAGCTGAACTGTTTACATTCTTACATGGAAAGAAAATATTTATAACTCTTGAGACTTTTCTCAGTATTTGGGTAGGTGGAGGGATTGTACATAAACAACACACACACATATAGATAGAGAATACAGCCTGTGTTGAATCAGAAGAGATGATATCCACAAAAAAAGATATACAAAAAATTAAGGGGTGAGAGAGGAAAATGCTGGGAGGAGAAAGGGAAAAATGGAATGGGGCAGGCTATAACTCATAAAAGAGATAAAGAAAAATCTTGTTCAATGGAAGAGAAAAGAAAGAAGGGGAGAGGGGGGAAAGTGAAGCTACTCTCTCCTTATATGGTTTAAGGAGGGAATAATATAGTCACTAAATTTGGTAGGAAAATCTATCCTATACTACAGGAAAGTAGGGGAGGAGGTGATAAGTGGGGTGAGGGAAGTGATAGAAGGGAGAGCAAACGAGAGAAAGGAGTAACTAGACATAAACAATTTTGGGAAGGAACAAGGTCAAATGAGGGAATAAAAAAATAAAGGGAGATAGAGTAGGATAGAGGGAAATATAGTTAGTATTACACAACATAATTATTATGGAACTCTTTTGCAAAATGACACTTATATAGCCTGTATCTAATTGCTTGCCCTCTCAGTGGGGATGGAGGGGGAGGGAAAGAAGGTGGAATTCAAAGTATTAGAAACGAATGTTGAGAATTATTGTTATATATAACTGGGAAATAAGAAACACATATAATGGGGTATAGAAATTTATCTTGCCCTACAAGAAAAGAGAGAAGATGAGGATAAGGGAAGGGTGGGGTGTGACAGAAGAGAGAGATCATTGAGGGAAGGGGTAATCAGAATGCAAGGTATTAGAGGGTGGAGAAGGGGAGAGATAGGGAGAAAAATTGGACATGCTACAAAGTGATGTAAAAGCAATCAGTATTAAAACAATTGACTGAATTAATTATTGAGTCTCAGAGACATCTTTAGTTTGGGGAAATGAATTTTAGTCTAAGTCTCCTAGACGTGGGTAACTTTGGGTAAAATTTGACATTGATGGAAAAGTTAAGGTTTTAATGGTAAATTTGATTTTATGATTGTTATTTAAGCAGGGACTAGAACAGGTATAGAAAGGCATGTAAACCACTTAGGACTTGCCTCAAAAGATGTTCCTTAGCCAATATGAAATTATAATCATATCTGAAACCTGGTTATTGGAACTTGCTATTTTAAGATGTTATGGGACTATTAAGTAAGTGACTGTTCTTCTGAGTCTAACTCCAGGTATGGATAGCACCAAAGGCAGTTTGAGCCTCCAATCCATGATGCTACTAAGTCTGTGAGATGAACTGAACTGGTATGAACTGAAAAAGATGATCTCATGGGAAGGGTGGGAGAGCAGCTGTTCAGCCTGGCTGAGGTAAGATCCTCCTGACTCAGTTTCTCCACTGACACCTGGCAGACTTTAAATCTCACTGAATGCAAGCTGACAATCTACTCTTGCTTGGAACTGACATGAAGTTGGGGAGATATTGTTTCCCTGCAATGTCCCTATTCTTAGTGGCAACTTCCTATAGTCAAAAGGTCTTCAAGTTTAATACCAAATCTATTCAATTATAGATTGTTGGTAGGGGAACATCCTAGGTCAAGTCTAAAATTAAACTATTAGGTTTAGGACTTTAGACCAACAACAATAAGTTAGGGTTCTTTAATTCTTAGTAATAGCATGGAGACAATTAGGTCAAGGGCTTATGAAGTTAGCATACATAGTTCTTATTTGTGTCTCAGTTGGTTAATGTTAAAAAAAAATCCATTTGTGGTCTATATTGTAAATGCTTTAAAAGAAATATCACCTGACCAAAAGTTGGAATTGTGTTATGCAATATGGACTGTGTTAAAATGAAAAATAAAAAAATTAAAAAATACTCCATAAACATCAAAAAACAAAAAAGAATGAAAGACAGAAAGCTTCTGATGTGGCCTTCTGGCCATTATATCTTGTCTTGCTAGGTATTTAGAAGGTGCTAACTTTTTGCAGCTTCCAGTGATGTGTAACATAGTTTCTGCTATTCTCTTGCATAATCTGCATTGATTGCTAACATGTCTTCAGAATCATCCTTCTGCAATTTCTGATGCTGATGATTTTGGTACTGAATTGCCTTCATAAAGACCTCCATATCTATAAACAAATCTATATGAGTCGTTGGTTCAACATCTCTTTGAGTGGCAGCTAAGTGGTGCCATGGATGGAACTCTAGGCCTGGAGTCAGTAAGACCTGAGTTGAAATTTGGCCTCAGATACTTATTAGCTATGTGATCCTGGAAAAGTCACTTAACCATTGCCTGTCTCAGTTTCCTCAACTGTAAATGGAGACCATTTTAAAAACATCAAGCTATCAAGGTTGTTGTGAGGATCAAATGAGATAATATTTGTACAGCACTTAGTACAAGGATAGTGAACTTGTGTTTTGAGACCACATGTGGCCTTGAGGTCACAGGTTCCCAACCCCTCACTTAGTACAATGCCTGGAACATAATGATGCTTAGTAAATGTGTGTTCCCTTCTCTGTTGACACATTATTGTCTCAGTGTATGTGGATATCATCCATGAGGGACCTTTCAATTCCACTTTTGTGTCTTACTTACATTGCAGATACATTCAACACACTGAATGGAATGTACTTATTATCAGCCTTTGCTATTGCTCAGCAAAGTCCAATATTCATGTACATAAAAATATTTATATCAGTTCTCTCTCTTTCTCTGTATGTGTGTGAGTGTGTGTGTGTGTTTGAATAGATAATGAACTGGAAAGTAAGAGAGTACCCATCAGTCAGAGGAATGGGTGAGCAAAGTATGAAGTATATGAAAATAATGGAATACTATTTTGCTTAAGAAGTGATGGAATGGATGGTTTCAGTTTCAGAAACACATGGGAAGATTTATATAAATTATATAGAGGAAGGTGAGCAGAACCGGGAGAATTATTTATATTATAATAGCAGTATTGTATTTTAAAAAAAAAAACAATTCTGGAAGACTTCAGGACTCTAATCAATGATTCCCGAGGACTAATCATGAAAAATGCTAACTTCCTCCTGACTACCCCCCTTAGAAGGCATAGAATGTAGAATGAGACATATAGTTGGGGAGAGGATAGAATTGGGAATTTGTTTTGTTTAACTGTATAGATTCATTACAAGGTTCTCACTTTTATGTTTTGCTTTTCTCCCCTTTATAGTGATAAATGAATTACTGACAAAGCACTTTACCATATTCTTCTCAGATTAAATCTTCCTCCCACCTTTCTTAAAAGAAGGCATCTCACATCTAATGGCAAAAAACTACCAGTAGGTCCTCCAAATAAAAGTTAATTGAAGTTTATATATCTTTTATATTCAAATGAGGCTTTGCCAGATAGGGGAGAGGTGAAAGAAAAAAATAAATTTTAACTTGTTTTAAAATGAATTCTCCTTGTTCCAAAAATATTTTTATACATTTTAATCTATTTATCATGTGTTCTGAAAATGTCACTTTTCTTCTTCCTTTTGGCAAGGAAGTTTAATATTTCTATAAATACCTTATCATGACAGTTTCTGTATTTCATTAATATTGTGTAGTTTTCTTTTAGAATACTTTTCAATCTATTATTTCCATTTCACAATTCCAAAAGTATGTACACTTAAACTGGAATTACACAGGAGTTAATTGCTTTAAATATGTTATTCTCATTAAGCTTTGATTTTAGGAAAACAACAAGTCTCTTAGCACATTTACTAGTAGCTTTCTCCTTGACAGCTAAATGCTCCATGTTTCTTGCCTAGAGGGGACCAAAGTATTTGTAGATACCACTTTCCTCTACTCTTTCATTTTGAACTATAGATTAAAGCTCAAAACAATTATTCTCTATTTTTCCCTAGCTTGTGTTAAGAATTTTATACTTCCCAAGATCAAATGACATTTTGATAGCATTAAAGATTCCATGAGCTAAAGGAGCTGTTTAATGTGGTAGAGATAGGTAGCTTGACTTCATCCAAGCATGTCAAGTGGTTAACAGGGAATTTTTCTTCTACTCTAATTTGGAAACAACTTAGTTCTACTCAGGAGAGATGGAAATGCATTTAGGGTTGGGCTGATCCATAAAAGGCTTAAAGTATCTCTATACAAAGAGTTATATTTCCTACCTGCAATATTCTTGACGTTGTGTTGGTGGTATGGTTTAAGTAGAAAAGAATTTCCACATGGATATGAAATACTCTGAAGTTCTCACTAGACCTTAGATCTATTTTATAAATATTTACAGTGCATGGGTAAGTAATAATTGGACAATAGAATGAAAAGCTTGGTGAATATCAATAATGGCAGTGTAAGTTAGTGGAGTGCACAGTGCATGGGTTGGAATCCTGAAGCCCTGAACTCAGTCCTGCCTCAGTCACTTAGTAATTGTGTGACACAGCACCATTCACCTAGCCTTCTATGCTTCTTTCTTCTCTATACAATGATGATGACAATATCCCCTACCTTCCAAGATTGTTGTAAGAATAAAATGACATTTTGTATACAGATATACATATAATATATACACATATATAAATATATATGAAGCATTCTGAAAACCTTAAAACATTATATAAATGCCAGCTATTCAAAGTTATAACACTTTAGGATGGCTTCTTTCATAATTGCCAAAATGTTAATAAGTTTTTTTTACACCTCTTGCCTTTATGGCATGGTCTTTTTATTCTTTAGCAAATACATAATTTGTTGTTGTTGCTCAATAATGTCCAACTCTCTGTGGCCTCATTTCATGGCACAGATCCTGGAGTGGTTTGCCATTTCCTTCTCCAGCTCATTTTACAGATAAGGAAACTGAGGCTAACAAGGTTAAGTAATTTGCCTAGGGTGAGTAAGTATTCATGGATTCATACCAGTGTCTGAAGCCTGATTTGAACTCAGGAAGATGTCTTCCTGACTCCAAGACCAGTGCTCTATCCACTATACCACACTAGCTGCCCCATAATACATAGTTATCCACAAGTATGTATGATTTTTTGTAGTTATATAAGATTTGATTGCTTTCTATAATGTACATTAATGTGTAATTGGCTTATATTTGGAGGTCTTACTGGCAGACATCTTTCGGCATTAGATATATGATGCTTTCTATCAAGAAAGGTGGGATGAGGATTTAATCAGAGAGGAATCTGATAAAGTGTTTTACCAGCAATGTATGTATCACTGTTAAGAATCTGAGTCCTATCACTTCATAGTTTTCAAAGAAACTAGAGTTTCAAGCACCTCCCTTGACTTAATTATGTTAGCACTAGATAAATTTTGTGTTTCTTATTTGATCCAACTTGTCTCTTCATTATGCAGAAGTTCTTAAAACTATTTAGATGATGAGAAATTTTCCACATCATTCTTCTCTGTCCTCTGATTCCTGTGCTTCTGAAGCCTCTGTAGTAAAGTTTTTTAATTGATAGCAAACTGCTTATTTTGTTGTTTATATTACTTTCACTCCCTGTGTTGCCTTAATTTTTTTTTTTGCTTTCAATTGCCAATTAAAGGACTCTAGAATTTCTGATTTACTTCTGTTGTCCGGATTACATCCTGTGTTTCTTTTTATTGTCTTCAACTGAATACTTTGGCATCCAATATTTGTTTTTGTTGTTTTACCACAAGTACCAGCAACTATTGATGCAATTTCTCATTGCCTTTACATAGATCATCAATAAGTCACTTCTGCTGTGATGGTGCCATAGTTGTATTGCTTGATAGTTTACTAGTAGCTTTTGTTTTAGATACATAGAGTGTATATAGTTTTGCTATAATAACTAGTAACATAATATACTGTTGTGTTCAGGTCCCAAAATATTTTTACGCTTTCTACCAAATACATTCATTCATGATATAGTTAATGTTAGGTTTTAGTTTAAAAAATACTGACAATCTTTTTAGTCCTGTAGTCTTCTCATTAGATTCATGCTGTTAAACTTTAAAAGGACTTTTTGAAAATTCCAATCTAAGTGTACCCATCTCCTCTTCAAAATCATCTCTTTTGTTATTAGGGATAACTTCTTGAGTATTGAAGAAAGCAAAGATTTTCAATGATCTGATTTTTTTTCAACTTTCCACTCTTTGGATTTTAGTAGTCTTTTGACATTAACCTTTTATTTCACCTAATCCATGTTCGGGAATCAGGTTATTTCTTATAATTGCTTTTAACTGATCTGTAATATACTGCTGAGTTACTGACTTATTTACAACTAAGGGTACTATGTATCAAGCTTTTGCCTATAATAGTGGTGACCCATACTTAAGTATTCATATCTTCCAGTCCATTCCATGCATGCTTGTATTCTACGTGTTTTCATGATTAGCACCATTAATACAGGGTCATTGCTAGCCAGTTGGTTAATTATATTTCTGATCTGTTTACATGTATCTTTCCTCCTTTCAGTCTCAGATCATACCACAGTGACGTTTATTCTGTTATCTTCTGGGTCACGTTGATCATCATGACAATTTCAAGTAGAACAGTCTCTAAGCCCATGACACCCCATTTATTGGCTCTTAGGAGATGTTGTATTGTAATGACCGAGGAGCTGATTCAATCAATAGGATTGGCAGAGTCTATAGTCTTCGTCTATACTGTAACAGTTTCAGAGAACACGGACTCACCACTATATGTCACCTTGTCTGGTATTCTACTACTTTGTTACTGCCCTCTACCACATGGAAAATATGCTGTACTCTAAGCTGCGGCGTTATCACTGTTACCATTAGTACTGCTATGCTTTCTACCCTCAAAAACTGCTGTACAGAAGTATTTTGAGTAAGTACCATAGAATAGCAGAAAGAACACTGGATCTGATTTTAAAAATTGTAGTTTTATATGGTGATTCTGCTACCTGTTATGACCTTGAGCAAGTCATTTAATCTCTTTATGTCTCAGTTTCTTCCTCTGTAAAATGAGAAAGCTGGTCTGGATGGCTCCGTTTCATCTATAAATGATCTTGAAATCACTATAGAAATGTATCTGTTGTTATTAGTATTGTAAAGCTTTCATTTCTATAGCACTTAATGGTTCACGAACCACTTTCCTCCTAACAACCCAAGGAGTAGGAATATTAAGTATTTTTATCTCTTTTATAGAGGCAATTGGAACTCAAAACAGTAAAGAGACTAGCCTTAGGGTTACGTAGATTCTAAGGGTCATAGGCAAGATTCAAACTCAGTTCTCCTGAATCCAATCCTGGTGCCAATTGTGCCACCACGCCTCTTCACCAAACAGAAAGGAATAACCAAGAATGCACACCCAGGATTTTAAAGTCAAGTTTCAAAGTTGAGCAAGGTAAGAAGGAATGGAGATGATATTTGAAGAAAAGGCAGGGGAAGCTAACACAGTTACCAAGATAATGAACCAAGACAATGTATGTGCAAAGCTTGAGAGAGCGGGGGAAGGAAGAAAGAAAATGTTTTATTTAACAGCCCATGCCTTCTTAAGATTTTTTTTTTTTAGTCATGAGTTGATGTATGACAGACTCAAACCCTTTACTCCCTTAAAGCAGCTAGATTGTTGAGATTTGGAAACTGGCTAGATAAAATGATACACCTAATGGATTCTGGCACATAGATTCTAGGGAGTAACTTTTCCTCAAAGATTTTTTTCCAGGAGAAAAATAACTAAAATGTCCATAGTCTCTGATGTAGCATTGCCACTACTAAAGTAAGTTTCAAGATAGTTGAAGATGGAAAAGACCCATTATAGCATGGAGCAATGAAATGAGTTCAAAATGGATTAGGAGTCAGAGAACCTGCACTTAAAATGCAATTTTACCCTGTAATTATTTGATCATCACTTCTCTGAATTTCAGTCTCATCTGTAAAATCAGTAAATTGTTCTACAAGATCCCTTCCTCGTCTCAATCTGTGATACCTGGTGGCTGCAGATATTCACTGTGGGGGTCAGGATACAGTTGGCCAGCTACTACTCATCACTGCCCTCTCCTCCCTATTCTCTGACTCTAGGGATTTAATCAGCTATACCTATCAAAAGAATTAATTAATTTTTCAGCCCCTAGGGTCCACTATGATCCTTTCCTCTATTGCTTTCAGAATTTATATTAAGTGGAAAAGTTAGGGGTGTGATCACAGTAGCTCAGACTCTAGTTAGGAAAATTCCCAACATTTCAGAAGAGGTCTCTGCCCAAATTTAAATTTCCTTATCACTAGGTAAACCATGACCTCTTAATGGTTAAGGTAAAAATCTAGGTCAATAGAAACCCTGAGACAAAGAAACATGTAGAGTATATTGCAGAGTCTATTAATGAATAGGCATAAGAAGGTGAAGTTGAATGAAGAGTTAGACCATTTCTTGAAATTTCCTGCAGTAGTATCAGTCTTCTTTTTTCTGGCTCTGAGATGTTTAGAAAGAATTGTGGCCTTTCTAGAGATTGATTGTCTCTGAAACTATTTTTTCTCATTTCACCTATTGCTCCTGTTGTCACCAATTCCTTCAATCTCAACATTCAAAGTCCCCCTTCCTCACAGTCCGTCTCTTACAGATTATATTTCTTTAAATATCCCAGGGCTTGTGCAGTTTTACCTTCCAGGCTCAAAAGATTAAGATTATTCCAAAGCATTCTCAAGGTTGAAAGACTTGTCCCTCTGAACTATAAATCAGCAGAGACTAGTCAGTTTTCAAACCACTGCAACACTACATATCAATCAGCAAACATTTATTAAGCACCTACTATATTTCAGGCACAGGGTATACAAATACAAAAACAAGAAAATCTCTGCCTTCCAGGGGTTTACCTTTTTACTTCTACCAAAATATTCATAGTAGCACTTTTTGTGTAACAAAAAAAAAATGGGATAGAAAGGATACACATCAGTTGGGTAAACAAACTGTGATATATTAATAGGATGGAATGTTATTAAATCTTAAGAAATAGAAAATGTGAAGAATTCAGGCAAACTTGAAAAGGCATGAACTGATGCCAAATGAAAAATGCACAAGTAAGAAAAAAATATACATAATGACTGAAATGGTGTGAAGAAAATGAACATGAAAAGACACCAGAAGTCAGATGCATGTAATGACTAATCTTTATTCCAGAGAACCAATGACATATTTCCCTTCTATCCCTGGAGAGGTGATGAACTTGGGAAGCACAATGCTACATACATTGTCAAACATGTTGATGTGTCTGATGTGTCTATTTGTTCTCTTTGATTTGTTCTCTTTCTTTCAAAGGGAGGATTCTATGATGGGGGAGGAGGTTATTAAAAAGTTAGAATCATATTTTAGAAAAGAAGAAAATATGTAAGAAATTGGAGGGAATGAAGTCATTGATAAGAAAAAAAGTACCTATTATACACCAAAATATTTACAGTCGTACTTTTTGTGGTAGCAAATTGGAAACAAAGTAGATATCTGTTCACTGGGGAATGGCTCAACAAATCATTGTATATAAACGTAATGGAATATTAGTCTAAGAAATTATGACTATGAGGACTATAGAGAAACATGGGAAAATTTACATGAACTGATTCAGAGGGAAGTCAGTATAGTCTAGAAAATAGTATAAACTATGACTATAGCAATTTAAATGGAAAGAACCATCACAAAATAGTTAAAAATGAACACTGTAAAATTATAAAGAGTAAACATGACTTGATAGAAGAGAAATGAGAATATACTGCCACTCCCTTATTTTGCAGAGGTGGGAAGTACATGGATGGGATACACAGAACATATCACATTTCCCCACATAATCATGGCAGATTTTGTCAATTTTTTTTTTGCAAAGAAGTAGGGTGTGAACATTATGTGAAGCTTTTCAAAAATTAAAAATCATTTGTTACTGGACTGTCTTTGGTACAATATTAGAATGTGTAGAATACTTGTGAATATATGTTAAAATTGAATGCTGACAATGAGTGCTCACTGAGTTTTCTAGGCTCACGGCTCCCAATGTGCAAGAGATAAATACGTATTCATATGCCACTTGTGAATATATTGGTGCTCTGTGTACTTTTTAAGGAATATGATGAACAGAATTACAATATACGATGATTACAAGATGAAAAATTGTAAACAGATTTTTGGACTGAAACAAACAAGGTACAATGATTATTCTGTGGCTACAATTACATGGTGAAGTATATTTTCAAACCATATTTTTCAGACATTTTCAAAGTATTGATTAATTTTGTGGATATTTTTCTGTTTTTTTAATGTGATTATTATTTGCAATGACTCTCAGGGAGAAAGAGAAGAAAGAACACTGGGAGGTATTTTAGTGAGGTAAACAAAAGATATCAATAAAATTTATTTTAAAAGAGAGCCTTTCTCCCTTTCAAGTTCATACCCTCCTAGAAAGGGTAGCAGAAAAAATACATAGCTAGGTGGAAACTGTGGAATTTGGAATCCTTCATGGTACCCAGGTGGTGGATATAGCTGGAGTCACCCCATTGCCTTGATGCAATGGACTCCCCTCCATCAGCAGGATGAGTTCGCCTCCATCAGCCTCCCAGGAAGACATATGGGCAGCATCACTTAGAGCTCACAAGAGTTAAGCTGTGGTGGTGATTGATTACTTCTGAATGCTGCTTGTGATGTTTCTCCTTCCAAGTGTGTAATTAGGGGCAGTGGGAAAGAAACAGAATCCTGCTCTTCTATCAGCTTTTGTGAGTTTCATATTAAAGGAGAAGAGGTGGAGCTGGACAGGATACACAGCTGTTATTTATAACCTTGAGGTTAAGGGATTGGATGAGATGAGGAAGTTATCTAAATGGCAAAAGATGAAATTTGAGCTAGATTTTGGGAAGATCTTTCTGCTAATGGAAATAAAACTGAAGCTGAAATTTAGAGAATCTGGAATCATATACTGGCTTTGCTACTCCATAATTCTGTGACCTTGGGCAAAATCATCTCTCCTCTGTAGGCACTGGGCCTGGAGTCAGACTGATGGGTTCAAATCTGACCTCAGATACAAATTAGCTCTATGACCCTGGGCAAGTCACTTAACTTCTGTTTGCCTCAGTTTCCTCAGCTATAAAATGTGGATGATAATAGCCTTGATCTCCCAGGATTCTTGTGAAATTCAAGTGATAAAATGATTCTAAAGCACTTAGCACCATGCCTGACCCATAGTAAGTGCTATATAAATGTTAACTACTAGCTATTATCTGTAAAATAAAGGAGTGGGGGCAGGGAGAGAGGGGCTGAACCAGATGACCACTAAGGTCCCATTAGCTTGAAGTCCTGTGACCCCATGAGACTGAGTAAACCAGGGCAAATAGATGAACAGGGAAGCAGAACTCCTCTATCAAAGTTGAGTAAAACAAATACACAGGTAGCTGAATGAGATGACCCCCAGAACACTATTTATTCCTAACTCTAGCAAAAATATGCCTATAGTAAATAGCATTTTTTTCTTTGTTTGCATAGAAATTGCGTGGAACTTTCCCCAGAGAAGTTGGGTGGAGCCTGTTTTTTTGTGGCTATTAAGAAACTCGTCAACATGTAGCAGATGGTCAACTCCCCTCCATGTATGCTCAAGCCTGGTATTCACTGAGTGTAGCGATAGCATTACTCCTGTGACTGCAGTAGCAGAGATGGGGGAGGGAGGATGCACAAAAGCTGGGCTAGTTGTTCCTCCCCCTTGAACTTCAAGCAAAGGCAGTACTGAAGTAGATCTCAGAAACATACTGCTGGATAGAGACAATTCTGCAGGTCATGCCTAACCTCCCCTATCCCCATTCTCAAAGCATAGTCTTTGCAACTGACTCCTCCTTCTTGTCCTTCCTGTCTTAGCATGTTCACTGAGACCTGAGATTCTAAAGAGATTCTCCTCTGCTGTGAATGTGGTGCGTGTGTGTGTGTGTGTGTGTGTGTGTGTGTGTGTGTGTTGCATTGTCTGGCTGTGCTTTGGGTAGCAGGCTTACCATTTCTTGCACCCTTGTACTTTGTTTCTTTGGCTGTCAAAGTCCCCTTGCCTAGTTCAGGTCTCAATGAAGCCTTCCCCCTGGTCTCTGTAGCTCAGCTTTCACCTTTTGGACCAGTCACAAGGGTTTCCTACCTAGATCCAAAGCAGAAGACAAGAAAAAAGGAGTAGTATTAGGAAGTGAAGGAAGGAGAGGAGCTAGCTTTTAAATTGCATTTTAAGATTTGCAAAATGCTGAACATATATCATCTCATTTGATCCTCACAATAACTTTGTCAGGTATATACTATTACTATCCCAAATTTACAGAAAAGGAACCAAGTCTGAAAACAGTTAAGGGACTTGCCCAGGGTGCCACAGCCTACAAAGATCTGAGGCAAGATTTAAACTCAGATCTTCCTGACTCCAGGTCCTGCATTCTATCCATGGTGCCACCTAGTTAGCTAACATCTGGTAGTCAACCGTGATGAACTTGACTAGGGGAAAGGAGGATAAAGATAGCATCCACAGTGGTCATTAATGTCCACTACCCATCCCCTGGATCTGCTCCTGGTACTGTCTGAAACCTGGTTCTGTCTGAAGGTAGGTCTGCATTATAGTTTCTGATCCAGTCTTAAGATCTCAAGACTCTTTGAATCTTACCTGGTGTTCATTTGCAATGAATGATTCTTCAACTTTCAACTATACCTTAGCTGGTAATTGTTTCTCACATGTCCACTGGTTTCCCCAAAAGATGTGCCTGTAAATTATCAGGAAACTTGATGGCATATATAGAAGTATAACATCTCGGAAATGGGCTGGACTTCAGAGAACACCTAATGGACAACCCATACATGGAAGGAAGCTTGCACTTAAATTTTTGCTCTATGCTAGGCACTGTGCTAAGTGTGCTGGAATACAAAGAAAAGCTAAAACATTCCTTGTCTTCAAAGAACTTACATTCTCATGGGAGCAACTGTATAATGACTGACCAGGTTCATACAGCCAATCTGGAACAAAGGTGGACCTTGAACCCAGGTCTCTACTCCAAGCTCAGATTCTACTGGGCAATTCTACCTTTTGTTGAACTCATTTTTATAATACTAATTCACATTTCCATAGCAATTTAAGATATACAAAAGTGTTTTATTAATATCAACATAGTACTTGTAACCAGGTAACTCTAACATCACTGTTTTAAAAAAAAATCTCCGTGAAGATCTAGGAAACCTTCCATGAAAGCAGACAGACAATGGGCAATAGAATGTGGTTCAATTCTACATCTAGTGATTAATGGCTCTGTGATCTCAAGCAAGTTACCAAATATTAAAGTGCTCCTTCCCACAGCTCTGTCAGGCTATAAGTTGCAGAGACAGTGCCAACCCGAATTGGTGGTGGGAGGTTGCTCACTGAAAGTTTCCTAAACCAGAAAAATCTTAGGTTTGCTCAAAAGTAAGAAAGAAAGAAGGGAGGAAAGGTGGGAAAGGGAGATGTGAGAGCATTTAATTAACAGCTATGGACTAACTTGCCTTTTGGAAGGAAGAGATAACTATCTGAAATTCTATATAACCTCAACTGATAAATGAATTAAATGGGGAGAAGAACCAAGATGGTGGAGTAGAAACAGAGACCTGCTAGGGATTCCCCCTAAACCCCTCAAAAACCTGTAAAAATGACTATAAACATATTCCAGAGCAGCAGAAGCCACAAAAGGACAGACTGAAGCAAATTTCCAGCTCAAGACAATCTGGAAGATCAACAGGAAGGGTCTATTTATTGCACCAGGCTGAGAGTGAAACACAATTTGGGGTGGGCCATATCTGGTTCAGATGGAACTGGAGCAGGACTTAGGGACCTGAACAATTGGTGACTTTTGTGGTTTCCAGACTTCTCTACCCAAAAACACCAAAGACAGCTTCAAAGGTCAATGGGAATGTCCTTTCACCTGGCTGAGGGCAAAGCATGGTCTGAACCCAGCCCTAGCCCCAGGGTTGTGGCAGTCAATGCACAAATTGAGGCTGCTTCTGGAGTCCTCCATTTAACAAAGAGCTCAAAAGTCAAGAAACTGGCTGGGAAACTGAACAAAGGGGAAAAAACAGACTATAAATTGTTACTTTCTCAGTGAAGAGATATTTTGTTACATCATTGGTGAAGAGGAAGATCAAAATATACAACCAGAAGAAGAAACAAAGTCAAAGTTCCTGCATTTCAAGCCTCCAAGAAAAATAGAAATTGGTCTCAGGTCATGGAAGAGCTGAAAAAGGATTTTGAAAATCAAGTAAGAGAAGTAGAGGAAAAATTGGGAAAAGAAATGAGAGTGATGCAAGAAAATTATGAAAAAAGAGTCAACAGCTTGCTAAAGGAAACCCCCCAAAAATGTTGAAGAAATAACACCTTTAAAAGTAGACTAATCCAAATGGCAAAAGAGGTCAAAAAAGCTAATGAGAAGAATGTCTTAAAAAGCAAATGGGCCAAATGGAAAAAGAGGTTCAAAAGCTCACTGAAGAAAATAATTCCTTAAAAAATTAGAACTGAGCAAATGGAAGCTAATGACTTTATGAGAAATCAAGAAACTATAAAACAAAACCAAAAGAATGGGAAAAATAGAACATAATGTGAAGTATCTCATTGGAAAAACAACTGAATTGGGAAATAGATCCAGGAGAGATAATTTTAAAATCATTGGACTACCCTGAAAGCCATGATAAAAAAAAGAACCTAGACATCACCTTTCAAGAACTTATCAAGAAAAACTGCCCTGATATTCTAGAACCAGAGAGTCAAATAGAAATGGAAAAAATTCACCTATGGCCTTCTGAAAGAGATCTCAAAAGGAAAACTCTAGGAATACTGTAATCAAATTCCAGAGGTCAAGGTCAATTCCCAGGTCAAAGAGAAAATACTGCAAGCAGCCAGAAAGAAATAATTCAAGGATTGTGAAAACACAATCAGGACAACACAAGATTTAGCAGCTTCTACACTAAGGGATCAGAGGACTTCGAATATGAGAGTCCAGAAGTCAAAGGAGACAGGATTAAAACCAAAAATCACCTACCAAGAAAAACTAACTATAATATTTCAGGGGAAAAATGGAACTTTAAAGAATTAGAGGACTTCCAATCACTCTTGCTGAAAAGACCAGAGCTGAATAGAAAGTTTGACTTTCAAATACAAAAATCAAGAGAAGCATGAAAAGGTAAACAGAAAAGAGAAACCTTAAGGCACTCACTAAAGTTGAACTATTTACATTCCTACATGTAGGAATTTGTAACCCATAAGATGTTTCTCAGTACTTGGGAATATGCGTGTATATATTTATAAGTGTAAGTATAAGTATATGTTTGGAGAGAGAGAGAGAGAGAGAGAGAGAAGACACAGAATGAGCTGAATATGAAGGGATGATATCTAAAAAAGAAAATTAAGGATTGAGAGGACTGTACTGGGAGAAAGAGAAAGAGACAGGTGAATGTAGTAAATTATATCACATAAAAGAGGTACGAAAGAGCTTCTACAGTGGAGCTGAAGAGGGTGAAGGTGAGAGGAAATAAGTGAGCCTTCCTTTCACTGGATTTGGCTTCAGGAGGGAATAATATACACACTCAGTTGGGTATGGAAGTTAATCTTACTCTTCAGGAAAGCAGAGGGGGAAGAGTGTAAGAGAGGGGGGATAAGAGAAGGGATAGATTGTAGGAAGAGGTAATCTGAAACAAACACTTCAGTAAAGGGACAGACCAAAGGAGAGAATAGAATAAATGAAGGATTGGACAAGAGAGAGGGAAATATTCTTAGTCTTTCACAACCTGACTGTTATGGAAATGTTTTACATGACTACACATGTATAACCTGTATAGAACTGCTTGCTGTTTCAATGAGGGTGGGTGAGGAGTGGGGAAGGGAGAGATTGTGGAACTCAAAGCTTTAAAAGTGAATATAAAAAATCATTTTTACATGCAACTAGGAAACAAGATGTATAAGCAATGGGGTATAGAAATCTATCTTGCCCTACAGGAAAATAGAAGGGAAGGGGATAAGGGGCAGGGTAATGGTGGGGGGAAGAGTGATAGAAGGGAGGGCAGATTGAAGTAAAGGGTAATTAGAATGCATTCTGTCCTGGGGTGGGGGGAGGAGGGAGGAGAGAAAATTGGAAATTTGAAATTTTCTTCAAGTGAATGTTGAAAACTGAAAATAAATATTTTTTTAGTAAATGAATTAAAAAGCACTTCATGTAATTTTAAATACCTTCATTTCAGAGCAATCTGAAGAGGAGTATCCACTTGAATCACTGTGTGAAGAGATCCACCCCTTGACCTCACACAAACCTAAGCCTCCTTGTCCTTGTGATAAGAGAAGCAGGGTTAGGGAACTGTAAGTTCAATGCAATACCCATAGCAGCCACTATGAATATGCATGAGTATTTCCAAGGTAAACTCGCAAAATGTAAATAATTGTCTTCCTCAAAGATGAAACCAAGATGTTTATTCAGAAACCAGAAAAACAAATCCATCATAGTAACAAAGAAGTTAATACACATCACCAATCTGGGGAGCACCAACATCCCCAAACCTGGGCTAGGCCAAAGCTCAAAGCAGGTTACATGGGCCTATTAAAGGGAAAGGAAAAAGGAAGGTCTTCAAATTCCCTTAACATTATAGGAACCTACATCCACAAAGCCACATGTGGCCTTCTAGGTCCTTGGGTGTGGCCTTTTGAGCAAGTGCAAGTTTTACAGAACAAATCTTTTTATTAAGGGAATTTGTTCTGTGATGTTTAGATTCAACCAAAGAGCCTCACTTGAGGACTTGGAGGGCTTTCTGTGGCTTCAAGGTCACAGCTTCCTCATCCCTGGAATAGGAAAAGAAACTCCCCTGTTTGTATTTAAGAGCTATGAAGCAGCCCTTTCCTTGATGTAAAAAATGTCTGAAGACCCAGGTGATATGAGGGTAGAACACAAAAGTCCCTACCACTAAGGAGCTTACATTCGGTTGGGATGATACGAAATGTACATATAGAAGCACATACGTAATAGTGTGAGCCTAGAGAGGGCTCCTGGCTAGGGAAACCGGGGAAGGTTTCCTCTCAGAGATGGCCCATCCACTTGACCTTGAATGGAATTCAAGATTCAAAGAAACAATGAGGGGATGAAGCAATCCAGGCATGCGGGACAGTTTGCACCAAGATATGGAGGCAGGAGATGATCCCTCTGATTCTCCTAGGATTGTGTAAGTACATTTGTGAGGGTGAGGACGGAGTGGAGTGCAGAGGGAACCTGGACCCAAGACCCACCCTTGCTTTGACCTTAAGTCAGAATCACGCCTTATATTGCTACCTGACCTCCCAGGGCTGCCTAGATACTTCCCACAGGAATCTTTTCGACTACTCTTTCCACGGGTACTGAGCACTCATCCTCTATCCTTCCATCTTATAAAGGCTCCCATTCCTATCAGCTTAGAGAAGCATTGTTTTCCTTTTTCTGGAACCTCTTTTCTTCTCAAAAATCTCTCAACCTTGACTTTATTCCTTCATAACTCTGGACAATGGGAATCATCAGCTCACCTAGTAAAGTTCAGAATTTCTATGAAACCACACTTGCACACATGATTAATCAAGTGCAGAAATAGCATAAATAAAAAAATTACCAAAGAAAATACATGTCAGTGTTTACTGTTACTTACCTTGCCCTTTTTGGCCTGCCAAATTCACAGAAGTTTTTATAGAGAGTCAGTTCCAAGATACATCTATTATCTCATGCTAGAAACTATGCTTGGGCACTATTTCCTTCTATCTAGGTACTATTCCTTTAAACCGACAGTTGAAGACAATTCCAAAAGACTCATGACGGAAAATACATCCAGAGAAAGAATCATGGAGTCTGAATGTAGATCAAAGCATATTAGTTTCATTTTTGTTTTGTTTTGTTTTTGTGCCTTTTCCATTTGGTTCTGTTTCTTCTTTCACAGCACAACTAATGTGGAAATATGTTCCCATGATTACACATGTATAAACTATATCAGATTGTTTATCATCGTGGGGAGGGGGGAGGGAAAGAAGAGAGGAAGAAAATTTGGAATTCAAAATCTTATAAAAATTAATGTTGAAAACTATCTTTACATGTAATTGGAAAAAATTAAATATTATTTACCAAAAAATATTATATGGCTGCCACTATATAGGCAGTGTGCTGCCTTATTTATGGCCCAAAGAGGCTGGCCGTAGTTGAGGTTAGCTTCAATAAGAAGAATTAAGTAGTTTTTCCATAACCTGGTCGGTCATTCTGATCACAGAAAAAAATAACTCAGCCAATATGTTAATTGACTCAATACTATTTCTGTACTAGTTATAACTCTAGGGAGCCCAGGAAAAATGAGAAACTTCAGCTAAATGGATGGTGTATATACACACTTTGTCTTCCTCAATGGAATATAAGCTCTTTGAGGGCAGGGACAGTTTCTTTTTTCTTTTTGTATCACAGCAACTAGCACATAATAGGAACAATAAATGCTTGTTGGTTGGTTGCTTGTCTTCTTTTCTCTATCCTTGGGATTCAGACTTCTAGGAGAGGAGAGAGAGAGAGAGAGAAGCCAACATGACAAGAGACCACATTGAGAAATATAATGACATGACCAGTGCCAAATAATGACAACCAAGGTCTAGTGACTGCCATGACTCCCATGTGTCTACAGTCATTAAGAGCACAGAGGCAACCTTTGGTGAAACCAGAACAACTAGGATAGGTTCTGGCTCTGGACACTGGGAGCCATGAATGGAAAAGATCTACCATAGCTGAGTCTTCCATCCATGAGGAATTTTATTTAGTGAACTTGCAGAAACTAATTCTCATTTTTAGTCCACAGTTATATTGTGTTTGTCCTTCGTTACTGAAGAAGACCATGCCATCAGAGGAACGATGACATTGCACTTGACTTTGTTTTGAGTGAGGGAAGGCTGTGCAGGTCACCAGCCTCATTTCTCTTCCAGAACCCACAGTCATAAGACAAAGAATGAAAGACCCTTATTGGCTATCCCTTTTTAGTCCATGAGTCTAAGACCAAAAGTAAACATTACTGCCTTTTACCCATTTCTTTCTATAAACTGTGGGTATGAATGGGTTGGAAGTATTTCCTATTAGCATAGTCTCAAGAATTGGCTAAGAGGGGAAAGACACAATGAAGCAAATTCATATATTTCTTAGGTATTATTGAATTATTACTGTATTATTAAAGCCCATGTAATCACAACATGGTTCAAGTGTCTGAATATAAGAAAGCATCAGAAAACACTGGAGGATCTACTATAGGGTGGATGTCTCAAATATATAGTAGCAGTAAATTTCATATCTAATATGAAATATTAGTAGTATTCACTTTCCTCCACTAGGCTAAAGGGAGAAGCAATCGGTGAGGTAGGTACTAATTAACATTGCATTAGGACTATTGCAAGGTGGAGTTAGCTGTAAGGGAAACAGTCTAAATGTTTGTAAGATGAATGCCCTCCTGTGACCCAGGAGGATACTATAGCCTCTTAGGAAAAAGCTGTCTTTGCCAAAATGTATCAGACAATAACTTACAAGACCCATGAACTGTAGGCTGGAATAGAATGCCACTCATGGGCAATTCAGATACT
>CM053770.1:320819524-320836260 GCA_028658325.1 Potorous gilbertii
GAAACCATTTTAGTCTGATCCCTTCATTTTACAGATGAAGAAATCAATCAATCAATTATTACGAGTAATAAGAGTTAAGTATGGGACAAGCTTCTAGATTCTATGGATACAAGACAAAAAAGGAAACAAACCTTACTCTCAAAAAACTTGTCATCAAGGGGCAAAGCCAAGATGGCTGAATAATAGCATGGATTTTTTAGAGTGCTCCCACAAAGCACAGGCAAATACTTGTAAAAATGGTTCTAAACAAATGCTGGAGCTGCAGAACCCACAGAATGACAGGGTGAAGCAAATCTCCTGCCCAAGACAACCTGGAAAGCCACTGGGAAATGTTTATCATGCACACTGGGATCAGAGTGTCGTCCAGTAAGGCCCGAGAATGCACAGAGGGAACCTGAGCAGGCCTTGGGGAGACTGACTCTCTTACACCTGTGGTGGTTTCTAGACTTCATGACCCCAAAACACGAAGGATATATGTACATGTGTGGTGTATATGTATGCATGTATGTTTGTATATATATACACGTAGAGAGAGAAAGAGAAATGGGGTTTCTTCTTGTGTACAATCTGGGTAACCTACTTCTGGGAGAAGCATGAAGGAAGTGCCTCAGAGAAAAGGCCTGTGGAACAGGTATAGACATTCCACAAGTGGTTCAGCTCAATTAACCATGTGTTAAAGAGGAAGTTCTTTGACTGGCTGCATAACCACTCAGAAACCTGTCAACTTCAGCTACTTTACCTTTGCCTCATTAGTTTCTGGGGGATTTCAGGAACTCCATATATGGTATTCAGTGAAAGGAGTATATTCTCTGATTTTTTGGAGTTTTGAAAGGAGATTAGGAAAGCAAACCATAGGAATCCAGGAATTGGAGCTCCTGAGGAAGATTGCAGCCAGCCCAGCATCAGCACCCCAAGCAGCAAGCACTGCACTGTGAGAGGGCCTCTGGGTTCCCAGGACAGCAGAATATAGAGGCAGAGTTACTACCATTCTATGTGAACTTGGTAGAACCAATGCTATGTCTAACTGAGCGAAGAGAAATCTTTTTCCCCTGTAAAAGACTGAGGTGCTATAGGGGAGAGTATGCCCTGGAAGAATTGGGGAGAATGTTTCTTCTGGCTATGTATTGTAAATATATAAATAAAAAAGAAAAGTAAGTATCCTTTTATCAAAACTAATTGATGTTAAATGCTTAAAAGAGAGTAGGGTACTCGTCACTGCCCCTCTTATAATAGAGGCAACATAGCTGGTTAGGGGTGGTAGAAGATATACTCCCAAACCCCTCAGGGTACCTGAGGCCCCTGAGGGAAAGATGTAACAGGCCTGGTCCTGGAAGAGAGAGTTAAAGCATTATGTTACACAGAAGCAATATGAAGTGAGGAAACCAGAGGCCATAGACGGGAAGGGATTTGATCAAGATTACATAGTTCATTAGCAGCCAAATAAATATTAGATCTCATGCTCCTTCTCTGTCCCATTACCTTGGCCCTGCACGGTATGTATCATCTCTATATGCTCAATTCTGATGATGCCTCCCAAAAGTCACTGTTGATTGATAGGGAACCCTAAATGTGGAACATCTGGAATAAAATGGAAGCATTAGCATAAAAGAATGAAATGTTATAAGCTAAAGAATAATTTTGGAATATCCCCAGATAAGATTATGCATTTAATGCATTTCTTATTTTATAAATTCTCTCTCTCTGTCTCTCTGTGTATATATAATGTATATATGTATATGTATGTATGTAGTATATATGTATGTAGTATACATACATATATATGTATGTATATAGTATGCACACACCCACACACATACACACACAAGCTATGTTCCATACAAAGTGAATAGTGATCCCTAGTCGGAGTTCTAAAGGTCGAAGCTACCATTCACATAGGTTAGTGAGGCAAAAGCCTGGGGTTGTAAGCAGGGCTGAACTATTCTGTAGAGTCCTAAAGGGTAAAGATGAGATAAGCTAGAATGTAGACTCATCTCTGGAGAAATGAGAAAGGTGCCAAGAGTAAAATTTGCTTGGAAATTTTTTTATGAACTGAGTCCATTTGGAGCGTAGATGATGTTACTGACAGTAAGTATAATTTTTATGTCAACGGTAATGATGGAAGGTTTCATGTTCCAGTTCTGTAGCTTCCTAGTGGTGAAACTTGAGTGACTTCACCTCAGTTTCCCCATCTGTAAAATGGGGATAATAGTACTTCATCTCTCTCCTTGGTTGGGTGATGGACTATTGCCCTTGTTTTCAAAGAGGACCAAAATGACATTGCCATTTTATGGTCAAGGTACACTGTGTCTGATTGTGGCTGATCAGACCAATAAGAGCTCAGAAATCTTTGCCACAGCTCAGACACAATAGTCCATAGGAACATTTGGAGTGGAGATAACTGAGATTGTGCATCTCACATTCTTTTTTGAGCTACTACAAATAACTCTAAAAACCTTAAAGTTCTACGAAAATGTGAGTCATAGTGGTTATCATTTTGTGGTAGTGGTGAAATTGATGTTGGAGTTGCTGGTGCACATCACTGTCAGCCTTTCAGCTGTCATTTTGTCAGACAAAAAGCATTTATTGGGCATTCACTACAGGCCAGGCACTGTGCTAAGTGCTGGCAATCCATAGAAAGGCACAAATAGACACTGCCCTCAAAGTATTCACACTTCAGTAGGAGAGACAACAGTCACGTAGCTTTGTGTATATAAAATAAATTTTTTAGAAGGAAAGCAATGGAAGAGGATGAGAGAAGAAAGAGTAGAACAACTGGCAAAGGTCTCCAGTTTCTATGAGTGTAGTTTTATCCTAAAGCTATAATGTTAACCTGGGACTCACACAGATGAGGACAAAGCTTCCCCAAGAATCAAGAAAGCAAGATAGCCAAGAAAGACAAAGAATCACACATGATTCACAGAGACTGAGTACTCGCCGCTAGTTTAGGCATGAAATTGGAAGTCATAAGAAAGAACAGGGACCCCCTAAAGTTTGGATTAAAGAAGCTAGATAATAGGAGGGAGTTACAAGCAAGAAGATCAAGAAAGGCACTGATTAATACTTTTGTTAAAACCAATAGTATTTAAAAACCTGTGTCAAGTTGACTTGGGTGAAATTCTGCATGTATTATATGATCTACTGTATATAATGTTTTGGTTTCTCTTTTACCATGACTCTCTCCCTCCACAGTCATAAAAAAAGAGCTGTGACTTGGTAACAGTTGACTGTGGTTATACTTCAGTGCACAGTGTCCAAAGAACCATTTACAGAGCAGAGAAAAGGAAATTAAATAAGAATCTCAGGAACCTTGGCTTTGGGATCCTATGATCCTGTGAGCTGGTATTGAAAGGAAAATCAAAGAATTACAGAAAATCAAAGAATTGCAAAAGAATCACAGAATTTCTGAATTGTAATGAATTTCAGCAGCCATTGAATCCAACCCATGCCCCCCGCAAAACCACAGTGGCAGGTGATCTTCCAGCCTTTCATTTAATCATGCAATTAGCATTAAGTACCATTATTCCCACCAATTTGGAGAATAACTGAACAATTGATGATATATGAATTTGATGAAAGACTATTGTGCAGCAGGAAATGATGGAAATGTTTTCAGAGGTGCCTGGGAAGACTTTATGAACTGATTAAGTACAAAATTATCAGGAAGACAATTTTTATAATAAGAACATTATAATGACAAATTTTAAAAGACTTAAGAACTCTGATCAACCATGTGATCAACCATGATTCTGAGGGACCAAAGATGAAAAATATTGTCCACCTACCTCCTGACAGGAAGGTGATAGACGCAGGGTACCAATACATACGTGTATGCACACAACATACATATATGCATGTGTGTTTATGTTTATATACCTACACAACAATTTGAGTGTATATATTCATAAGCATGTATACATTCATGTACGTGTGTATACATGTGTATTCTAGATTTAAATATACACATATAGTCTAAATATACATTATGTGAAAATCTATTGTATGTATGTGTATGTGTGTATGTGTGTATGTGTACTCCAGAATAAACATTCCTCTCAACACCAACAAGGCATACTTTCCCCAAAACCACCTCAGTCTTTTTTCTTTCTATTGGAGGGGGCAATAGATTCACCTTAGCTCAATTCCTATACAGTATTGGTCCCACCAGATTTATGTTCGAAGACAGCATCTTTGTCTTAGCTTTTACAATACTAGCAACACAAAGGCCCTCTCAAAAATTATTCCTTGATCTTCAAAGTGTTGCTGCTAAGTTCTGTGAAGTATAAATAGATAAGTATGTAGACAGATAGATACACGCAAAGATCTATGCAGCCATGTAGATAGTTATAGGTATTTATATACAGTCACCTAAACATGTATGTATACGCATGTTTTTATACACCAACATGTGCACACGCTATATAGGACCTGACCAATGTGGGCATTTGTTTTGCTTGATCTTACATATTTGTGACAAGAATTTTGTTTTTCTTTCTTTCTTTTTCTACCTCAGTGGTAAAATGGATAAAGTGGGAGACTTGTATTCAGGAAGACCTGAGTTTAACTATAACCTCAGACACTTCTGTGTGACCCTGGGCAAGTCACTTAATCTCTGCCTCATTTTCCTCATGATACTACCTCCTAGGGCTGTTGTGAAGAATAAATGATTTAAATCTCTATAGAGCTTTGCAAATCTTTAGGAACTACATTAAAGCTAGTTATTATCAACTGAGGAGGCAGAAAGGAGAGAAAAGATTTTTATTAATTGTGAAAATGAATTAAGGTTAAAAATTCAAAACAAAACAAAATTACCTACTAGGTACTCTGAGTACAAAGATAAAAATGAAATCATCCCTGACTTTAAGGAGCTTATATTCTATTGAGGAAAAACAGCAGAAGCTGTTTTTTTGCATATACACAATATATTCAAAGGAAATATAAAGTTATTTCTGAAGGAGAGAACACTTATACCTGGAGACATCAGGCAAGACTTCCTGCGGAAGGTGGCACTTTAGTTGACCCTTGAAGGAAACTGAGAATTCTGAGAAACAGGTGAGGAGGGAGCACATAGAGGGTGGGAAATTATCTGAAGGGAGAAGAAATCATGTAGTCAAGAGGTAACATATTTTATATAGGAAACAGAAAGTAGGTTGCTTTGGCTAAGGCATAGAGTACATAAAGAAGTATAATGTGCAAGAAAATTGAAAAAGTTGGCAGGAAGCAGACTGGAAAGGGTTTTAAAAATCAAGTCAAAATACCATTTATTAAATATCTATTATGTTAAATATTAGAGATACAAATGCAAAATGAATGAAGGAAGAAAGAAAGGAAGGAAGGAAGGAAGGAAGGAAGAAAGAAAGAAAGAAAGAAAGAAAAGCTTTTACTTTCAAGGAAATTCCTATTTAGTTGGGGTGGGGATGAGGGGGCAAGGAAGGCTCTGCAAGATAATGGCTATGTCCTTCAACCAGAGGTGCAGAGGGTAGTGATGAGGTGTGAGTACCGAGGCTGATTCAATCTCACAGGAGGAAAAGGTTTTTTCCAATGATGAGCTTCCTGAGGCATTGTGGGAAATCAGAGAGGTCCCAATGTAGTGTGGTCAGGTGGAAAATGAGTCAAACAAAGGAACCCGGAAGCAAGTGAAAGTCACTGGAGTTGTTGAGTTGGGGTATAGGGTTAGAAAATGATATGGTCAGACCTGTGTTTTAGGACAATCAATGTATCAGCTATGTGGTAGGTAGATATGAGAGGGGAGAGATTTGATACATGGAGACCAGAAAGGAGGATGTTGCAGTAGCCCAGGTGGGAGGTGATAAACGTTTGAATTAGGATAAGTGGCGGTATGCTTGAAGATAAGAAGATGGAAAAGAAAAATGATGAAGCTCTAGATCTGACAAGAGAGAGTAGCTGAATGTATGCTTAGGTGAGACAGGAGGAAAATCAAGGATGATTCCTAGATTAATAACCTCAATGACAGGAAAGAAAGTTGTAGAACATGAAAGTTGTAGGACAACAGAGGAGAGGGTTTGGGGATGAAAGATAGTAAGGTTTTGAGGGGGAGTATGTTGAGTCTGAGATACTTACGGGATATCCTGTTGGAAAGGTAGAGGAGGCAATCAATGATCAGGGACTGGTGCAGAAGAGTGAGACTAGAGTTGAATAAATAGTGCAGTACACAGACATGGTACTTAAACTCCAGGAATCTGAAGAAGTCATTGAGAGAGTGTAGAGAGAGATGAGAAGGTGGCCCAAGAGGTGGTTCTAAGTTACACCCACACATAGAAGTCAGAACATGAATGATAAGCCAGGAAAAGAGTTGATAAGGAGTAACCAGATGGGGAGGAGGAGAAGCAAGAAAGAGCAGTGTCATGAAAATACAAGTACACATATAGCAAATGCCAAGATAAACTCTAAATGAATATATGACTTAGATGTAGAAGGTCACATCATAAATAAATTAGACGATCAAGTTAAAAAAAAAACCTTTCATAACTATGGATAGGGAAAGACTTTATGACCAAATAGATAGAGAAAATCACAGAAGATAACAGAAACAGTTTTGATTACTAGAATTTATTTTTTTTTTTGCACAAGCAAAACCAATGCAGTCAAAATGAAGGAGACAGTTACTGAAAAAATCTTTGTAGAAAGATTCACTGATAAAAGTCTTATATTGAAGGTATATAGAGAATTAATTGAAATTTACCAGATGAAGGAACATTCCTAAATAGACGAATGGTTAAAGGATATAAGCAGGGAGTTTAAAAGGAAAAACTCTAAGTTATTAACAACTATATGAAAAAAAATTCTCCAAATAACTTGTAATTAGAGAGATGCAAACTGAAATAACTGAAGTTATAACTCACCTCTATCAGATAAAGACTATTGTTTACTAGGCTGTTGGAGTATAGGCACACTAATGTATTCTTGGTAGTATATGAATCGGTCCACTCATTCTGAAAAGCAATTCAGAACTATGTACCCCAAAGCATAAAACTGTGCATACCCTTTGACCAAACAATACCACTGCTAAGGCTATGTCCCAAACAGAATAAAAGAAGAAGAGAAGACCATATGTACAAGGATAGTTATAACTATTTTTTTTTGTGACAGCAGAGATTTGGAAACTAAAGGAAGATCCATCAGTTGGGGAGTGTTTGAACAAATAATGTTATATTAATTACATGTACTACTTACCATTGCCTAAGAAATTATAAAGGGGGTGATCAGATAAACCTGGGAAGATTTATATGACTTGAGGCAGGCACAATCAGCACACAATTTCTATAAATAATAAGATTATAAAGACAAATTACTTTGAAAGACTTAAGAACTCTGATCAATGCAGCAACCAATACAATTCTATAGGAACAATGATGAAGAATGAAACATAGATGCTGAAAAAAAAGGTATGGACTACCTGTAGAATGAGATGCATTTTTTTTAATATGATGCATATGGGAATTTATTTTGTCTAAGAATATTTAATATGAGATTTTTGTTTTACCTTTTCTTTTCAATTTGGAGATTCAGTGGCAGTCAGAGTGGGGCTATGGATAGGGTAGTCAAAAAAGAAGACAAAATAGCAGTAAGAAAAGAGGGTCATCATAAATAAACAAGAAAGCTTTAAAAGTTACATATTTAATTTATTACATATTGATGACCAATCTTTAGGTTATAGAGAGTCCCAGTTTCATGTGCAATCTTATTCTTCTGTTCTACTATTTACGTGGAAATGTTCATTCTATTTAATATTGAGATCAGAATAAAAATTAAATAAAATTCTAAACAAATCCAAGGAGAGAGTTTACAAGAAGCCCCCAGCCCTTGAATTACCAGAAAACAGCTACCAGTGGAGGAGGAAGGAGCTGTTCAGCTAACACTGGCAGGAAACTAACTGTGTCTGGATGAATTGCCGGTCGATACTTAGCCTTCACGAACAAGGGGAAAGACAGCCTATGAGACAGCAGGATGCCCAGGCGAGATGCATTTGCTCAGGAGATCAATACGTAATTCAAACCAGATTGTCCCCTCCCTCCCTCTTCCCTTCAGAGAATTTGAAGGAGAGAGAAAAAAAAGAAATCTACAGTGTGAGTGAGACTAAAGGTCAAAACTGTAGTGATGTGCATCTGAAAATCCTCCAACGGGAGAGATTGGAGCCAGAAATCTGGAGTGGAGACAAAGGGTTGATGAAGAAAGGTTAAAGGAAATCAGATGAGGAAAGGGAAGACAAACAAAGAAGTATGTGAGGGAATACCCTCATAAGAAGATCATAGATCCCTCAAAGGTACTATGGAAAGAGCACTAAACTTTTTGTCACAAAATTTGAATTTGAATTTGAATTCCATACTACCTCTCACCACTCATGTGACCTTAGGGAGATCAATTGATCTCTTGGAACATCAGATGCCTTATCTAATAAAATGATTGGAACTAGATCAGAGGGTTTTAACCTGGTGGATTTCAGGTGGTCTATGAATGGGGAAAAATACATCTTAATTTCAATACAATCAGTTTCCTTTGTAATTCTCTACATTTTATTTTATGTTTTTAGTAACATGATTCTCAGATTGGACTCAGAAGTTTCACCAGATAGAGAGAGTTAGAGCTCCAGAACTGAATGAAATCGTCTTCTATCACTTTTAGCTTGAGATACCTAATCCTGGGATCCTATAATAGCCAATCACTTTTCGGTTGTATGTGAATTATGGGTGTCCACTTTTGACTGTAGATGGGAAGAAGACTTGCCAAGGATTTTGCAAGAGAATGCTCATTTGAATGTGAGTTCCTTAAGGGAAGGGACTGTTCTGATATCTTTGAATCACTAGTGCCTCACATGTGGTAGTTGCTTAATAAATGTTTGTTGAATGTAGTTGGCTTTTGTCACAGAAGTTAATTTTTTTTATAGGATCCATGAATGAATTGGAATGAAATAATATTTGGGCTGAAGTTGTTGTGTTTGTCCTTTGTTTTTGAAGAGGACCGTGATATCAGGGAAATGATGATGCTGACTTGCAGTTGACTTTGATTTGAGTGAGGGAGGGCTATGCAAGGTCACAAGCCTCACTTTCTCCTCCAGAGTCATCTGGATCCAGTGGCCAGATATTCATCAGGATGACTGGAGATGGCTCAGCATGCAATGGGAGACTCTGACCCTTTTAGGTGAAGGCCTTTTCAGTTCTCCCTTTTGAGTGAGGTAGAACCCACTCAGTGAATAGAACTCTGTAAGAAGTGACTCAAGGGATGGCCTCTTTAATTAAAAAAAAATCAAACTGAGAGGGAAAGATCCTCAGGGTTACTGGTCAGAAGAGAAACAATTACTACTGACATTCACTCTGAACCTGGGGGGCTGAAAATATAGCCATTAAGTGGTGCTTGGGAAGGTACCTATCATACTCCAATCTTTGAGTGTCAAAGTAAAATAAGTTTAAGGGTTGGTCTTTGAGAAGAAGGAAGGAAGGAAGGAAAGAAGGAAGGAAGGAAGGAAGGAAAGAAGGAAGGAAGGAAGGAAGGAAGGAAGGAAGGAAGGAAGGAAAGAAGGAAGGAAGGAGAGGAGAAGGGGAGGAGGGGAGGAGGAAGGTAAGGAAGGAAGCAGGGAAAGACAGAAGGAATCTAGACTGTAAACATCCAATTAACTGGGCAGCTTCCTGCCTGAGGTGGTATCTAAACAATGTACCGCATTAGATGGAGATGTAGTTGGAGAGAAAAGGGGAGAAGATCACTATTCTTAGTGATACACTCATTGTGGTGCTGTGCCTCCCAACCAGTTTAGATATAACACTAGGTTCTAGAACTCTCACTCTTTAGCCTTTTTTCACTTTTCCCAAATTCAGTGTAGATTTCACTAAGGAATCCATTCTACAAATCATGGCCTGCGCCCCCACTAGGGAAATACTATGTTTACTTATTTTGCAAGCCATAAATCCTGTAGCACTAATATTTAATTAAGCCATCAAAGCAAAGTAAATAATAAAAAGTTATGAAGTACTAGAATCTGTTTTAACCCCATACACAAGTGGATTGAACAGTTTATGCATGGAAATTATAACTACGCAGTTAGTAAACGTCCAATGCAGAATTTGAACTCAATTTTCTTGACTACAAGTCCAGTGCTCTATCCACCATATCATACTCCTTTAACCAAACACCTGCCCAAACCCCACAAATCACCAGATATGTTTGGAAAAGAGCACAGTAACCTTAAAACTCATAGACCAGTCACCAAAGCTTGTTGTGTACATGTTGTCTGGCTTTTTGAAATCTACAAAAACATCTTTAAGGCAGGATGCCATGTATGGAAGCCTCTCTACTCAGTTCTGAGATAGAAAGCGTTTTTCCAGTACTCCTTGTATTTGAGCAAACTATGGTCATACCGCACTATATGTTCTCCCTTTACATCGATTCACTGTAACTGCAGCCTAGAGATTTACTCTATTTCTGGTTGTTCCTATGGCTCTGTCTAGCAACTCAGCTTTTGACATCCATCTCCTTTCCATGCAGATTCTCTCTCTTCTTCCTTTTCTGAATTTGTGCCCTTGACTCAATCCTTTATTTGGGAGAAAGTCTCTCAGGATTTTATTAACTTCGTCAATGAACAACAATGCCTTTGTCTCAGCATTGTGAACACCTAAAGCCGTACTGGAAAGCTCTACTATGGGAAAAAGTAATTCTTGAGTGTAGTACATTGATTCAAGTAATCCTAGTTGGGAGACTGCTTTACTCACCTGGGGAAATCACTTTTCTCTGAGCCCCAGTTATTTCATCTGTAAAATAAGGAAGTTGAACCAGATAATTTTTAAATGTTCTTCTGTCTCTAACATTCTATGACCTGGATTCCATTCAGTTCAAAAAAACATTGATTGTAAAAATCCTTGATATAGTTCTATTTCTTTCTCTGAAATTGGATTATTTAAACTTCTTTCTGGTGTTCTGTTCACTAGGATATTTTACAGTTTTGAAGGTAATCCTCTATTTTGTGTTCTTCATTTTGTTGGTTTGCAACTTTATAATTCCAATTTATATTCCAAATTATAGTTCCAATAGTACTTTTTATTTCTTCTGGTTTTAATGTGATTTTACCTTTTTTTCCTTTTTAAAAAATGTTTTTAAACGTTCTACCCTCTTTAAGTTCAATAAAGGTTCATAATTTTGTCTTTTGAAGAACAATTATGCACTTAGTAATTGTCAGGAATTCTGCCATGTGTTTAATTGATATAAAGACAAAAATGCAACAGAATCTGCTTTCAAGTTTTTTGATCCTCCTGGGAGGATACAACATATACACAGAAAACATGTGAAGTTGGAGAATGTATTAATAACGGAAGGGGGAGGGTGGGGGATGAGAAGAATGAATTAATGTAGATAGTGGCGTTTGAACTGAGCACAGAAAGACACTAAGGATTCTAAGACTCCTTGGAAAGGTAGGTGGTGAAGTGGATCGAGAGCTGGATCTGAAGTCAGAAAGACCTGAATGTGAATCTTGTCTCAAGCACTTATTAAACATGTGATATTGAGTCAGTAACTTAATCTCCTTTACCTTCAGTTTCCGCTCCTTTAAAATGAGAAAACAAATAGCATGTACCTCCCTGGTTATGATAAGAGTAAAAGAGTGAATAATATAGCACTTCAGAGTTTGCGAAACACTCTACAAATATCATTTCCATTGCACTCACAACAGCCCTGGAAGGTAGGCACTATTATTATTCCATGTAACAGATGGGGAAACTGAGGCACACAACAGTTAAGTGACTTGCCCAGGGTCACAGAGTTAGTAAGTGTCTATGACTGGTTTTTATCTGAGGTCTTCTTGATTCTGGGTCAGTTTTAGTCACTGCATTTCCTAATTGCCTAGATAATACATGTGCATTACACTTCATAATCTTTAAAGTGCTATATAAATTCTAGCTGTTATTGTTATATATTACTAAGGGGCAGAGGTGAGGAAGATGTCCATTTCAGGCATGAGGGTAGTTTGTTCTCAGAGACAGGAGGTAGAACATTTGCTTCAGAAGTTACTAGGGTAATAGTTGCTTTATGTGTGTTGGATGTAAATGTGAACGTTTATAAATGCAAATTTTATTTTGTATGGGTGGACAATAGGACCTAGGACTGAGAGATGCCAGTTGCATGAGGAGCCAGTTCAGAGATTATAAAAGACTGAACATCCAATAAGAGCAGATTGTAGGGGATAAAGGGTGAAAGAAGTTCTATGAATGTAACGGTTGAAGAGTGCTCAAACAACCCAAATAACAATCTTGCTTTGCTAACTCAGTGTCCAAGGGAAGAAGGAGGGGGCTGGAGTAAAGGGTTTAGTTTAGATTCGTTGTAGAAACCTAGCTAGAACTAGAAAGTGAAAATGGATCCCCCAGGGAGCCAGACTGAAAGAAAGATTTAGACTGGAAAGGACAAAGCTCAGGGGAGTGCACAGAAGTATAGACTAAAGGAAATCCCTAAGTAAAATTTATTTTCTAAGCAAGATTTCACATCTACCCTGTGTGCCTGAATGAAGTTTATTCCCTGAGATTCCTCAATTCATAGTAAAATAATGCCTAGTACTTCATATGGCTGACTAATGATTCACTCTCGAGTCAGGAGACTTTAGTTGAAAAGGAAATTCCTGTCTGAGCAAAGCTCTTAATATACAGAGTAAGAAACCACACTGTAAGAAGAAAGGTTATAGAGCCTTCTCTCCATCTGATAAACACCCGTTTTCTGGAGAAGCCTTTAATTTGGTTGGAAGGGTAAAACCACAGTAATCCAGGCTTGCTCCAATCCCAGCCTCATAGAGCACAGAGCAGTTTTTATGAGTGACCTTCAGGAATCTAACCCAATATAAGTATTCACCTAATAGTCATGCCATATCTGGACATGAATTTGGTGGGGGCCAATGTTATGTAGAAAATGACCTAAGGTTTAACCCTAAAGATCCCTTATCCTTGAGACCAAAGTAGAATAGGGGACAGTATGCCCCCAAAGTTTTTTCTTATTATATTTTTATCCCTTTACAAAAGGGATATGTGAAAAAGTCAGAAGAGAGGAGAGGAGAAAGAGTGGAAGTAGTTGTGCTGCCCTTCAGCAAAAGCAGGAAAGTTCTTTTCAGTGTACTTTTGACTTCCTTAAAGTAGATCTGATGACAATGTATAGGAAGGGTTGGATTGGTGAAGGATTTGGGAGCACTGATACTATTTATTAATCTGTCACAATACTCCAAGTAAAGGGTGATGAGAGCTTGAACCAGAATGGTAGAAATGGGAATGGAAAAAAAAGAGGACACATTAGGAGATACCATGGGACAAAATTGATGGGCCTTGGAAACTGGTTGGGGAAGGGTATGGAAAGAGGATAGATTCATAGAGTGCTATAGAGGTTTTGATCTGGGATAGCTGGGAGAAGGATGGTACTCTTAGCAGAAATAGGGAAATCTGGGGGAAATTATTACTTTGGGGGGAGGGATGAGTTCTACATGAAACATATTGAGTTTAAGGTGTTAGTAGGACAAGACAGTTGGAAATGCCAAGCTGCAGACAATAAGATCATAAATTTAGAGCTGAAAGAAATTTTAGAGGTCCTACTCCTCCCCTCATTTTATAGATGAGGAAACAGATTCAGAAAGATTATATGAATTCCCCAAGATCATACAGACAGAAAATAAACCCAAGTCTTCTGCCTCTAAATACACTTCTTCCCCCACTACAACAGTGTGCTTTACTGAGAGAATAATTCTGAAGATTCAGATTTGAAACTTATCTCCAGAGAGGTGAGTTTTGAAGGTGTGAGAATGAATTAGATTTTTAAGGAAGAAAATTCAGAGAAAAGAGGAAAATGTATGAAAAGAGAACTTGGAGGCTAAATTGGAACTCAGAGAAATGAAAGTCAAGGAGGAAGAGACATAAAAGAAATGATCAGTCAATGAAATGGCTAATCTTAATTCTAGAACAATGGTGTCAAACTCAAATAGAAAGGCAGTCCACTAATCCCTAACAAGGATCTCTGTCAGGCTGCATTTTGACTTAGATTCAAATGTAATGTCATGTATATTTTATTGGATTTTTATTTATTGCTTTAAATATTTTCTAATTATATTCTAATCTGATACTGGCCCCATTTGGGAGGCAAGTTGTTTAACACCTCTGTTCTAGAGTAGTGGTGTCAAGTTCAAATAGAAACCAATTTGAACCACATAGGTAGCTTAGAAAGCCATAAATTAACATTATCTATGTTGCATTGTACTTTTATTTATTTTGTTAAGCATTTCCCAATTTAATCTTGTAAGAGTGGAGTTTTGTGGGCTGCTTGAGGATAGTAACTGAGAGTTTGACTCCTGTATTTTAGAGGATTCTTCTCAGTGATACAATATGGATGCAGAATGAGACATACTATGTTAGATATGGTCAAATTGTTTTTTAATCTTATTTAGTATTTTATTTTTCCACATCACATGTAAAAATAATTTTAAAATTCTATTTTTTTCAAATTTTGAGTTCCAAATTTTCCCCTTTCCCTCACATGGAGAAGGCAAGCAATTTGACATAGGTTATACATGTGTAGTCATACAAAACACATTTCCATTTAAGTCTTTCAATGAAGGAAAACACAGACATCAAAAAAACAAGCAAAGTAAATCAAGTAAAGAAGAATATCTTTATTCTGCATTCAGACTCTGCCAGTTCTTTCTCTGAAGATGGAAAACACCTTTCATCATAAGCCATGGTCAATTTGTTGATCTATTTGCCTTATGTGTCACATGTGTCTTTGTCACAAAGAAGGGCCTTTACTGTGCACTTAAATGTTTTATGTACTTCATTGTGAACTGACAACTTTAAAAGTTACTATAATATCTATTAAAAGTGGGGAAGTTATTGGAGAAATACGGGAACAATCATAAGGTGAAGAAGAATAGCACAGATTTGGAGCTAGAAGAGAATTTAAAGGTCATTTAATCGAACCTCCTAAACAAAAGCAGAAAGTGAGGCATAGAATGTTGTGGCTTGTCCAAGGTTACACAGCTAGCATATAATAAAGTATATAATAAAGATAGTAATATATGCTATATATATATATACTATATATAGTATATAATAAAGATGAGATTTAATCCAAGTCCATATCCACCACTGTTTCTCCTATACTATAGCTGTTCCAGAAGTCATAGAAGGAAAGGGTAACCAGAAAAAGAATGAAGGGAGGGTACATCCCATAACATCAAATGCTGCTGGGGGACTTAAAGAGAAATAAAGTTAGATAACCTTAGTACAGAGAATCAACAGAAGTCTTGGGTTATATGTGCTTTGTAACTCAAGATCACTTCAGACAAATGGGGAGTTTCCTCAGTAGAAATTCCTGGGAGGATAAATTAACTGAGAAGGCATGGGGGCTTTGAGGATCTAAGGCCTTCAGGCAATGATTGAGAGAGGGGAGAGGGGGATTATAATCCATTAGGAAGGTCCCTTTGGTGTTAGCAGGGAGGATTCAAGTTCATTAAACGAATAAGGAACAACCCTTTTATGATTTTTTGTATAGTCCTCATGTCCTTCCTCCCCTATCTCATGGTAGGTGGCTATCAGGACCAGCATTTGTAATGCTGTGCGACAGTTGATTGATGAGGATTGTCAGGGAAGTCTCAGATTTTCTTGGAGAACTAAGAAAGTACCATGGACAGCACCATTGCAGCAGTCTAATGGAATCGAAGTCACAGTAAGGGTGGGTAGAGTAGGAATAGAATCCCTGTCTGTAGGTCTTGCTTTGAGGGTTGGTGAAAAGTGTTCTGTGCCTTGGCCCAGACCTTAAAAACCTACCTTGTAGAGTGGTGAGGAAAATAATTTTTAAACTTTAAAGGATAGAGAGTGGAACTGTGATTTCATTAACGTAGGGAACTCCCAGGTTAAGATGTTCCTAGGTATATTCTCTACCACTTTTCATCTTCAAAAGTCCCTGAGAACATTAAGAGGTTAAGTGAGTTGCTCCAGGTCTCACAGCCAGTATGTGTTGGAGACAGGACTTGAACCTAGGTAATCCTGGCTCCAAAGTCAGCTCACTATCCACTGTTACGCTGCCACTCTGCAAGTCTTATTATTAGACAAATATGAGTTACTATTGGCCCCTACAGGACTGAACGAAAAAAAGTTTTAAAAAATATTTCTAAGTGCTTTAAAACTTAAAGAGACCTTTCTTCACATTGGCCCTGTGAGATGGGAAGTGTTATTATGCCGATTAAACAGATAAAGAAACTGAGACTCAGAGGGAGCGAAGAAAGAGAGATTAGACTTGTCATCTTCAGTGCAAGAGGTCTGGATCAGGAACAATGACTGGAAGTGGCAAAAAGTAAAATTTAGGCATGATGTGAGGAAAAGCTTTCTAATAATTACAACTATCCCAAAGTGTAATGTGATTCATATTAAAGCAGAGTCTATGATTTCTTGTTTAGTATGTTCTGGTGGGAATTCATTTTTAGGTACGGATTGGACTTGATGGCTTCTTGGGGACTCTTCCAACTTTTCAAATCTTGTGATTGCAGTTTGGCTCCACATCATGAGCTTGTCCTGGGCAGAGCTGGAGCTCAAACACAAGTTGGCTAAGTACAAATGCATTGCTCTTTCCTTTGGATGATGATTGCTGCCTCACTCCATTACATTCATTCTCTATGAGCATTTTGGAAGATCCTGTTGAATAGTTCATTTGTTTCCTAGAAAGGCAAGACATTAATTCATGAGCAGCTTTCTTAGTTTTTTTGTATATTTAAATAT
>CM053770.1:320836760-320854881 GCA_028658325.1 Potorous gilbertii
ACATTATCTTCTATTTTTTTTATTCTTTTGGTTTTGTTTTGTAATTTCTTGGTTTCTCACAAAGTCATTAGCTTCCATCTGCTCCATTGTAATTTTTAAAGAATTATTTTCTTCAGTGAGCTTTTGAACCTCCTTTTTCATTTGACTAATTCTACTTTTTAAAGCATCCTTCTCCTCATTGACTTTTTGGACCTCCTTTGCTAATTGAGTTAGCCTATTTTTAAAGATGTCATGTTCTTCAGTATTTTTTGAGGGGGGGGGTCTCCTTCAGCAAGTTGTTGACTTGCTTTTCATGATTTTCTTTCATCACTCTCATTTCTTTTCCCAATTTTTTTCTCTACCTCTCTTACTGGGTTTTCAAAATTCTTTTTGAGTTCTTCCATTATCTGAAGACCATTGCATATTTATTTTGGAGGTTTTGTATGCATAAACCTTGACTTTTAGGTCTTCCTCTGATGGTATGCATTGTTCTTTCTCATCTGAATGGATGGAAGAAAATACCATTTCACCAATAAAGTAGCCCTCTATAGTCCTATTTTTTCCCCTTTTTTTGGGCATATCCCCAGTCAGTTATTTGACTTTTGAGTCTTTTGTCAAAAGGAAGGTATACTCTGGAGACCTGTAAGTTTTCAGTTCCTCCATGGTGGCACAATCAAGGGAAAAGAATTTGCTCTTCTCCTGGCCTGGGAGCATCCACAAGCACTCTTCTGCCCAGAATCTGCAATATGGTTCCCTCTCCACAACAACTGCTTCCAGCTGCAGCATACCAGTGCTCCTCCTCCCCACAGGGCCACCACTCAGGGCTGAGACCCAGATTGGCAGCTTGATTCCCCCAGGGTCTTTAAGCTGAGGGGTCTAAAAGTGGATGCTACCACTGTAGTTACTGATGCCAGCAGGGTCAAACCACATTGCCTTCTCTCCCAGGTAAAAGTACCTTCTCAATGACCTTTGAAGCTGTCTCTATTGTTTGTTGGTTGAGTATTCTGGGAATCGCAGCTGCTTCTGGGGATTATGCCCTGTGAGGTCTACTCTGGTTCTGTCCCTGTCTTGCTGCCAAGGCTGGGCTGTGCCCTTCTCTGAGCCTAGTGTGATAGACCTTTCCTGTCAGCCTTCCAGGCAGTCTTGGGCTAGAAATCTCTTTCACTGTTCTCTTTGTGACTTCTGCTGTTACAGAATTTGTTTAGAGTCATTTTTACAAGTATTTTATGGGTACGGGGGGCAGCTTCTACAGGTCCATCTTTGTACTTTACTATCTTAGCTCTGCCCCCCTTGTTTTGCTCTTAATAAATTCTATCACATTTTTCCAATATTGAATCAACCTTCTTTTTCTAGTATTGAAAGATTATGGTCAATTTGGATCCATATGTTCCTATAATTTCTTTGCTGATATCAGCATATCAAATGTATTAGAGAAATTAGTCTATCATTTTCTTTATCTGCTTTATCTCTCTCTGTTTGTGTATTGAGACAATCTTTGTCTCATAGAAAGTATTTAGTAGAATGCCTTTCTCCCCTTATTTTTCAAACCATTTATGTAATATAAAAAGTATTTCCCCCTTGAATGTTTTATAGGATTCATGTGGATCTGAAGTTTTTTATTTTATCTCTTCTTTGATTTTCAGAAATTCTCTTTTAGAATTGGAAAGTGAGGGAATGGCTATCATTTGGGGAATGACTGAACAAGTTGTGGTTTGTAAGTGTGATGGCATAATATTATTTTATAAGAAATGACGAGTAAGGGGACTTCAGAAAAACCAGAAAGGACTTACATGAACTGATGTTGAATGAAGAAAGCAGAACCACCAAAACATCAAACGCAGCAACAACAACATTATCCTGTGATCAACTGATTGACTTAGCTCTTCTCAGTAATACAATGATCCAAGGCAATGCTAAAAGATTCATGATGGAAAATGCTATCCGCATCCAGAGAAAAAAAGTATGAAATCTGAATGCAAATTGAAGCATAATATTCTTACCCCCTCCCCTTTTTTTTCTTTTTTTGGTGACTTTTCCCTTTTGTTCTGTTCCTTCTTTCACAACATGGGTAATATGGATATGCATTTAATCTGATTGCACATGTATAGCCTACATCAGCTTGCTTGCTGTCTTGTGGAGCACGAATAGCAGAGAAAGGGAAAAAATTGGAACTCAAAATCTTATTAAAAATGAATGTTGAAAACTATCTTTACATGTATCTAAAAAAATAAAATAACTATTTACTAAAAAAGAAATTCTTTTTTTTTGGTGTGTCTAGTAGGGCAAGTCTCTTTCTTATTTGATTTATTGTTTTCCTAGTTATTTTTAAAGTTACAAACCCAACTCACCTCTCAGTTTTTTTTTCCTTTTCATTGATATATTTAGAGATGAAAAGTTTTGCCCAAATGTTGCTTTGGGCACATCCAAAAATTTTGGTATGTTGTCTCATTATCATCATTTTCTTTAAAGAAATCATTTACCATTTCTTTGATTTGTTCTTTGATCCACACATTCTTTGGGATTAAATTATTCAGTCTTCATTTAAATATGAATCTTTTCTTCTTATACGTTAGTCATGCTACTAGCATTTATTAAGTATTTACTATGTGCCAAGCACTGTGCTAAACACAGGGAATACAATTCAAATAGAAAGAATGACAGTCTCTGCTTAGTGAAGCTTACATTATAAGCAAGAAAGACAATACATAAAAGTAAACCGAAATGTGTGTGTGTGTGTGTGTGTGTGTGTGTGTGTGTGTGTGTGTATGTGTGTGTAGAAAGAATGAGGACACCTGGTTCAAGGGATGATATGGAAAGCCCTGTGTACAACCTGGAGAGGAATGGAACATGATTGACTAGTATTAACCTCCTTAAATAAAGGTTCTAAGAGAAATCAGCTAAATGGAAGGAAAAACCACAGGTACAGATGGTATTTCTAATATGTGAATTTCAGAGCTAGATTGAGACTTTAAGATAAAGAACTGGGGAATTTTAGAGGAAGTCCTGAGTGTAGCCTGGAGAAGAATGAAATGTTTGTTTTTTCTTGATACATTTTTTTATTGTGTTGTGGTTAGTAAAAGGATTTTTCTACATTTATTAATGAGGTTTTATATCCTTATGCATGATCTATTATTGTAAAGGTGTAGTGTATATCTGAGACATGATTATTCCTTTTTATTCTGATACACACATTTGTATTACATTTATGGAAATTATCAAGGATATCTCAAACTAAAACAAAATAATACAAAAGATGTGGGAAGGAAAAGGAGCAGGTAATTTGAAATGTGAAATGACTACCTTCAATAAAGTAGGAGAAAAGTCAAACTTCCACTAAATATATACAATTATTAAGTCTAAGACAATGGAATATAGTTTCAATTAAGAAAGATTTAGCAATAGTAATATAATTTGTAAAAGAAATAATTATTTTTGAAAGGGCCTATAAAGACAGCAAAAATAAGAATAGAATAAGTCACAATTAACAATCTTAGGACTAAGGGGGAATAAGTTGAATTTTATGAAAGAACAAGAATTTTGCACTGCATTACAAAACGTATTGCAGCAATGTGACACCTAATGACAATTGACATTTGTATATCCCTTAACATTTTTTGAAGCATTTCACCTAATATCCTATTTAAGCTTCACAGATCCTCTGATTTAGGCACTACAAGTACTAAGTGAAACACAGATTAATATTGAAATGATGGACAAAGATATATCATACAACTACCGGGTCAAGAGAGTGATGTAGCCCTAATGATCAAGCTGAATTTAAACTAGAAATCAATGACTAGATAGGCAAGGGTACTTTAAGATGGTGAAAGAAAGAAACAACGAAAATGTGATCATATCAAACTTATATTCCTTAGGTAACTTGGTACTTAAATTAAAAAAAGTAAAGGTTGACAGTATTGTAAAATCAAATATAAATTTAAAAACAGTAGGAAATCTAAATGCCCCATTATTAAGTTATGCTCAATTAAGCAAAAATATAAAACAAACAAAAATGCATAGCTAAGCAGTTAACAGCATGCATTTGTAAGGAATCAAATGAAAAAAAGGGACTACTTTTTTTTTTAGATGCAAGTGGGTTCTCTCACCAAAATATATATTATATATATATACTTAAATACTTACACAAAATTTTGATAAAGGGAAAAATTTAGAAATTCTGCATAGAAAAGTTTCATACCACACTACAATAAAACTGGAAATAAATAAAAATTAATTAATTTGCACTAATATTAATGAGCTAAAATTATTAACTGTTGAGTCAAAGAAATTAATAACTTCCTGGAAAGGAAAAATATTAATACTTTTGTTCCTTCAATTATTATTTCTCCTTTCCTTTTAGCTCTGTCTCTTCCGCCTCTTTTTCTCTCTGTGTGTGTCTGTCTCTGTCTCCTGTCTTAGTCCTACAAACATAACCCAGGTTTCTCCTATTAAATATCTTGCTATTCTCTAAATCTACAGTGTCTTCTCCTTGCCTTAACTGGCTAAAATATAAAAAAGAATAATCTCTATTCACTGACACATTCAGTTTTATGTTTCCTCACTGTTCCCTCAAACTTTTACCATCTTCTTTTTTTGTCCATCACTCTATTGGAACAGGTATCTCCAAATTCATTTTAACTTCCTTATTCCTATATCCAGTGACCTCTAGAAGAAAAGAATCCTCCTGAGATAATGCTCTTATCAATAAATCCAATGATCCTATTTTCTCTTCTTATCCTCACTGATCTCTGAGAAGTTTGGACATTATGGACATTATGGACCAAACCCCTCTTTTCTCTACTGGCTTATATGATATATACTTTTAAGATTCTCCTTCTACCTATTTGAATTATTTTGACTCCTTTGCTGACTTCCCTTCTTGAGGGAATTTAAACCAGAAACCGATTGCTAAAAGAGATAGGTAAGGGCATGGTAAAAGAAAGACATAATGAAAATCTAATCATATCAAACTTATATTCCCCAAGTAGCATAGTAATTAAATTGATAAAGGAGCATTTTAAAATCAAAAATAAATTTTAAAACACCTCAGTATTAGGTAGAAACCCTCAAGTTTCTGGGAATGATCCTTTTCTTTTGGTTTTCTCATTCATTTCCATGGCTTCAACTATCACTTCAACATGTGACTCGCATATTCTTTTCTGTCACTAAATCCGTGTCTCCTTGCCCCCAACTCCAAATTCTGGTATCTTCTGAATAGCTACTAGTCTCTACCCTTATTTTTATTCTCAAATTCACCCTTATTCCTAACTTTTCTAATTCTGTTGATGGTGCCATCATCCTTGTAATCTCTTTGGTCCTTTACCTTAACCATCTTCAACCCCTTACTTATCAATTATTTGGCAAGTCTTGTTGACTCTCCCTCTGTGCCTCTTGAATACCTCTCCTTCTCTCACTTCTCATCACAGCCACTTAGCACTGGGGATAAAAAGAAAGGAGAAATAAAGCCCCTGACTTCAACAAAGTCATAGTCAGTGGAGGGAGAAAACAAGAAAGATGTACAAAAAGGGGATAAGCAGGGTGGGTGGGGGATGATGGAAGGGAGGGTAATAGGAGGGGGCCCGAGTCATGGAGACACCCCGCTCTCCCCTCAGCCCATCCAGACATCTCTTTCACTGACCTGTGCATCTGTGGGTGGAGGGACCTTCGCGGATGCTGGAGATTCCATCCCTGAAGCCTGCTCTGATCTGCTTGCTCTTGTCAGTGCTGCATGCCCAGGGCAGGGCAGGGCTCCGCTCCCATCAGGTGCACGATGGACCTTTGGGATCGGTTTTTCAGGGCTTTCTGGAACAGAAATCTCCTTCACTGTGTTGCTGCGCGGCTTCTACTGTTCCGGAATTTGTTGGGAGTTCTTTTTAGAGGAAATCCATGGGCTGTGGGTTCAGAGCTAGCATATGTGAGTCTTTCTACTCTACCATCTTGGCTCTGCCCCCCTCTCCACACAATTAACAAAGGGAAATTCCTAAAATGCAGGTCTGATCATGTCACCCTTCTGCTCAACAAATGCCAGTGGTTCCATATTGTCTTTAGGATAAATTATAAACTCTTTTATTTGACATCTAAAGCCTGGCACAATCTGGCATCAATTTGCCTTTCCAGCCTTTCCACACATTACCTTCCCCTCTGGGTAACCATCAAATATGACCTCAGACACTTGTAAACTATGTGGGCAAGTCACTTCACTTTCGTCTGCCTCTATTTCCTCAACTATAAAATGGTGCTACCTATATCACAAAACTACTGTGAGAATTAAATGAAATATTTATAAAGCATTTAGCCCTGTATCTGGCATGTAGAATTAACACAATTCCTAATGACCCGAGCTTCCAGTGTCTCCCCCAAAATCACCTTGTATCTACTTTGTATTTAATTATATATGTACAAGCTTCCCCTGATAGGATATGAGCTGAATCTCTTTCATTTTTGTCCTTGCATGCCCAGAACTTGGTAGACTTTCTGGCACATGGACCTTTAAAAGTGTGATGCATATTGCTACTAAGCTATATTATCCCCTCAGACCCAGTCTTAATTATATGCCATCCATCTGTCAGACTTCTCTACCAATTTCTTTTGATGAACTACTTTGACTTCCTAACACCTCAATTTAACAACAGAAGAATCATCTTTGATTCAGTTCTCTTTCACTCTACATTGAATCAGTTTTGCTTATTTCAGTTTTCTCAATGATGCTTTAGGTAACTGTCCCTTACCTTCATTCCCCCTACAATCACTCTAGTTCAGGTGTCCATCTAGGTGAGACAGCGGATAGTGCATTGGACAGTGAATCAAGAATACTCACCTTGTTGAGTCCAAAACTGGCCTCAAATATTTACTTACTAGCTGTGTGACCTGGGGCAAATCACTCAAACATGTTTGCCTCAGTTTCTTCATTTGTAAAATAAGCTGGTGAAGGAAATGTCAAACTACTATAATGTTTTTGCCAAGAAAATTCCAAATGGGATCAGGGAGAGTCCGATGACTAAAACCACTAAACAACAACAACAAAAATGATCCCACATGACTCCTCTTAAAATACTTCACATTCTAGCTGAACTTGATTGATCTCCAAACTCCAAACTTCATTTTCTAGTTTACAGACTTCCCATTCTGGGAATGGACTCTTTTTTGCCCCAGCAAAAGCCCCAGTGTATACAGTGTCTATCTATTGAAGTCCTCTTCTTTCTTCAAAAACCAACCGATGCATTCTTTGCTTAATAAAAACTTCCCTAATTTTTTCCTTTCTCCAGTTTCTTGCAGTATGTGACTGAGAAACAAACCTGGACCTTTACTTTGTATTTATCTAATCTCTGGTATCATAGTTATTTGTACATGTCTTTCCCACACAATGCGATTATAAGCTCCTTTAGAGAAGGTAGGTATGACTTTTTAAAAATGATTTTTTTAAAAAAATGGCAAAATAATAAATATTTATTCTAGAAATCCAGTTGACAGATTTGGAATTCGTCAGAACAGTAAGCAGAACTCCCCTGAGAACCTGTCTTGAAACTCCTAAAGAGGTGACTTTTATAGGAAATTTTTTTTAGAAAAATGAGAAGGAATAATTTGTACTATATTTCCAGATTATGGGTACCAAAAATCAAGAAAACTCTCAAGAGTACAAAAAAAACCTTCAGTAGACAGTTTCTCACAAATTCATATAAAAATGACAGAATTTGGTCCATCACAAATTCATATAAAAATGACAGAATTTGTTCCATCACTTCATGCCAATCATTTTAGGAACTGGCAAGGCCAGAAGACAGTCATTTCTAAGTTTATCCAGATCATGAATTATGTAAATTCAAAATTTTCAAAATCTTGTGAAAGATGCCAAAGAATAGGAAAAATTGGATGTCAAATTAAAACGTGATTTTGACCATTTCATTTGAAATCATGAAATGGAACAAAAATAAAAGGTTGTATAAGTTTAATTAGAAATTTATGATGTTATACTCTCAAATGGAACATATAAGAAAGGCAATGTTAAATCAGAGATTTGGGAACACATTATGTTTATATGATATAGAGTGGAACACAATGGGTACAATATTTTGGAGTGAAAAAGCACTGAACTTAAATTGGGAGCTCTGGATTCAAATCCAAGTTTCACCATTTACTAGTTGCTCAGTCTTAAGCAAATGAATTAACCTTTCTGAACAACTGTTACTTTGACTGTAATAAGAGTATTTCATATATGTGTCATGAGGATCAAATGTCAATGGTCCTGTAAAGGACTTTGCAAACCTTAAAAGTTTATGTAGATCAAGTGCTCTGTCCACTGGGCAACCTATCTGCTCCTTTGATTAATGTTCTCCACTGTTAATTCATAAGGCTGTTACTTTATTGTATATCTTGTTGGCCATATGACACTAAGTCTACATACACTTTTTAGATTTGCAAAGTCCTTTATAGGTATCATTGACATTTGATCATTGTGACACACTCCTCTCTTCCTGGAGTGGAACCTAGGTTACAGAAATTCAAGGCAGCCAAAATTTTTCCTGGAATATTTCACTCTCATTCAATCTTGTGAAAAGTAACAGGTAATCATACAGCTTAGACAATGAACAAATGACAGAGGAACTGAGGGAGGGAACCAGCATGTAGGGCTAATATTAGCTTAAACTAAAAGGAATTTGTACCCCCAGAAATTATTTAGGACAGGGACAAAGTAAATTCCTCAGCGTGGGAATTTTGAGACAATATAGGAACAACTTTGAGATTCAGCCCTGGGAGTTAATTCCTAATCAAAGGGAAAGGATTCAAGAAATGAGTGACAGGGGAAAATAAAGGGGGAAAGAACTAAAACTAGGGAGAAGAAAATTTTGTTAATGACACAGGCAGACACAGAAAGAGGGGCAGTACTAAAATTAGGAAGAAAGATGAGTAGCAATGAATCTAGAAAATTACCAACACCTCTAAAAGCATATTGAAAGACCAAAAAGTAATTGAACCAATAACTGACAAAACACAGAACTCTATTTATTCCATAAAAGAGCATGGGTTAGCAGAAGGAGATTTCATAATATTTCAGAACAGATCACAACCTTGAGAGAAGAATCTAGGCAAGAATAAATGGTCAAATTTGTGGATTATACAGTAGAAAGCAGTAGCAAAAATAGAAAAACTTGAAACCATGACAGCAAGTCTCTCTAAAGAGGAAAGAGAACAAGAGACTGATAATACAAACTTAATACTAAAGTGAAGGACAATTCGGAAAAAAAGAGAATCAAAAGGCAATGACGTTATAAGAATACATGATCTTTATATACACACAAGCTATTGATCTCGAAGATAGAGTGCATGGTGACAGTTTAAGGATCATTTACCTCTCAGAACACTATGACAAGTTCAAGAAACCCCTGAATACTATAATGCAAGAAAAAAGTAAAAGAAACAGGGAATCAAGCAACAATTAAGAAAACAAACAAATTTGATCATCTCCAGAAAAATAAAATAACCCTATGCTCCAAATATCAAGACACAACAGTTAAATTTATTAATTACAATGACAAACAACAAACTTTGCAAAGAGGAAAAATATCTTCAAATATAAAGAAAAGAAAAATTAGAATAAGATAGGATGATACAATTCCCATCAGAAACTTCTGAAGGGAATGAAATAATATATTTTTAAAGTTACCAAATCTCAAGATACACCTCAAAATGGCATATCCTGCAAACCTGACCCTATTCATCAGTGACAAAAGATGGACAACAAAAAAAGAAAAGCATTTCTATAGTAATAGTAACAACAATAACATCAAAGGCAGAAGCATGTTTTCAACTGCCAAACACCTGAAACAACGGAATCAACAAAGTGATAAATAAATACAACTACCAAGAAAGCTATAGGCAATGAAATAGATTATTCCATCTCTAGAGACCATTAAAAGAAGTAAACAGAAAGAAGAGAAGGATATCAGTTGGATTGAATAACAATAATGAACTCATTAAGAAACTTTTAAAAAATATATCAGTGGATAAAGATAAAAATGGATTTAAAGTTAAGAGAAGAAACAGGTATAAAAGTATACCTGAGATATCATGGAATAAATTCTACTCACCCTCCACAGGTGAATCATAATATTTTGTGCAACAAAATTACAATATGGAAATATATATAAAAGAATTCTAGATACACAGAAGATACATATACTTAACTTTTATAACTTAAATATGAATGGATTAAATTTGCCAGTAAAGTGAAAAAGAGTGACAGATTATATGACTATAAAATTATACAACCTCTTACCTACAACAAACATACTTGAAAACAAAGACATACACAGACAAATGAGACTTGGAACCAAATTACAATGCATCAATTGAGTCCAAAAAAGTAGGAATTGTAATCATGCTATAAGACAAAGAGAAAAGAAGAAAAGAAAGAGTACACAACACAACAACATATAGGAAACTACATTATGCTAAGAGAAATGATATCCAAATTAAGTAGATATGCTCCAAATGTCTTAGTATCTAAATTCATAAATGAAATTAGATGAATTAGAAGAAGAAATAGACAGTAATAGCAAAAGAAATAGACAGTTGGAGGAGAATTTAATGTCCCTCAGTTTGTGACAAAGCTAGTAGAAAGATAAAAGAGAAAATTTAGAATTGGAACAAATTGATGTTGAAAACACAACTAAAAGACTTAAGCTGTCATCCAAATGGGACTTCTAAAGTATATGTGTATTTTCAGCACCACATGGAACATTTACAAAAATGGATCAAGTATTAGGACATGGAGATAGTGAAAATAAAAGTAAAAAAGCAGAAATAATGAACACATTTTCAAGACCCACAATTCAATAAAAATATTAATCAGTTCAGGGGCACAAGCAAAAGAAAAGTTCAAATGGAGACTTAATAAAGATATTATAAATAATAATAAACAAAATAAATAAATGATGACTGGGCCAAAGATTGAAACAATAATTGTGCAAAAGAAAATGATGTTGATGAAAGTATATATGAAAATTTCTGGTATGCCTCAAAAGAAGCCCTTAGGGGAAAAATATATCCTTATAAGCATACTTTCACAAAATAGAATAGGAGACAATTAATGAAGTGAATATACATATTTAAAAATTAGAAAGCCAAAAAAATAAGCTGATTTACAACAAAGAAGATAGCAAAGATTAGAGGAGAAATAAATAAAATCAAAAAAGCCTATAGAAATGATAAATACATTTAATATTATTACTTAATAATAATTAATAATATTAATACTGTTTTTGAAAAGGCTAACAAAAATTATAAACCTTTAGCCAACCTGATAAAAAGGGGGGGGGGAATCAGAAACACAACATAGCAAATGAGTAAAGTAAATTCACAACACAGTTGGAAGAGATGAAAAAAATATATAAAATTCTACTATGTAACTGGGGGCAGCTAGGTGGTGCAATGTATGGATTCATCTTTGTAAATTCAAATCTGGCTTCAGACACTTACTAGCTATGTGAACCTGGGCAAGTCACTTAACTCTGTTTCCCTTAGTTTCTTCATCTGTAAAATGAGCTGGAGAAGGAAATGGCAAAGCAGTCCAGTGTCTCTGCCAAGAAAACTCCAAATAGGGTCATGAGGAACTGAATGTTACTGAGAAACAACAAATATGTAGTAAAATGATATTAAAAAAAAAATCCAGCAAGCTGAGAAGACAAAATAAATTTTCAAATGTTTCTTAGAAAAAATGAAATTCATGGGAAAAAAGTAATTATAGGCCTTAAATATTGTAGGTGCTCAATAAGTACTGATTAAATTGAGTAACATTAAAAGCTAGTTTTAATCCCCAAATGATGTGGAATTTCACTCTACAGAGCAGTTATCAGCTCTGTTCTTAGAAGCCTTTGTCCACTAGGTGGCTACCACAGCCCTGAGGCAAGTTTTGGTTCCAATGTTTTTGCATAGTTCCTCCAGGTTTAAAGTAGAGGGATCAAGACTTAGATCTTGAAGAGTCAACAAGGTAGCCTGAGTCTGAGTCCTAAATCTGCCACTTACCACCTATTTTGACTCGTGTCTTTAAGACTAGGATTTCCTGTGTATAAAATGAAGTGATTATCTTTTCTAAGGCTTGTTCTAGTTTTAAACCCACAGTGCTATGGCCCCCTCTTCCCCAACTTTTTTTCTTTTGGTCCAGGCCAATGAATTAATTTGTGTAGGAAAATCCTTCTTGAATAAACTACTTTTCCCAATGCAGGGCAGTAACTGGTCAGCATTTGAAAATCTTATTGAGTCACCTGTGCTATTAGAGGAGAAATAAATAAAACCAAAAAAGCCTATAGAAATGATAAATACATAGATACTATGTATCTGAGGTAGAATTGGAACCTAATTGTTCCTGACTTCAGTTCTGACTCTCTATCCCCAACTTCTGGTCTATTTTGAATAGACATTTAAGGTTTGTTTATTAATCTCTGTTTTTATATATTGCCTCAGCTAGAGCTGTTTTTGTTCAGTCATGTCAGACTCTTCACCATATCATTTGAGGTTTTATTGTTCAACGGAACAGGAATGGTTTCTCCAGATCATTTTATAGATGAGGAAACAAAGGCACACAGGGTTAAGTGACTTGCCCAGTTAAGTTACACAGCTGTCTGAGGAGAGATTTGAAATCACCCTTCCTGACTTCAGGCCCAGTGCTCTATCTACTATGCCATGTAGCCACCCTGAGCCACCTAGACCCTAAAGAATTAGTTCCAAGATAATATATACATAAAGTCTTATCTGTGAATGAGGCTCTCTACTCTAGCATAATCACTCAAGGATATTTCTTCTTCTTTTTTTTATTTTAGAGGGTTTGCTTTTCTTGGAGTCAATGGAAAACCAAGAGACATAAGAATCCTAGTGTAGTGGTTTAAACCCAGGAGTGCCAAAAACTGTAGAGGTTTAAAGTCTAGGACACCAAAAACTGTTGGGGTTTCAAGATGTGTTGTGGTGGAACCATGTTTACACAACTCTGCCTCACTCAAAATAAAGTCAAGTGTAAGTCATGTCATCATTTCTCTGATGTCATGGTCTTCTTCAAAAATGAAGAATGAACACAAGGCATTTATTGAGATTGACACCTCTCATGAAGCAGGCTAAGTTCCAAGAGGAGTCAGCAACTTCAGAGAAAGCAAGATGGATTTTTATAAGGTAAAGATGCAATTACATAACAGAAGTTTACATAAAATATAGGAATATGATTACTGTTAAAAAGGAAGGAAGGATTTGTTAAGGAATTAGATAATGAAGGAGGGGTCCCAGTCACAGTGGAACTGTGCATGTGATTACCCACAATGCATACAGAAAAACCCATTTGGGGGAATATGTATATATGAAAATAATATTATAATAAGCCTCTCTACATCATAAGCTTATTCTGGGTCAGTTCTTTACTATTACTTACTGCGCAAGTGCCTACCTAGGAAATGTCCCTTCTGTTGTTTTGGGGTCCACATCCTGCTTGGGCATTCTGGTAATGCTGCTTTCTGTTTGGCTGTCTATTGTGGTCCTACTTAGGACTAGATGGATGTGGTTGCAGTTGAGTTCATGGAGACACCTGCTGTTTCTGTGGGAAATAGGAAGAATAGGTCTGGGGGCAGTGCCTAGGTAGAGGCAATGACTGGGTTGCCATGCCTGCTGTTTCTGTGAGAACTGTGAGTTCATGGACAAACCTGATTTTCTAGTGAGCAGTGAGAAATACATGAAGAAGTTAGGATATTGGTAGGTGAGCTAGGTAGTACAGTGGACTTGTAATGAAATTAGAGTATTGGGGCTGGGGGCAACTTTATTAGGATCCCATCATTAGTGTGGGCATATCAGACTCCAAGATGAAGAAACTCTATCAATGCACCCAGCACCTTCTCTGAAACTTAAAAATCTTACATTTTCCTAGGGCACTAAAAGATGAAATCCCTTTCCCAGGACCATATAATCAGAATATATCAGAGGCAGGACTTTAACTCTCATCTTCCTAATTCATAGTCTAGACATCAAAATACTACAACACATTGCAGCACCCAGAATCTCTAAGGTCCATTTTAGTTCTAAATCTATAATGCTAGATAATTCTATGTGCCATGGTAGGCATATAATATTAGAATATAAGCTCCTTGAGGAAAAGAACTGTTTTTGCCTTTCTTTGTATTTCCAAACCTTAGAATAATGCTTGGTATACAGCAAGTGCTTAATAAATTATATGATAGGTGGTAAAGGTCTTTGAAAAGTTAACAAAAATAATTCCCCATAGTAATATGATAAAAAAAAAGGATTCTACCCCAGTTGTCTCCTCATTCCTAGTTTGGGATTCTTTCCCCTGTGCTATGCCTTTCTCATAAAGATATCCTTTCTGTTTCCCTCCATAGTGGACAATTCTTCCATCTAAACTGACTGTGATGGAAAGCTGACCCTCTTGTTAGTAGAACCCTGGTCAGGGTAAGTAGCCCATTAAACAACAGATAAGGTTACTAGAAAGTGAGTTTGGTATTACTGCACAGCCTTCCCTCACTTAAATCCAATTCACTTCCATGTCATGGCGTCATCTCCCTGATGTCATGGGTCTCTTAGGGAGAATGAAGGACAAACAGTAACAGTAGCAAGGACTAGCTAATGTCCTAATCTGTTTATTAAAACAGACAGAATGCTGAACAAGTTCTTTTCTTATCCTGGTATGCATTCCACCCAACTGAATAGAAGTGCTCTGGAAATACCAAACATTTTATGCATGACACTACCCATGATTCTCAGAAAATGAATCTTCATTTAATTCCCAGCTATTTATCTCTGCATGTGATCACATCTCCTTATTAGTCGAAGGGGTGTGGTTAGTGTGAATTTGCCTAATCAGAATTAGCTCTGAACCCCCATCTATAGGAAACCATAATTTCCCCCTGTTCATTACATATTTTACTGAGCCCTATGTGAGTCATAAGACATATTTAACCATATAATATTTCATTCTTTTCACACAGCATCAATAAAATACATAAAAAATATATAATGGAACATCTTCCATATGTTCTGTACTAACAGCTTATCCTAGACCTCCCAACGACTCCTGAATTCTAAATAGGTCTCTGAACCCAGGAGTTACAGAAAAGGTATAGTTCTTTTTGTTATCGCTGTTGTACTTGCTTCCCCAACAAGACTTACCTCTACTCCCCACATAAACTCTCATCCTATTGAAAGCAGGCAATAGAACATAGATAACAAAGCATAGTTCCCAAATGATGTTCAACCCATATATCTGGTAGGGGAAGTCTTTTGATGAATAACTCAAAAATTCTGGGTTTCGGTCTTAGATTTTCCTCTTGTCCAGGACCTTAGAGATTCAGTGAATACAGAAACAACCTGCACAGTGATATAGCTGGTGCTTTTCCATTCAATATACTGTCACTTTCAGGAGCCTTTATACTAGCTTTTTGTTGATAGGTTGGTGGGGTATGGCTATGGTCAAGCTGGGCACAGTCTGACCATACCTAATTTCCTTCTTCCTCACAAAAATTTACATACTTAGGGTATTACTAATGAATTCTCTAGGATTCAATGAACAGATGCTTATTGACTCTGTTTTACACAAAGCTATTACCTTGTATAAAACCACATTAATTTGAGGGGTTTAGTGCCACATAGTTTATATAACACACAGTTTATATAATGCCTTGGGTGGTCATATTCTTCTCATCACTGGATATATAGGCAAAGGCTGAGTGACTGCCTGTCAAGAATTTTACAGTTACAACACTTTAATTCAAGAAGGGAATCTTAAAGATCATCTATCCCTAAGACATGTACCAGCTGTATGATCCTGGGCAAGTCATTTAACCTCAGTCTACCTCAGTTGCCTTATCTATAAAGTGGGAATAACAGCACCTGCCTCACAGGGTTGTTGTGAGAATCAAGCAAGATAATATTTGTAAAGCATTTAGCATGATTCCTGGCACATAGTGGGTTCTTAGTAAATACTTGTTTTCTTCCTCTCCTCTATGCCAGGGGTAAATATGATAATTTTCAACATTTAAAAACATTATTATAGGTATGAATACATAGGTTTTACCAGACTACTAAAGAGGTCTGTGACCCAGATTAAGAGCTCTTGATCTAGTGTAACATTATTATTTTATAGATGAAGAAACTGAGGCATGGAGATGTTAAAGTTATAAAACTAGTTAATGGCAGGGTTCAGTTTTGATCCCAGGTCTTTTTAGCCCAGGGCTTTTTAAAAATATCATCCTGCCTCCAAAAAGATTCCTGTATCAGTAGAGTAGTTGACCACTAAGGTTCCTTCAGACACTAAGATTCTGTGAATATTTGTTGAATAAATTAAGAAAGTTTGATGATCATAAATATTACAGAATAAGTTATTAGAAGCAAATTGGTGACCCTGGATGTTATTTGGAATCTTCTCAGAGACTCCAGATGCTTCTGGAATAAGAACCCTCAGAATATCATATATCCTCCTTCAGGGAAGTCAAAGATATTTAAATGCCTCCCCTCCCACCCATCCTTTCCTTCCCCTTGGTGCCAAAGAGACTGAACCATGTGCCAAAAGTGATATAAAGGAAAGAGCATTATATTTAGACTCAGAGATTTCCCTAATGGAATTAATTCTTTCAATAATTAAAAACTTATATTTATATAGCTTATTGCCCTAACAGATATGAAGATTCCAATCATCATTCCCATTTTAAAATCAATCATTGTGTCAAGATGATCTCTCAACTTGCAGTATTCCCCATGGATTTCATAGGACATAGAGGTAAAATTCTAAAACATAAATAAGTTATTTTACAAATGAAGGAAACTGAGATCTCTAAATAGCAATGAACAGAGTTGGAATTAGAGTCCAGCTCCTCTAATTCCAGAGCAAGCATTCTTTCCATCATTCTATACTTCTTACATATTAGATGAGTTCTGAAATGCACAGCTCACACAATTAATGGTAATTATGACAATAACGTTAACAACATCTATTTGCATTAGAACTTGTAGATATTAACACACAGAAGAGTTTAAAGAATACTGGATTTGAAGTCAGAATATTTGAGTTCAAATCCTGGCTTTGCCATTTACTTAAGATTGTGAACTTTACCAAGTTATTTCACCTCTCTGGTCCTCAGGCCATAAAATGTGAGGATGAGACTAGATGAGATAACATATTTCTTGTATTTCTGCATCTATGACTCTAATATTTTTTATTTATAGTCAGAGAATTTTATGCTCTTGTGTATAAAACACTGTGTTAGGAATTGGGTGATATAAAAAAATGAATCTAGTATGGGTTTTTCTCCCAAGAATATTACAATATAGTAATAGAATATCAATTAGATATTATTATTTCAGTCCTAACTTCTCCATCTGGGAGAAATTTCTGACAAATGTCCATTATGATTCTTATGGAACAAAACTTTTCAGTTCTAAGTTCTGGAAAAATCTGGAAAAAAAACCACTTCTGTTTCTAGCCATCATGGCTGCCAATTCATGTTCATAGTATGTTATAGACTGTTCAACATAGAATGTTGAAAGGGACCCCAGAGATTATATAGTCACCCTCCCACCCATTTCACAGATGGAAAAACTGAGGACCAAAGAGGTATACTTCAACACCAGGCATTTATCTTACATTACCTTACACGTGTGTGTGTGTGTGTGTGTGTGTGTGTGTGTGTTTTAGACACATTTGGAAGGCTGGTGAAGTCTATGAATTTCTTCTTATAATAATGTTTTAAATACATAGAATATAACATAGAATTCCAAAGAAAACCAATTATATTGAAATAAAGATGAAATATTTTTCCCATTCAAGTTTCCAGACCCTCTAAAATATATCCATACACCTGTAGGAGGACTTCAGATTAAAAACCTTTTTCTTATACTCTATGTTCCCCAAAGCTTTGATTTCCCCTGGGTTTTTGAATGCACATATTATTCACACATGTTAAAATTGTGTCAGCGAATTTCTCATGACATGAAGGATCCAGGCAAGCTTGAGAGGATTATACCCCACTCTCTTGGCTTATAGTCCAACACAGAAAGGCTGGGAAAACATAAGCATGATATGACATGGTAACTGAGAACAGTTGCCAATTTATAAACATAGAGTTCATAAAATTAAGGAAGGTTTCTATTTAAAAAAAAA
>CM053770.1:320855381-320876631 GCA_028658325.1 Potorous gilbertii
GAAAACTGCCCTGATATTCTAGAACCAGAGTGCAAAATAAATATTCAAGGAATCCATGGATCATTTGCAAAATTACACAGATATGGCCTATATTGAATTGCCTGCCTTCCCAAGGGAATGAGTGGGGAGGGAGAGATGGGGAGAAGTTGGAAGTGAAAGTTAAAGGAACAACCGTTGAGTATTGTTCCTGCTACTAGGAAATAAGAAATATAGGTAATGGGGAATAGAAAGTTATCTGGCCCTACAGGACAAAAGAGAAGATGGGGCAAGGAAAGGGAGGGATGTTAGAAGAGAGGGCAGATTGGTGATATAGGTAATTAGAATGCTCAGTGTATTGGGGAGTGTGGGGGAGACAAATGGGGAGAAAATTTGGAACCCAAAATTTTGTGCAAATGAATGTAAAAAGTTAAATAAATAAAATTTATTTAATAAACAAACAAACAAAAAAAATGATTAAAGGGGATTGGGGGAGTTTCTGTGTACCAGATGGGATTTTAGTTGGGACTTAAAGGAAGCGAGAGATGTTACCTCATTTTCACATCTCTTTCTCAGTCATCAACATCAGAGATACATGTGACTGTTATTTGTAGAAAAATCATAAACTTCACTGTTATTGTTTGTTTTTAAGTCACAAGCACCTAAAATGAAAGAACTTTACAATCTGAAAAATTAAAAAAAAAAGTTATATTAAAAATATTTTCCATGTATTTAGGATATAAATAAATATATTTTAAGACAGAAAGTATAGGAATAAACAAAATTTTTAATATGATAAGTAATATCTTTTAAAACAAAAAAAGGGCTTTGGAAAGCAGCAAAGATGATAGAGATGATAGAAAGCAAGACATTCTAGTTGTCACACACTATTCCGCATTGACTCATACTGAGAGATCTAAGGTTAAAAAAACGTGAGTAATAGTTGTAGCCTGAGTCAATAGACAGAAAGAGATCTCTAGGGACTGGGGCCCTATTCTAGCAAGAAGGTATGTTAAGACTGAGCAGTGTCTGTTTAGGCGTGAAGTACTCCCAGTTCTAAGAGGGATAGACCTGATGCCAGAGGCTGTACAGGAAAGAGAAATGTGAGTCAGCTGTCAACTCTGTCAGTTTTACCCAAAAGCTGGGTAGCAGCTGAGGAGAGGATCTGTCTCTCAGTGTAGCAGACCTAAAGCCTTTTACTGGGACTTGGAGCAATGGTGGATCTAAGATGGTATACTGGGCAAGAAACATAAACATAAGTGATTTCCAACAGCATAGTTCTGACCCCAGAGTAGGGTCTTAGATTCAGTCCCATCCTAGTCTGAGTCCTGCAATTGAGGAACAACTGCAGGGACTCAATCTCTGGGGTAGACTACACTTCTGTCAGTATTAACCTTGAGAGCCCAGGAACTGAGACCAGCAACAGTCTGCTGAATCTCCAATCAGAATATTTATTTAAAATATTCATCAGTTTCTTTTAAGTTGTCCATGCTATTTATATTTAATTGGGCAAATCAGTTTCTAATAATTTCCTTCATCTCCTTTTCATTATCAGTGAATCCTCCTATTTCATTTTTTTTATACTGCCAGTTTTGTTGCCCAGACCCATAGCATCAGGATTTCTCAAAGTTCAGATAAGAAGGATAGATTGAGAAAACATTTTGATCTCCTAGATAATATCCCTTTGGGTTCACTGAGGGCTTCCATGGACAAGAGTTTGACTCAAAAGAAAAGAAATTAAAACTCTTAGGGTAATTGGCATTCAGAAATGAGCCCAGAGAGGGGATTGCATGGTCAATGAGAAAGAAAATGTTCTTGAGAAAAGGAAGCAGCGAAGTTAAGACTACACAATCAGTAGTCTAATTCTAGATTAATTCTTATGAACAGAGCAATTCCTACCATTTATAATAAATTTCTAAAAACATTTAGAATACATAGAAAGGGAAGAAAATTAATATAGGAAGAAAGTAATGATATTTTTTAAAGAAAAAGATACAGAAAATAAAACTTAAAAAGTTGAAGAATAGGAGAAGGGGGAGATTTTTAACTGCTCAACTGAAATAAATCAAACAGAAGAAGAATTAAATCACTAATAAAAGGAGAAAGAAAAAAATCAATAAATTGAATAAAACTTCAAACTAGGGAAAGAAATTCCAAATAGGAATTGAGTGGGGAGAGGGTTGAGAGGAAGTGGAAGAGATCTTCAGGAAGAGTTTTCTAAAGTAGATGAAGTAAAATAGCTGTAAGGACAAAGTATTATCTTAAAAGAAAAAGAAGAAGTAAAAATAAATCTTAATTCAAGTATAAAACCAATATTAGAGAAACAGATGGAGAAAAGTACAAACTTAACTCTTATAACCTTAAAGAAATTTAATTAAACAATACAGTAAAATGTGGGGCTTGTTGGATAAGAAAACAAAACCCCACAACCTGTTGTTTAAACCTGTTGCTTACAAGAAACATGTCTAAAAATTAAAGATACAATAAATAAATGAATAAATAAGTAGGAGGCTTGGTGTTAATTGTCAGATCATAATTAGCATAAAGAGTTGAGAACCAATCGATACTCACAGCTCAGCCTCAGACTGTATTAAGTGCACATTCACCTGAAAACAAGAAGTCATGTACCAACTCTCCCTCCACTTTTGTCATTGCTTGTTGCCTTTTCAAGTTAAATAATTTACTGTCACTGTGGTCACTGACCTTGATGTTATTTTCATTCTCCTTGAAGCTGTATGACAATATCACTGAAAGCATCATACTAAAAAGCATGGGAGCAAGCACAGCACCCTGCTTCATAAGTGATAATGACATAATAGTGGAGAGATGTTCTGAACATTTCCATAAAGTTCTCAACAGACTGTCATCAACCCATGCTGAACCTATTGACTGTATATCCTAGGTTGAAAGGTGACTGAGAAAGTGCGAGGGAATCATCCATTATTCAGAACCGATCCAAGCATGCCATCGTGAAAACATTAAACAATATGGATGAATTTCTCTAGGCAAAAAAGAAATTGCCCTAATTTTCCACAAGACCTCACAACTGACAGCATCAAAGGCCATGGTCAGATCAGCAAACTGTGTGCATTCTGTTCTGCTCCTGTCATTTCTCCTGAAGTTGTTGGGCAATTTCTGAAGCCACACTAGCTCTCAGATAAATGATCACCCTCCAGGTGAAGGACAAGCATTTTAAAGAAGACTCTGTCAAGAATCTGCCATCAATGACTAAGAGAGAGAACCTCCTGTGATCGTAACAGGACAATCTATTTCCTCTTCCTTTATAGAAATGGACAATGAGGTATCCTTGAATTCTTGGGGAATAACTTCCTCTTGCCATATAACTCAGAAAACTTCCATCACCTTTTGCAAGAGCAATGAACCCTCATTCTTGTAAATCTCAACTAGAACAGTCAGCATTTGCATTTTGTCAGATGAGAGGAGTCTAATGACATGCAAAACCTCTTCTACAGTTGGAAATTTGACTTCAACCTAAAGTATATGGTCAATGGCTTCAGCATTGATTGATAACAGTCTATTCAGAACACTATGGAAGTGTTCAGCCCATCTCCTCAGAATCATGTCCTTATTTGTAATCAATGTAGTTCCATCAGTGCTGAGTGGTTGTGATGCACCATAGGTCTTTGGCCCATAAATAGCCTTCAGGGCAACATAAAAGTGATTTGGATTGCTACTATCAGTATAAAATTGACTGTTAACTGATTGAGCTAAGAATCTGGCATCTCTCTAAGCTTTGCTTGCACTTTACTTTTGATGATGTTAAATGCTGCTATCTAATAGAGGAACTATCCTACTGGCAAACCCTGTGGAGTTCTCATAGTTTATTTAGCAACTTCTGAATTTTTCCATCATTTTTGTTAAACTAGTCTTCATGTTTTCTAGTGTTCTGGCCCAGAGGAGTAAATGCATGCTATATACCAACTCTCTGAAAGCTTTCTATTATTTTTTTTTCAAAAAGAAGTCATGGAAAACATAGATCCAGAAGACATAGTTAGTAAAGCAAGAATAGAAGGAGACTTTTAATGTCCCTCTCTTAGAATTGGACCAATATAACATAAAGACTTTTTTTAAAAAAGGAAAGATATAAGATTGAACAAATTGCTGGAGAACTAGAGCTAAAAGCTTCATGACATCTTTTAAATGGGACCACTAAAACATATATATATACATATATATATATATATATATATATATATGTATATATATATATTATATATATTTCTCAGAACCACATGGAACTTGTATAAAAATTTACCATTTTTAGGTCCCAGAGATATTCCACACAAATATAAAGAAATGGAAGCAGCAAGCACATCTTTTACAGAGTACAACACAATAAAATTAGCAATTAGTTCATGGAACAAATTAAAAAGACAGCTCCAAATGCAGGTTTAAAAATGAAATCCTAAATAATGAGTGAAACAAAGAATAAATCATAAGAGCAAATAAAAATTACATAAGAGAAAATGATCATGATAAGGAACAACAAAATTTCTGGGATGTAACTAGTCATCGGGAGAAGAATTATATCCCTAAAACATATGTCAATAAAATAGAAAAAGAGATAATTAACTGTGCATTTTAAAGTTTTGAAAACTGACAAATATTTTTTAAATCACATCACAAGAGAAATGAAAATGAGAGATGAAGTAAATTGGAAACCAAAATCTATTAAAATGATAAAACTGAGAGCTGATCATTTGGAAAGACTAACAAAATTTTATACCTTTAACTCAATTAAAAAGAAAAGAGCAGAAAATGAAAAGACAAAACAGCATATGATAAAAATGAAATTTAGAGGAAAAAATAACCACCAGAACTTATTTTGCACGGTGATGCTCCAAGATATGGATGACTATTCCATAATGAAGTGAGCAGAACCAGACAATTTATATAACAATAACATAATTACGATTTGAGAGATTTAAAAAATTTTATCAACGCAATAATGAGCCATGCTCCTAAAGGACCTATGATGAAGCCTACTACTCATCTCAGACAGGCATGATTGATTCAGCTTTCAGAATTAAACTTTTTATGGACATGGGCAACTCAGAAAATTGTTTTGTTTGACTACATATGTCCATAACAAAGGCTCCCCTCCTCCTATCCATCTCAGTAAAAGTAGAAGACAATATAGATTTTTGTTCATTCACAAAATGAAATTTAAAAAATAAAAGAAAGACCTGGAATTAAGTGTAATGGAGAAACTAAGTTCCATCAAGATCCTGGGATAAAAGCAAGAATTTCCTTTGTTATTAATATTTTTTTAAAATTTAATACTATAAATTCTAGCAACAGCCATAAGGAAAAATGAAATTGAGGGAATACGCTTAGGCAAAGAGGAAAGTTGCATAGTTTATATATTGTATATGATTGTTTACTTAGTCAACTAAAGTTTAGGTGAAATAATTAATAACTTCAGTAAATTTGCAAGATATAAAAACCTACATGTATTATCAACCTTCCAATATGCTACCAACTGAATCCAACAGGTAGCAAAAGAAAAGGAAAATCCATAAATTACTATAGAATGTATTAAATATTTCAGAGCACAACTACATATATATAATTATATATATATAATTATATTTCAGTTCAGCTATGCCAATGTAATAAAAATGTCAATAGTACTTAAATTAACTTACATATTTTGTGCCATCTCAACCAAATTTCCCAAGGTTATTATTTAATAGAACTCAACAAAATCATAACAAAATTTTTCTGGGGGAACAAAAGCTCAAGAATTGCAAGGGAAATAATGAAAATGGCAAAGATGTAATACACTAGATCTCAAACCATGCTACAAAGTGGTAATCTTGGGCATGCTCATAAACATTTAACACCCAGATCTCTTGAAAAAAAAATTACCCACTACACACTTTTTTTGGAAGACAATCAGAGTTAAGTGACTTGTCCAGGTTTCACACAGTTAGTATCTGAGGGTGGATTTGAACTCAGGTGATCTCAATCCCCAGGCTGTTGTTTTATCCTCTGAACTACCTAAACCCACCCTACACTTTAAAGATTAATCTACATTAGTTACATTTTCTCCATTACTTTATTAAGTCTAGACAATCAACAAAACAATAAATCATGCCCTGCCTGATTTGTAACCTTTGACAATATTTGAAGTGTTAATGTTTCGAATGAAAATTTAGCAATCTCATCTGAAGGTTTAGTATGAGTTGGTTCTACCATGTCTTTGGCAGTAATAATCAAATAGAAAAGTCAAACTGTTTAACATTAGGTACACAACAAAAAGAAATAATTGAGGAAAATAATGTTATGTTTGCAGAATCCAAAGACATAGTGTTCCAGTAAAGAATATTTATATTTCTTAAAAGTGTATTTGGCAAAAATTCAGGGAAAACTAGAAAGCAGTCTGGTAGAGTTAGGTTTAGATCATCATCTCATAAATTCCTAATGGATACATGAAAGTTTGGAAGAAGAGAATTTACATTTATACAACATCTACTAAATGCCAAGCATTATGCTAAGCACTTTACAAAAAATATCTCATTTTGCCCTCACAACAAACCTGGGATACAGGTGCTGTTGTCATCCCCATTTTATAATTGAGGAAATTGCAGCTAAGTGACCCATGGTCGTACACCTAGTTAGTGTCCCAGATCATAGTTGAACTCAGTTCCTCTTGACTACAGGCTCAGAGCTGTATCCACTGTGCCATCTAGCTGACAAGCATAAAAGGTCAATTTATAAACAAGAGGAACAGGAAGGAAATATCTTTCACAACATCTGGGGAAAACTTCCTGACCAGATACAGAATCATAAAAGTATAGTTCTGGTGGCATAAAATTTAAAAATTTTTAACTACAAAATCAATGCTATTTGATTTATTTTTAAATTTTTATTTTGAGGTTAATAAACACTAAATAAAATTAGTACATCCATATACATATTAAAATAAGAAAAGAACTATACATAAAACTATAAATCCCTATCATGTAAATACTTTTTTCTTTCAAGTACATAATAATACTGCAACATGTAACTTTCAAAGCTTTCTGGCTTGTCTGTAATTCCTTCTGGCTTCCCTTTCTGTTCTTCTCTGTGCATTTTCAAAACATCTTTGAATAACTCTTTTTTCTTTCGTTTTTTTTTTTTTTTGGAAGTCATTCTCTCTTACCCTTCTCTCTCTATCCCAGTTCACTAAAAAAAGTAAAAAAAATAAAAGAAAACATGATAAAGCAAAAATGAAGTTAGATTTCAAAAGGAAACAGCCAATGAGGCGAGGGGGTGGAAATCTTTGCAGATCCCCAACAGTGAGGAAAAAGGAAAGTGACAATTGTTGAAGGGGCTGTGGAAAAATAGACTCACTAAAAAGTCATCAGTGCAGTTGTCAATTGATCCAGTCCTTCTAGAAAACTGTTTGAAACTATATTCCCAAAGTCAATTTTATCCAACAGGAAGGATTTTGGTATTCCGAAAGATCAAAGACAAAAGGAAAAGACATATCTACAAAAATATTTAGGTGGTATTGTTTGTTGTTGCAAAGAATTGGAAACTAAGTGTCCATCAACTGGGGAATTGTTGAATGAATTAGAGTATACGATTACAATAAATTATTGCACAAGGGATAGATTCAGAAAAACCTAGGAGAATTTACATGAACTGATATTATAGCGAAGTGAACAGAACCACGAAGACAATTCATTTACTGTCTATAATACTGTAAAAGTAAACAAATTTTAAAAACTTAATTCTGATCAATGCAACAAGTAATCACAACACCAGTAGACTGATAAAGAAGCATTTTCCCCACATCTTGACAGACAGGTAAGGCTACCAGGGAATGGAGCTAGTCATATATTGTCAGACATAACCAATTTATGAATTTGTTTTGTTACTGTTCTTACTTATTACTAACTAAAACTAGCTAGCATTTATGTGGTACTTCAAAGTTTGGGAAAAAACAAACACTTTACAAATATTATCTTTTTTAATCTTTACAACAACTCTGGGAGATAGATGCTACTGTTATTCCTATTTTGCAGATGAGGAAACTGAGATATACAGTGGTTAAGTGACTTGGCCAGGGTCACATGACTAGTGGGTAAGGCCAGATTTAAATTCAAATTTCTCAAGTTCCAATGCCCTATTTATTTCACAAGCTAGTTGTTAGGTCTAAAAGAGGACGTTCTCTTAGAGAAGAGGTTTGAGAGAGAGTGATAATGATGTCAAAAAGAGAAAAAGAAAATGTCAATCTTCAAAATACAGAGAGTGAAAGGAAGTACAGGAGGGGACTCTGAGAAACTGAAAAGTTGGAATATTACCATGTTAAATTTAATATATACTGGAAGTCAAGCTGTGTATGTAATAAAGATCCATGCTTTTGTACATAAATTCTCTCTTTTTCTGGTCCTTGAATATGAAAATTTTCATGACTGCTTTTGTTTGTAAATATGATATTTTAAAAAATAATGCTGAAACCATGACCCAAATAAATGGAAAAATGACTGAAAATAACTCAAATTTACCTATTTTACCTTGGATAAGTTACACCCTCTCTGGACATCAGTTTCCTCATCTGGAAAATAAGGTTATAGTCAAAGACCACTTATGTCTAGTCTTGCTCTTATATTTGTGATCTACTGAATTATCTGAAGATAATCAGATTTGAAAGTAGAAAAAAAATCATCCAAAAACAATACAGTGATAAGGGGAGGTAATGAAAGAACAGTTAAGCCTCAAGTTTTTGAAATATGAAGTCAGGGGATGAAATTCAAGGAGAGAACATTTGCAAAGATTTGAGGAGGAGGAGATGGTCTAGACCAGGCCTGCACAACATATGGCCCACCAAAGGGTTTCAGGCCGCCTGTGAAAAATGTAGAGGATATAAAAGAAAGTAAAGCTGTAATGAGTGCTTTGTCCTTACCCCACTTAACCCACTTTTCACTAGTCACTATTGTGCCTGTCATGTAACATAGCAGGTGAGTTGACACCATACACTCTCTCCTGTTTGTCACATGACCCGAGACAACCAACCATTTGTTCTGTAAAACTTGGACTCAGTCAAAAGGCTGCACCCAAGGACCTAGAAGACCACACGTGACTCAAGGCACAGGTTCCTCATCCCTGGTATAAGGTTATTAGAAGGATTGTCCCTCTACCTAGAACACTCAATAAATGCAGAATGCAGGCTGTGCTTCACTTTGTATCAGGCTTGGACACCACTGACAATGCCTTTCATTAGAAAATCATCATGCCTTCCCACAACACAGGTGATTTTTCCCTTCACTGGGCCTAGTTCTGTTCCTGCTCCTTCCCTCTGTAGCCTGCAGTAACACCCCAGGGTATCTGCCTATGAGGTTTTCCTTGGTATCCCTCTCTCCTCACTCCTCATTGGTGTTCTGAGATCCTGGGACTAGTGGGGAATGTCTCTCTTCACATCAGATCTTTTCTCTCAAAGCAAACATTCTCATTCTGGGTCTATCCTCCATTTTGTTGCCCCCTTCTGCCCCGCCCCCTCCAACTAAATTTGCACCAAAATTCCTAGATACCACTAGATGAACATATCAAGAATATTTTAGAAGGGTTTCCTAGTCAGGTAGAGATTGAATTAGATAGAGATTCTGAGATTCCTTCCAACTTTGTCATTCTGCAAAAATGTACTTGGAAGCAACCAAAACAGAATTGGCACAGTGTAACAGATCTGGCAAAGAAAAAGAAAAAGTACTACAATCCAATAACTTAGTAGAACGTTTCTTTGTAACTTTCTTCTTTATCTCTAAGCAATTTTAGTAAGGCATTGTGTTTTATAGTTACCGGTAATTGACATACCGCTGCTAGACTGTTCTGTGAAGACAGACACCACCATTTTATCTAAATTGTGTGTTTCCCTCATTATCAGTATTAGTGATTTAGAGGCAGTAAGTACTTAATAAATGTTTATTCAATATGATGGCAATACAGAGAAAAGTCACTAGTCTCAAGGTATTTCTGGAAGATGAAGCCTTAGAATAGAAGATTCTCTGATGGATGCCAGAAATGAAGAGGAAAAATATCTAATTACTATATTCAAAGGAGTCATTTTCAAAAAAAAAAAAAAATTCTCAGAATTAATGAGGACAAATAGCCTAGAAACAGAGTCACATTAAGGAAAAATATATATCTCAAGACTCCAAAGCATTTTATCAATAGGCTCTCAAACTACAGAGATTAAACTTTTTTCAAGTCTCAAGAGTTTCTTCACCCTTTTGATCAGAAATTACTTTAAAAGTGCCAATCAAGACTTTAACAGATAACAAAAAAACCACACACAATGAAATTTGGACCTAGGTCCTAAAATATGCATTAGATTAAAAGACAGAGACTTAGATCCAAAAATCAGTTTTTTGGCAAATCTAAACATAGATAGATAGACAGATAGATGTAGACAGAAATGTGTTATATATACATATATGTACATATAAAATACATATTCACATGCATATGCATGTATGTATAATATACATATACACGTACATATAGGCATATAAATACACATATACATATGTGCATGTGTATATATACATATATACATATGTATGTATATGTATATATACACACATGCATAAACATATACATATACATGGTTTGGGGTCAGGAAGACCTGAGTTCTAGTCTTGAAACTGATACATATTGATTCTCTGACCCAGGACATATTGCTGAACCTTTTGGTGTTCTCTAACAAGACTACAAGTTACAGAGAGAAGGTTCCAACTCCCATTGCCCAATGGAGTTTCCTGATTTGGGAGTTCTCTATACCAATGAAATCATAGTTTTCATTCTCTAGCCCCCAGTACCTTCCCAGATACACACACAATTTAGAAAGGCATGAAAGTAACATTTAAAAATCAATGTATTTTCTGGGAATTCCTTAAAAAGATCTTTATAATCAAAATTGGAGCAGTAATATACTTCATTTGAGAGATGAGTAGTTAAGATACTTAATAATAGCCCATGTAGAATTTAAAGGCTTTGGAAAATTGCAAATCTCCTTTAATGACCCCAGGTTTTCCATCGAAGCAAAGGCCCATCTTTTTAAAAACCAACATTCTATCAGTGCTGTTAAATTGCAGTAAGACATGGAATGCAATGGTCTCTGGAAAATTAAAAATGAGTATAATTTAGAGAGCAATGGAGAATCACATGGTGAGCATGACATAATTAATGAGGACCTCTGAAGAAGAACCGTATTGGAAAATATCATTAGCATTTGTATGGCAGGAAAAGATAACAATATGATCATTTGGTTAGGATGAGTATGTCAATAGCTACAGCGCTCCACTCATGTCCTTGTGATATCAGGAGAGGTTAAGGAAAGCCCCAGGCATGTTAAGTGCACTCATTTAGCGAACTTAAGGAAGGTCATGTACAAGAGTCACACAGCTTGAGTAGGCAGGAATGGGTTGTCATCTACATTGTTGGAAGGATCTTCCAAACTGATGCGATCGCAGAGCCATTTTGTATTTTAGGACTTCAGAAGTCATCCAGTCTAACTCCCTTGTCTTTAAAAAAAAGGTGGGGGAGGTCCTTTAAATAAAAAAAGACCTTTGATACCTCTTATTTTTGTAGAAACCTCATTTCTAAATATATTCTCCCCTATTCAATGATCCAATAGTTGTAACAAAGAACAGAAAAGGAAAAAAAGTAATTTAGTAAAACTAACTCAACCAAAGCTGACAGAATGTGCAATGATAGATTCCCCACCTCTTCAAAGAAAAAAGGGAGATGTTTTTTCTCATCACCGTGGACTAGCTCTATCAATATAATTATATTATATCTTGTTGAGTTTGATTTTTTTTCTCTTCTAACCTCCTGTTTTAGAGAAGAGAAAACTGAAACTAAGACAGGCAAAGTTACTTGCCTAGATCATATCGGCCATATGTAATAAGACTAGGATTTGGACCTTTTTCTCTTGACAGCCAACCTTGTTCTTTCTACTGTGGACAAGCTTATGTATTACTCCTTCTTGTATTTGACATTGTTCTTGACCCCTTCCCTCCCATCTCATTTCTGCAGACTTGTTGACATTTTTAGTAATCAGTATCACCTGAGCACACCCATGATATAAGGGTGGGATTCCACAAATTCCTCTGTATTCATTATTTGTAGACACCTCCAGCCTCTCTATTCAATAGAAATACTGATGTATAAAGGTACTTCTAAGATGCCCCTCTGAGACCCCGAGTTCTCTTATGATTATCAAGGACATAATTTGAAGCTATAACCAGGTCTGATCTTACGAATACTGAAACTGCAGGGTCCATCATATATAAAAGGAATTTTGTGCTTAACTACAGTAAGTTTTAGAAGCCTGTTTCTCATTGCCATTCCCCTGTCAATTATGATATTCACAATATCATCTTACTTTTACAGTAGACAGTTCTTTGTGTCAATTCAATTTGGCAATGTTATTAAACATCTTCTGGGTTCATAGTCTTAAGTTAAGTGGTAGAGGAAATATAGTTTCTGAGTGATTGAAATCCTTGGGTTAACCACTATTTAATCACAATCTGAGATTCTGGGGGATCATGGAGTGGTAGAAGGTGACCTAGGTATATGAGGCTGCTTGTGGTACATGGTACATGAAAAGTCCACAAAGGATTAGGAAGAAGAATATCAGGTCTAGAAATAGAATACAGGAGCTAACAACCACAGAACCAAGAGGTTTGGATGGGGTAGGCAGGTAGGTCCACAGAAATAAGGTTATAAATAATACCAATATTACTAGTATAACAAATAGATCTTTCCCTTTTCTTTGTTCTCTCTAATTTTAATTTATGCTTCCATGAACCTTTACTAAATGCAATTTTATTGCATTATTATCTGAACATTTAATATTTCTGTTTTTCTGCATTTGGTTTTTATGTCATTACATATAGTCAAATTTTTGTGAAAGTGCCATATACTGCTGAGAGAAGGGATGTACCTTTATATTCTCATTCAGTTTTCTCCAGAGGTGTAACATATCTAACTTCTCTAAGATTTTGTTCATTTCTTTGACTTCTTTCTTATTTATTTTATGGTTAGATTTATCTAACTTTGAAATGGGAAAGTTGAGGTCCCCTAGCATTGTTTTACTGTCTATTTCCTCTTGTAACTCATTTAACTTTTCCTTTAATGATTTGGATGCTGTGCCATTTGGTGGATATATGTTGAGTACTGAAATTACTTCATTATCTACAGTGCCTTTTAGCAAGATGTAGTTTTCCTGCTTATACCTTTTAATTAGGTTTATTTTTTCTTTTGCTTTGTCTAAGATCATGATTGCTACTCTCGCCTTTTTTTACTTCAGTTGAAGCATAATAGATTATGCTACAGGCCTTTATTCCTAACTGTATATTTCTTTCTTTTTCAAATGCATCTCTTGGAAACCACATATGGTGGGATTTTTGTTTATAATCCATTCCCATATCCCCTTCCATTTGATGGTTGAGTTCCTCTTATTCACATTCATAGCTAATTATTGCTAACTGTGCATTTTCTTCCATCCTTTTTCCATTTATTTAGCCTTCTCTCTCTTTTTTTTTATTTTGTCCCTCCTCTGAAGTCTGCTTTACTTCTAACCACTGCCTCCTTTTTATCCACTCTCCCTTTTATTATGACCGCCATCCCACTTTTATTTTATCTCTTCTCCCTTCAACTTCATTAGGTAAAATCCATTTCTACTACCAATTAAGTACGTGTGTATGTGTGTGTGTGTGTGTGTACACATATATCCTTTTACCAGTTTAGATGTGAGAGAGGTTTGAGCATTGCCTGCTCTCTCCCTGTTTTCCCCTTCACCATAAAAGCTCTTCCTTGCACACCTTTTTAAAGGAGATAATTTCCACCATTCTTTCTCTCTTCTCCCTTCTTTCAGAGAACCCATTTTTCTGACCTATCCATTTCTATGCATCATTCCACCATAATTGACTCACTCCTAATCCTTCATTCTATGTAGAATTTGCCTGTCTTTCTTACATTCTTACAAGATGCATGTATCATGTTCCCAGGTAGGTAAACAGTTTAACCTTATTTAATCCCTTATGATTTCTCTTTCATGTTTACCTTTTTATGCTTCTCTTGTGTCTTGTATTTGAAAGTCAAATTTTCTATTCATCTCTGATCTTTTCATTGAGAATCCTTGAAATTCCCTATTTTATTAAAGATCCATGCTTTTTGGTTTTTTTGTTTAGTTGATTTTTTTTTTTGCTTGAAGGAGTATACTCTTTTGCTTGGTAAGTTATTTTTGGTTGTAATCTCACATCTTTTACCCTAGAATAGCATATTCCAAGCCCTCTGTTTCTTTATCCTATTAGTTGCTAAATCTTGTGTGATTCTGACTATGACTCTATAGTATTTGAATGTCTTCTTTCTTGCTACTTGACATACTTTGTCTTTGGCCTGGGAGCTCTTGGATTTGGTTATAATATTACTGAAAGTTTTCATTTTGGTAATGCCTTCAAGTGATGATTGGTAGATTCTTTCAATTTTTCTTTATCCTCTGGTTCAAGAATATCAGAGAAGTAATGGCTCAATTACCTCTTTTAATCTATTTTCTAAGTCAGTTGTTTTTCCTTCCAGATGTTTCACATTTTTTTCTATTTTCTTCATTCTTTTAACCTTGTTTTGTTGTTTCTTGATGTCTCATGGAAATCATTAGCTTCCACTTGTCCATTTCTATTTTTTAAGGAATTATTTTCTGCAGTGAGCTTTTGTACATTTTTTCCATTTGACCAATTCTGTTTTTAAAGGCAACATTTTTTTTCAGTATTTTGTGCCTCATTTACCTGTTTTCTTCTCAAAATTTTTCTTCCTCTGCTTTCATTTCTTTCCCTGTTTTTTTCTTTATCACTATTATTTGAATTTGAAAATAATTTTTAGGTCTTCCCAGAATTCTTATTGGGTTTGCATCTAATTCATATTTTCCTCTGAGTTTTTGTGTGTAGCCATTTATACTTCATTGTCTTCTGAGTTTGTCATGATGATCCTTGTCATCATAGTGATTTATGGTTAGTTTCTTTTTTGTTGTTTGTTCATCTTTTCACCCTATTTTTATCTGGAATTTTATGTTACAGCTGAGCTCTGTTACTATTTTTTTTGGAGGGGGGAGTTAGGGGAACTATCTCAAGTTTCAGGCTTTTTCACCCTACTGTTTTCAGAGCTGAGTGTCTGGAAGTTTTTAATATTCCAAAGTGATGTGACATGGGAGAGGTGTGGTCATTCCTCTTTTCATCTGCACATTGGCCATTACCCAAGAAGGGTCCCTGATTCCTTGGGATTGTAATTGATGCTGTTCCTAAGTGATACTCATCTCTAGGGATGAGAAGTAATACTACCTCTCAAGTATTCCACTCACTCTTGACTAAAAGTGTCGCTCTGCCCTTGAACTATGACCCAGAAGTCAATATAGGTAATTGAGTTGTCGATTAGTCACCCCTCAAGTCTCTTACTCACTTTTGACTAAAAGAGCTCCTCTCTGACATTAAACTAGGACCCAGAAGAGGGTAAAGGGAATTGAGTTGCCAAACAGCATCTGGTCCTACATTCAGTGCTTACAGGGTGCAGGAGTAATTACAGGTACCCTGTAATCTCTTTCTGACCAGTTTCCAAGTTCCCTTACTGTCTCTGGCTTGAGAGTTCCTGTAGTAGTTGCTGCTTCTATTACCACCATGGAGACCCATCACTGGTGTTAAACTGCATGGGCTCATGGGCTGTGGGCATGGGTTCTGGGCCTCCTCCTTCACATCCCGGATGTCCCTTCTGACCTCCTATGTTTCCTTTGGGTGGAAGAATGTCTCACTCTGATTTTTTTTTTGGCTCTGCCACTCTAAGATTGGTTTTGAAGTATTATTTTAAAGTTATTTGGAGGGGAATGTTGGGAGAATTCACCATAGTACTTTTTCTACTCTACCATCATGAAACCTGAATATATATTAACAGAACATTCTCATTAGTGGGGTAGGGTCTGATATCACAATCTTTTTGTAAACTACTTCCTTAAATGCCATACAAGTAATATCAATATTTTCAGAGGAGAGACAATGGGCTATGATGGGGGGGGGGGGGAACTTGAATTCAAGTTAGAAAAATTGGGTTGCGATCCCTGGCTCTGATTTAATTCACTTCTGAGAGTTTGGGTGTCACTTTCCCACGAGCCTTAGCTCTCTCCTTTATATACAGCTTAGTAAAGTAGAAAAAAGCACTAGATTTGGAGCTAAAGGACTTGGGTTAAAAATCTCATTTTTGCCACCTGTGTGGCTTAGGCAAATTACTTAATCTTTCTGGGCTACAGTTTCTTCATCTATAAAATGAAGAGTTTAACATAGACAACTTTTTAGATTCACTTCAACTCAAAATCTGTGATCCTGAGATATGTTTTTCTAGGATCTGTAAAATGAGAGAGGGACTGTAGACTAGATAATATCTAAGGCATTTTTGAGCTCTAAATACTCTCTTCCTTTACTTTCTCTTTTCACACATGTAGACAGATTTTTACATACATACACACACACATATGTGTGTGTATACCCTATACTCTTGTATGCACAGCAGTTCAGCTGAAAAGTCCATCATCTCACACTGACATATCTTTGATAAACTTTATTGCAACTCACAAGGGAAGAAGAAAAACAGCTGTTAGCAGAGGCTGTCTTGGTGTGCAGTCCCCATTCCCATATTACGCAACACACATCCTGAGTTATCCATATTCTAATCAAGGCCCTAAGACCTTCGGGGCTTGACTTTATATATCTTTTTAGACAAAGAGCCAGTATGATACTAGTGCCCTATTAGCTATAGAACTAGTGAAACAAAGGTATTCTCTAAGTTGCCTAATAAGGAGGTTAGACTGCAGAGCAGGGAGCTAAGAATAGACAATGGAGAAGTGGAAAGGTTAATCTAATAGTACCAATCCAGTATGGGGCTGAAAATGGGTGTGAGGAGGATAGGGTCATCCCAATCAAGCAATTGGTTCACCATATATGGAGTAAAGTAGCCTATGTGGAGCAATTGTACTCTACCTGTAATTGATAAATGTCCCAATGGAGTAGAAAACATGTAGAATCAATCTCTAGGACCCATATCTAATGGATGGACTGCCACTTTACTTATATTAAAATGATCTCACAAATTACCCTCCTGGGAGGCTACACCTACCCAAGCTAGGCTTGCATTTACCTCAAGAGCTTGCTTATATGTTAAATTTAGGATAGTAAATCAATTAGATCTTTCTGTTTATAATCTCTCTTGTTTAAAGAAACTTGTGCTTTCCTAGGGATATGATCTTATTACACCTTTCTTGATCATGAGATTTCTACACTGAAGCAAGAATGTATCTTCCATTTCTCTAAAGGGATCTCAACCTCTTCCCAGTTCTCTACTTAATCACATGGACAAGAATTTGAGGGACAATGTTATTTTTTTTCAGGGCGCATATAACATGAGCCAGGGAAAACCTGATTGGAAAACAAAGAACAAAAATGAGCACTGTTTAGTTTTGACTACAGATAGGGAATCAGGAAGACTCATCTTCAAGAGTTCAAATCGCTTTGGAAACTTATTTGCTGTGTGACCCTCGGCAAGTCACTTAACCCTGTTTGCCTCAGTGCTTTATCTGTAAAAGTGAGCTGGAAAAGGAAATAGCACACCACTTCAGTATCTTTGCCAAAAAAACCCCAAATGGGGCTGTGAAGAATCAGACATGACCGAAACAACTAAACAACAGCAACATAGGATATGTATAGAATAGAAACATGCCTACATACCTTTAATCATAACTACATTAACATGTAGACCTTATTTGCTAGGTAGGATCTTTGTATTTTAGAAATTTGTTCTCCCTTTCCCCTATAGACTGTAGAATGGGGAGGGGTGAGAAGTGAAGAGAAGGAAACTCTAAGCATCTTTCCACAAGGTCTTTGGTCATCTTCACATTGAAATTTCTGCCCAAGGCCATTTTCCTGACACTGACCAGACAATTAAAGAATACCAAGAAAGATTTATATGTATTAGTTGGCTAGTATCCTTTAAGTTTTCATTTTTCTTGCTTTCTTTTATTTTATCCCTAAAACTAAACAAAATTCCTTTCACCTTTTCCCCTTTATAGTAGCCATGCCACCCAGTATAAGACCTCCCTCATTCCTTTTCTTCAGTCAGTCTTCAGTAAATTGAGAAATAACCCAGTCTCCTACTTCTTCAATCACTTATTTATCTCAAAGTGCAGGTCTAGATGTGGAAGTAGTAGGTAACTATTTATTCCTTACCAATTGCTATGTTGGAATCCACCACCATCCCCCAAAGGAGGGAGAATCTCTAATATGTATCAGAGATTGAACATTTCCTATGCAAAAATTTGAAGCTAGGGAAGTCATCTTTTGAGCTGCCTCAGTACCTTCCTAATTCTGATATAGATTTTTGAGGGCCACAATATCTCCTTCCCATCTCTAGCCCACATACAACCTGGACTGGACATTCATAATATCTTTTATTTCATTTTTAATTTATGGAAGAAAACAAGCATTTTCATAACATAGTATAATAAAAAAGATAATTGCACATGAAACTACAAATCTAATATATATAACTTATTATTCCTTTTAAATATATAATAGTTATCATGTAAATTTCTTTTTTTCTCTTTTTACTCCCCAACCTCCATCCTAGAGATTACTACCATTATATATATATATGTGTGTGTGTGTGTCTGTGTGTGTGTGTGTACACATACATACACATACACATGCATATACATAAACATATATGAATTGATTCTTTGCATATATACGTAAAAACATTCTATGCATACTTCTTTTTGTCAGTTCCTCCTTTACATGCAGATGTCATCCTTCATATGTCCTTTGTATCCTTAATACATCTTTTTGATTATGTTTCATTCATGAGGCTCTTTCTTTTCTCAAGTACAGATGTTGGGTTAGGGCATAATCATTCATCTGGAGTGGCATATACCACTAAATGAAGCAATTGAAATGGGTAAGAGAAACTAACCAAGTTTGCTCTGTAGTTATCTTCAATTCATTTTGTATCTATCTTGTATGTTCTAATTGATGTATGCTGTTTCACCCTTTAGAATATAAGCTCCTTGAGGACAGATATTTTTTTTTGCTTTCTCTTTTTACTCCTCAGTACTTAGTATAATTTATGGTATAATGTAAGCATTTAATATGTGCTTGTTGATAGATTGATTAAACTTCTTGAATTCAGAGCCCTCATTTAATTTGCTGCAGTGAGTGACCCTCATTTAATACAGAAAGCTTTCAAGTACTTAAAGACAACTAATACCCTCTAAGTCTTTTCTCTGGTTCTTATGGTATGCACTTAAAATTCTTTACTCCAATCATCCCCTTCTTAAACTATGCCCAGAACCAAAGGTAGTATTCCATGTATGTTGTGATAGTCCACCAAATCCCAGATACTTTTCAAATTGCCTAACTAGATCACTCTCATCTTAAACTTAGAATGATTAAAAAAAAACTCAAGTGTAAGACTTTGTCATTATCCTTACTAAATTTCATCTCATTAGATTCACTCCAATATTTTAGGATTAATCAAGAAATTCTCTGAACTCTGATATCTAGGGTATTAGCCATCACTCCCAGTTTTGAGTCATCTGCAAATTTAATAAGCTTGCTATTCATGTCGTTATCTAAATCTTAAAAAAAATACAAGACCAAACAATCAACAAACATGTATTCAGCACCTGCAATTTGCCAGTTGCTGTGCTGGATGTTATGAATACAAAGAAAAAAAAGTGAAGCAGTCTAAACTCTCAAGAATCTTACAATCATTTGGTAGATACAGCCTACAGCCTCTAAGTATATATACAGAATAAAAATAAGTGGGGTAGTGTAACAAGTATTTATTAAACACTTGCTATATTCCAGAAGCTGTTTAATACTTTTGCAAGTATTACAGATTTATGAAATTTGCAAATATTACTTCAAAATAAATATGAGCAAGTTTAGGAAGGGATTAGTAAGGTTACAAGCACATATATGGTGGTGCTTGAACCGAATCAAAGTAGTAAGGAGTTCTACAGGTAAGAGGGAGGAAGTCAGAGTACATTCCAGGCAAGGGGGACAGCAAGTACAAAGACGTACATCCTTAAAGTATTCCACTGTAGACATCCTTCCAAGTTGACATGATGTCATTAATGACTATGATTTGAGTCTGACCATTCATCTCATTTCAAATCAATCTAGCTGTACTATTATCTAGCCTGAATCTCTGTCTTTTTCACCAGAATAGCACATTACTTCATCAAATACTTTGCAATAAATCAAGATAAATTATATCTACAGCATACTCTGATGGATCAACTTAGTAAGTTCATAACCCTGTCGAAAAAGAAATTAAGGTTAGTCTGACATGACCTGTGGTTACTCACCCTAGGCTGGGGATTATCACTTCATTTTCTGATTGTTAACCAACTATGTGCTTAAAGGTGTTTTAGATTTTTCTGGGAATTAAAGACAGTGTCACTGGCCTACTGTTCTCAGATTCCATTCTCTTACCCTTATTTTTAACATTAGAACAATTTTTATCTCTGATTCAGTTAGCTATACTTCCCATTTCCCATACTCTTTTGAGTAATAATCACTATAGCTCATCAACTGCATCAGTCAGGTCTTAAAAATAATCATAGTAGTGAAAACTGAGAATGCTTCACATGTTACTTCATTTTGATACAACTCTGTGAGGTAGGTACTGTTATTACCCTCTTTCTGCAGATGATGAAATTGAGGTAAAATATACTGACAATAGTCACATGATTAAGAATATAACTAAGAAATGTCCAAAGGACGACTTTGATGGAGGTCTTCCTACGGCTAACCACAGATGGAGCTGTTGTGGACTCGATCTCCAATTCATTAAGAGGAATTCGGTTCCCTTGATTCCTTACTTGGATGTCAGCTCTTGAGTTATCCATTCTTTCTGGTTCAAAGGTAGAAAAGACAGAAGCAAGTAAAGATTGGACAACTCTTTCTTCGATCTGTGTCATTTATAATCCCACATACCTCAGTTAGCAGCCCTGTCAAATCTATGACTTTTTTTCCCACAATATTTGATTTTAATTAATCATGTTCTTTAGGTTTTCCTACCAGCCTCTATTCATTCTGAGCTTCAGCACTCTATATTGTTATTACTATAGCATGCCACATTTTGTATTGATCCCCCATTGCCTGCCTTTGGTCCTATCCTATTATACCTATCTACCTATCTATCTATCTATCTATCTATCTAT
>CM053770.1:320883784-320908246 GCA_028658325.1 Potorous gilbertii
GAAGTCTCAAGCGAAGATAGTATTGATGTCTCTTTGACCTCAATGATTATTCATGGCGAATTCATCCCACAAGATCAGTCAATCAGCTTTATTTTGCAGAAATTCTGGACTGTATGAGAGAGTGTGTGTGGTATAAAAGGAGTGAACCACGGACCTGCAATTGCTGTTTATGTTTTTCCCCTGACACTTATTCCATATGAGTGTATACAGTCAAAATGTTCAACCAAAGCTAATGTTAACCAGCTTGATGATTTGTTATCATCAGCCTTGGCTCTGAATGATTTTAGACTTGACAAAAAAATCAAACGGACCCTTTAAGGACAAATATTTGGGAGTAAGGTGGACAGCTAGGTGGGGTAGTAGACAGAGCGCTGGACCAGGAATCTGGAAGAATCATCTTCCTGAGTTCAAATCTGGCTCAGATACCTAATAGCCGTGTGACTTTGAACAAATGACTTAATCCTGTTTGTCTCAGTTTCCTCATCCACCACTCCAGTATTTTTGCTAAGAAAACCCAAATTGGGTCAGAGAGTGTGAAACGACTGAAAATGATTGAACAACTACATGGTGGGAGAGAAGGTCAAGGACTAGGAAAAAATAAACAACCAAATCTAGATTCATGACAGTATTCTCAGTAATAAGCAAAGACATATTGATGTAAACCTTTATGAGTGCTAGACTGCCTTGTGAGGGAAGCATTGTGGACATATTCACTTCAAGGGCTGTATAGAATGAAAATCCTAGATGATCCTGGAAAATGCAACTATCTGTCAAAGAATTTTAACTATAGTGAAAAGAGGCAGAGACAGGAAAAAAATGGAATTCAGAAAAGCAGTGTCTCCAACATTGACATGAAGCTGAGAAGTACAGATTTCTGGCCAGAAAAAAATTACAAAAGCAAAGGACAAATTTAACTGGATGAGCTGAAAGCACCCTGTGCCTAGAACACAATTCTGACAGCTGGAGCAACATTTAGCAGTGGCATGAGAGAATTACTGAAGTAATGGAATCAATCAAAGATCCCTGACTCAAACCCACAAATCATTTATCCCAGAATTGACCCTTGAGTCTTTTCACCCTTGTTTGAGCAAGCAACCTAGAAGAGGGAACAGGCATTGAAGATGTTGGTATAGACCTGGGAATGATGCAGCTGTGGGGCATTTGCAGAAGTAACAAGTGGGTGGGCAACACACCTGCGTAAAGGCTCAGTTCATAATTCATATTTCTGCAAGCAGACCCCAGAGATGTGCCATTCCAATTCCACATCCTCTGTGTGTGTGTGTGTGTGTGTGTGTGTGTATGTGTGTATGTGTATGATCTCCCTATTCCTGAATTGTGGTTGACATTCTCTAGGAACCATTCCTATCCTCATCCTTCTAAAACAAACAAAAAACAAGCAAACCAAAAGAAACCATCTCAGTTCACTCTCCCTAATTCTTTACATGAACTTCAAAAGAGGTTTGGTCAGTTTTGGGGTGAACTTAGACCTTTAGCTACAGTAAACCCAGACTCTATCCCCATTGCTTTTCTATAAGGAAAAATAAGGAATATTGGCCTACTCAAAGTGAACCATACTATCTAGGAAATAATAGGAAAGGCAGCTGTATTTCATAAATCATATTTAAAGAAACTATACATGAAAAGCTCATACCAGATTCTTCCCATATTAAAATGAGGTTCAAAACTGCAAAAAGTTTCTAGCCCATGTTACAGATTGGATTCAGGTTGGTAGGAATGCTGAATTTGTCAATGGGCATTGTTAATTGGTTTTAATTTAAATCCTTTTTCTTTTATTGCAAGGGAAGGAGGAATTATTTCAAGTTATTGTGTGGTTAAAAAAAGCCCAAAATCTGAAACAAGAGATATGCATGCTGAAATTCTATTAGAAATAGTTTTTTTAAATACAAAAAAATTAAATTGGATAAGTTGATTAAATGAATTAAAAGAAGTATCAAATTCAGTATAAAAAAGACATGGAAAGAGAAATAATTAATTTGTATATAAAGCAATTAGTGAAAATTAAAAAGCAAGGAAAATATAATAATAAAATAAAAAAATACTAAAAATAATACCCAAAAGGCAGCATGGAAAAATTGACAGAAAATTGACCTTAAAGTCACAAAGACTTAGGATGGAAGTCTTACCCCTGACACATACCAGTGAGACCTTGGGCAAATCACTAAACCTCTGAGTGGTCCAGTCTTCTAATGAGTCACACACAAGTTTCTGATCTATATCAGTGACAAGAGTTTCCATGGCAGGAGATTATTATATGAATGAAATTAGAAGACTTCAATAACATGTTTACTCTGGACTTTAAGGCTTACATAACATCTTCTTCCAGATACCCATATGAGGGTCTACACAAGACTGATTGAGTCCTCCAGTTGCCAAGGCCAAAATTTTCAGATATTTCCAAAGCTTGAGGTGAGCAGCTCCTTACCACTCTTTTTTGATCATTGCCCTTGGATGACAGACCTAGTGCCTCACGAGGTCCAGAGCTTTCTAACTACTTTTGAAGGATCAAAGGTTTTGGAGTCAGGAAAACCTGAGTTCAAAGTTAACTTCTGAAACTTAATATCTGTGTGATCTTGGATAAGTCCTTTTAACTACTGTTTGACTCAGTTTCCTCAACTGTAAAAGGAGGATGATAACAGCACCTACCATACAGGATTGTTGTGAGGGTCCATAGAATAAACTGATAAAGTGCTTAGCATAGTACTTAGTGCACGGTATATGCTTATAAATGATGATAATTATGATAAAAATAACAATTATTACATAGCTTTCTTCTTTTGTAAATTAATTTGTTTTCAATTTTCAACAACCACTTCCATAAATTCAAAACTTTCTCTCCCTCTCACACCTCTCTCTTTCCCCACGATAGCATGCAATCTTAAGTGGGTTCTACACATACCTTCTTATTAAATACATTTTCACATTAGTCATGTTGCACAGAAAAATTAGAAACAATGGAGGAACCATGAGAAAAAACCAAGCCGAAACAAAACATAACAAAAAAGAAAATAATCTGCTGCATTCTGCATTCTGATTCTATAGTTCTTTCTCTGGATGTGGATAGCATTGAGTCCTTTGGAAATGTTTTAGGTCCTTGCATTGCTATGAAGGGTTAAATCTGTTATAAACAGTCCTCACACACTGTGGCTGTTACTGTGTATAGTGTTCTCCTGGTTCTGCTCATTTCACTCAGCATCAGTTCATATAAGTCTTTCCAGATTTTTGTGAAGTCCGCCTGTTGGTCATTTCTTGTAGCACAATAGTATTTTGCCACATTCACACACCACAACCTGTTCAGCCATTCCCCAGTTGATGGGCAGTAATCATCATTGTTAGCAAAGTTCATGCTAGGCTAGCATAGTCTTCAAAAACTATTATCCATACCACGGAAAAGCACTGAAAAACAAGTTTAGTGGAGAAAAGCATGGCTTGAGCTACATAATTATTAAATTTAAAAATGATAGAGAAGAAAAATATGTTGAGAAAGAAAAAATAAATCTATTAAAATATGACTATTAGAATATAATTGAATTTCTTCTCAATAAGGCAAGAAAGATGCACAAAACTGGCAAAGATAGACACAAAGGATACAGTGAGACCAGAAAATTATTCATTCTTTAACTTTGAGAATTTTACTTAATAGTGAAAGAATATTACTCAAAGACCAACACAATCTCAAAGAATGTAACATCAGAAACCTCAAAATGAAAACAAACAATTGCGGACAAATAATAGATTCTTTAATGTGTGTTTACGCACGTGCATAGCAGCATATATTCCTACTTCTACCTAAAGCATGAAAATCATGAAGTAAGACATGCAATGATATATTTAAAATAGGATGAAAGGAATGGATTTGAGGTTTTTTGAAGGTGCATTTAGAAAAGTAGGAAGATTAAACTATATCCATACTGGTAAAATAACACAGAAACATCTCAATGTGGCTAGAAATAATAACAAAGGAAAATGTCTATCTTTAGAAAAAAGGAAGTCAAGTCATATGCCAGCAACTTGAAAGAAAGAAAACTATTTGGTGCATTATTTAGTTTAAATATTTATGTATGAATAAGTTTAACTCCCTTCAAGGGAAATGAAGGCAAAAATTAGCATTTTGAACATTAATTGTGTTATGAATTATCATAGTAGAATTCATAGAACAAATAAAAAATCCATCAATAGATTATTATAAGAAATATTTAAACAGATCACATTAGAATGAAAATGAAGACATATAATTTGAGACTTTGTGGAAGATGGTACACTGAGAGATGGTTAGGAGAGTCTAATTTCTAGTTTCTCTGTATCCCCCTCAAAAGTAGCCAGAGAAATACTCTGAAAGAAACAGAACTATAAGAAAGACCCCAAAACACTCTTTTTAAATAAGGCCAAAAACAAAGTTCTGACATAATGAAAAAAATACAGAAAAACAAAAGGGACAATATGAGAAACACACTCAAACATGATCAGCTAAAGATCCATTAACTGAAAGTACAATTTTCGAATAAAAATAGATAATACCCTGAAAGAATGAAAGAAATAAAATTAGCAAAACTATTATGAGATGAAATAAAGACCTGGGGACAGTTAAAAAATAATACAACAAAGATGATGCTGAAGCACCACAATTCAGGAAGAAGTATGTAAATTTGAAAGATGTAAATGATTCAATGGACTTGCTGATAATCAATCATTTAATGTGTTCAAATGGTAGGAACATTGTACCAAGAAGTCAGAGAAATGAGTCTAGACATCCTGGAACTGGGAAAATATTTGAGAGATCTGGAGGACAGTGGAAGGACAGAAAACTTGAGAACTATTGAGTTTCTCAAAAACTATGAAGAAGAGATTCTAACTATTCAATTTTACAAAATAATAAAAGAAAATTTCTTATGACTCCTAAAAAATAACCAAAAGATGAAAAACTGACAGAATTCATAGGACAGCAAAATAAGAATAAATCCCAAATTCAAAAGTATATTAAAATATAAATAAAACTCAGCAAGTATCTGAATATACGTGGAATAAGCATTGAATCTCAGGTCAGGGGTGCTGTGTTCAAATTTTACCTCTGATGTGTACTACCTGTGTGAGCTTCCCTTAACCTTCCTGGATTTCAGTTTGCTCATTGGTAAAATGAGAGGGTTGAATGAGGGGTTTGAAATAGACTAAGCCTCTGTAGTCCTTTCCATCTCTAGATCCATGATCTTATGTTCAGTTTCTTTTATATAAAGAAAAAAATTAATGAATGAACTTTCTAAAAATCCAAAGGTATAATGCTTTTGTGGGCAGCTATGGGGTGCAGTGGATAAGAGTGCCAGGTCAGGAGGTGGGAGAACCTGAGTTCAAATGTGTCCTCAGACACTTAACTGCTATGTGACCTTGGGCAAGTCATTTAACCCTGATTGCCTCAGTTTCCTTATCTGTAAAATGAACTGGAGAAGGAAATGACTCCAGTATCTTTGCCAAGAAAACCTCAAATGGGATCATGAAGAATTGGATGTGACTGAAATGACTTAACAAAAACCACAAAAATAATGCATTTGGTGCCCCAAAATAAGATTTGCACATTTAAGGTGAGAGCATGAATTACAATCTATTCCTTTTCAACTAGTTCCAGAAAATCTTGAATTGTAGAGATTATATAGGACAGAGCTGAATTTCAATGAGAAATGATTAAGGTGGAATCAGGATTAAAGACACCGTTAATGAGGTGGAATATAAATATTGAATCAGTCCCCTAATGATATAGCTCCTAAATTTATAATGGACCACCTAAATAATTTCAGCTACAAAATAAATTTAAAAAATAATAGTAGGAAGAATAATAAAGAAAAATAAAATAAAAGTAGTGGACTTTAATACCCAAGAAAAGGACCATGGTAAGTCAAACAGAAAGAAAAACAAGAAAGAAATTGTGGACTGGAATAAAATGCTGAAGGAACAAGTTTTTGAGAGCTATAAAGAGAAAAACAAATGGCAAAATTAGAGACTTGGATTCCCTCTTCTCCTACCCTAATTAAATGGAACAGTCCCCCAAATGTCTAATTCTGTGGAATAAAAAAGTTATAGATATATTGAGTAGAATAGACATTTTATTTATCAGTTAAATTGATAATTCCTTTTTTATACCAGGGACATTTCTTGACAAACTACCCTCCTTCCCGTCTTGACCCCTACAAACCCAGAAAAGCATATTTTTTATAGATTACCATGCAATAAAAGCAATCAACCCGAAAAATAAGATCAAAAGAGACTTAAACATTACTCGTTCAATAACATTCAAGTTAAAGAATGAATTATAGATGTAACAAAATATCAAATATATCAAAATAACAATAATATAAATGTAACATTTTAATTTATGTCATGTTGCTAAAACAGTAATCAGAAATAAATATATTCTTGAACACTGATGTTAACACAAGAAAAAGATTTATGATTTAAATGTGAAGTCAAAGAAATTATGGAATGAGCACATTAATATATTACAGCAAATGATATAGTCTGAGCCTAATGTGGTTCAGGTTTGATATTGGAACAAAATGAGATTTACATAGTTATAGTAGGAGATGGATATTGAAGAAGAATAGACACTGAGGACATTTTGCATTGATTTAGTTGAGTGATATTCCTTTGCCTGAGTGGCCTGCCCATCATTTTTCACCAGTCAAGCGTCAAACAGAAGGTTCCTGGAGCACCTTCTTGTTACTGTTGTCTATCTTTTGTTTTGAAGAAGATCAATGACAACATGGAGTCGTATCTTGAGTATGAATTGTATTTAAATGAGTTATACAAAGTTGTTAGCCTCACTTTCTCTTCCAGAGTCATCGAAGTCCAATGGTAAGATAAAAATCAAGATGACTGGCTATGGTACTGGGATACGGATACTTTGGTATCTTCGATGTCTAACCAAGCTCTAAGTGCTCCACACCACTTGCTTCAGCCACCTTCATGGCTATTGGAAAAAATTACTCTTGTCTGTTTATTCCTTCTGGGGGGCATCTTCATCGACTTGGGATAGATATCTCCCTAACTGACTATTGAGTTCAAGGCTTTTGTTTACCTTCAACCTGATTATTTTTACTGTAATCCTTCTGATAGTTTTATACTTAGGTGATGACACAGTGATGTCAGTAACTTGAGTCTTTTATTCCCCTTGAGTAAATTAAGTCTGGAGGAATGTCTCAACTTTTAAAGAAAAACTAAACTAACTTATATGGGGATAGAGGTTAGGCGATTGTTTCCATTTCACTTTGTTCTTTTGATGGTATGGTATACTAGAGGACCCTCCACCACTTATTCAACTTTAGTGTTGTTAAATGGGATTTTAAAAAAAATATATAATTCATTTATTTTTCAGTTCAACATTCAAGAATTTGTATTCAAAATTGTCTCCCCATCTCTCCCCACCCTCACCCCAGGAAAACATGCACCCCATTCACCCCTTCCACCAGTCTGTCCTCCTTGCTATTACCCACCCCCTTCTTCCATTCCCTTCCCTATTTTTCTGTAGGGCAAAATAGGTTTCTATACTCCATTTCCAGTACATCTTTTATCCAGTTGCATGCTAAAACAATTTCTAACATTCATTTTCAAAGTTTTGAGTTCCATATTCTCTCCCTTCTCCCTTCTCACCCACCCTCATTGAAAAACAAGCAATTCAATATAGGTCATGCATATGTAGTCATGCAAAACACTTCCAATATAGCTAAGTTGTGAAAGTGTAACCACATTTCCCTCTGTCCTATCCTGCTCTGCATTTATTCCATTCTCTCCCTTGACCTGTCTTCCCACAATAGTGTTTGCTTCTGATTATTCCTTTCCCCAATGTTCTGTCCCTTCTATTATCTTCTCTCTCCTATCCCCTTTCCCTCTGCTTTTCTGCAGGGTAAAATAGATTTCCGTATTCAATTGAGTGTGTGTTATTCCCTTCTTAAGCCAAATCTCATTGAGAGAGGCTCAGTTATTTCCTTTCATCTCTCCCTTCTTCCCCTCCATTGTAAAAGTTCTTTCTTGCCTCTTGTAAGTGAGATGATTTGTGACATTCCACCTCTCCCCTTTCTCTTTCTCCTAGTACATTATTCCATTCAATGGTAAATTTAATTTTTAGATATTCTTCCTTCATATTCAGCTCACCTTGTGCCATCTGTCTATGTATATGTACATATATACACACATACCCAGGTACATATGCACACAGTGATTTTATTTCCACAATACTTGAATTGTTTCTTTCTGGCTGCTTGTAATATTTTCTTCTTGACTTGGGAACTCTGGAATTTGACTACAATATTACTAGGAGTTTTCCTCTTGAGATCTCTTTCAGGAGGTGATCAGTGAATTCTTTCCATTTCTATTTTACTCTATGGTTCTAGAATATTAGGGCAGTTTTCCTTGATAATTTCTTGGAAGATAACGTCTAGGCTCTTTTTTGATCATGGTTTTCAGGTAGAGCAATAATTTTTAAATGATCTCTCCTGCATCTATTTTCTAGGTCAGTTGTTTTTGCAGTGAGATATTTCAGACTGTCTTCTATTTTTTCATTCTTCTGGTTTAGTTTTATAATTTCTTGATTTTTCATGAAATCATTAACTTTCATCTGCTCCATTTTAATTTTTAAAGAATTATTTTCTTCAGTGAGCTTTTGAACCTTCTTTTCCATTTGACCAGTTCTGCTTTTTTAAAGAGTTTTTCTCCTCATTGACTTTTTGGACATCTTTTGTCATTTGGATTAGTCTATTTTTAAAAGCATAATATTCTTCAGCATTTTTTGGTGTTTCCTTTACCAAGCTGTTGACTTGCTTTTCATGATTTTCTTCCATTGCTATTTCTCTTCCCAAGTTTTCATCCACCTCTCTTACTTGATTTTCAAAAATCCTTTTTGAGTTCTTCCATGCCCTACAACCATTGCATTTTTTTTCCAAGGCTTTGGATGTAGAAGCTGTGACCTTGCTGTCTTCCTCTGATGATATGCTTTGCTCTTCCTCATCCAAAAGAATGGATGAAAATACCTTTTCACCAAGAAAGTAATCTTTGTCTTATTTTCCCCCCTTTTTGGAAAATTTCCCAGCCAGTTACTTGACATTTGAGTCATTTGTCAAGTGGAGGGTATACTTCCCTAGGCTTCAGAGGTTTTATGCAGTTGTGCTCTGAGATATTTCTGGGGATCTATAAGTTCTCAGTTCCTCCAAAGTGGCACAATCAAGCGATAGGAGTTTACTCCTCTCCTGGCTTGTGCTGTGATCTGTGAGCAACCAAAAGTACTCTTTTCTGCTCTGGAACTGTGATTAGGATTCCTTCTCCACAGCCACTACCAGCTCCACTATATCAGTGCTCCTCCTCACCCCAGTATCATCACTCAAGACTGAGACTCAGATCAGCTCTTGATTTCTCCAGGGTTTTTAGGCTGAGGATTCCAAAAGTGAATGCTGCTGTCACAGTGGCTGCCACTGCCTTGGGGCTGGGGCTGGTGTCAGACCAAGCTCCTCTCTCACCCAGATGAAAGAGCTTTCTTACTTACATTTGAAGCTGTATTTGGTGTTTGTGGATTGATAAATCTGGAAACTGCAGCAACTACCTGTGATTCAGTGCCCTGAATCTTGTTCCTCCTGTATGTGCTAGGCAGCCCATGCTGGGCTGCACTCTGCTCCAAGCCTGATGCGATAGATATTTTCAGTCAGCTTCCCAGGCTGTGTTGGGCTGGAGATCTGTTTCACTCTGCCATTTTGTTGCTTCTATTGCTCTAGAATTTGATTAGAGTTATTTTTTACAGGTATTTTAAAAGCTATGGAGAGAGAGCTAGAGCAGGTTTTTCCTTCTACTCCATCATCTTGGCTCAGCCTCAGCCTCCCCTTAAATAGGATTTTACCTGGTCAACTCTTTCCATCCATATTCGAGAAACTAACCTAAGCAGTCCTAAAAGAAAAATTGGGGCACCCAGGTGGCATAGTGGATAAAGCACTGTGCTTGGAATCAAGAAGGAAATGAAAGCCATTCCAGTATCTTTGCTAAGAAAAAAATAAATGGGGTCACAAAGATTTAGATTTCACTGAAAAGACTCTACAAAAGGAAGAATAGGAAAACTAAAAGAGAAATATAGAAAAAGACAAAACAAACTACATATTAGCTCTGAGAAGGAGTGACTGAATTTGGGAGAGACCCAGGAAGGATTGGTTCCTAGGTCTAAATTATTGGCTCTATGTGGTGGGTCATGCCAAATCTTCACCATTAAAAGTCAGTCTTTCTATGTAAAAAGGTAACCATAGGCAAGAATATTATCAGGAACATCAGGGCTAAATAGAAGGTGATATTAACTGCACAGTCACTGATCCTAGTCATAGATAAGGGAATATTGTACCATCATAGATTTGACCCTACATCATCCCCACTTAATGTTCTCTGGTCCACCAATCAAGGACCTACCCCTCTCTGGGAGCCCCATGGTGGTGGTGGTAGTGAAATACAAAATTATTGCCCCATGAAATTTCTCTAAAAGATTTCCCCCTTCTTCTATAGGGGCTAGTTAGATGCTTTCATTTCCCCCTTTTCATAAAGCAAGCTCCCTTCCAACAATGCTACCTTTCTGTCTGTTACAAAATATCACTGGATGTTATACCTACAGAAATGTGGAGGGGCCAATCACTGTGAAATTATAGTAATCAATGACCTACAGTGGGCCTGTCCCTACCTTCTCTCCCCCTCTCCCCCACTTATCTTCACTACCCAATCTCTGCCTCTTGCCAGTGATTCCAGGGTCACCAGTTTTCCTTTATGCTGGAGCAAGACAGTTGACAACACTAGGACAGGAGTCACTCTGCCTTATATTAGGGCAGATTATTGGAAAAGTCCTGAGTGCCATTGGGATTCAGTGACTGGGGCCTAACTATGCAATGCTTTGGCAGGCCCAAGTCTATCAGGCTATGTAGAAGGTTGCTGCAGATCTGCCTTAATGCTGCCCTTCTGTGCTCAGCATGAGGGCTGTGGATATTCCTAATATTGGTGTCTGACTCTGTCGTCTTCTTGCTAGTCTGTCAAGTTGATGAAATTAGGAACTGTCATACTAAACAGATAAAGCTATACTAAAAGATTGGGTTCCTTCTTCTGTCATCTTCTCCAATGCAAGAAATTCCTTCTGCTCACAGTAGGCCTCCATCAAGGTAAACAAGAGATCCTGACATCTCAAATTTATAGGTTAATCACCAGTGGAGGATGACAAGATTACCTGAGATCTAAGCTCTACAGGAGCTCGTCTCACTGGAATCTCCAGAGAGAGGTAATTATAATTTGCAGTTCACTTTTCATGAGTGAGAGAGGAAACTTTTTAAACTGTTAGAGAACCCCTGCTTGTTCTCAACAGATTAGCCAGAGTGCAGTTGGTACGTTTGGCCCTATCTCCAATTTCAGAAATGTTTTTGGGCACCAGGGGAGAAAAAAAACCAATGTTGTTGTTTCATGTTCTTTCCCTATTTTTTAAAGTGAAAATGTAAAAATAATTTATTTGATTTAAGAAAAAATACTTATTTTAAAAGCATTCTATAGGTAAGTGTAACTCCAGTTCTTATACCTCCATTTAGTTCCTTCCCATTTAATAGAAAAATGATCTATTCTAAGGTTCTTGGAATACTTCAAGCCAGAAGTAAAAGTGTTTCTATTTACTAAGTCATTGTGGTTATAATAGTGTTATTATAGAGTTTTGATGCATATTGGAGTAGATAGATTTTGAAACATAAACATATAAAATAGTATTTTAGGGCACTGGTAATGAAATGTTTTTCCAAATGTCAAACAGAATTTGTAAAACATCAAACTCCCTGTTGTTATTGTGTCTTTATAATTTGAAAATACCTCTAGTTTCTAATTACATAGAAAGTTGGGTTTTTTTTAGTATTTTTTAAAAAAATATTTTGTTGATACACTTTGTTTTTATATTATTCACAGATTTACATTTACAGATCACTATCACTTTGTGAGAAGTCTCTTGTGACAAAGTAAAATAGTTAAAACTAATAATAGTAGGGACCTCATCTGAAAGTGCATGCAACAATTCATTTTTGCAGCATTCACCATTTCTCTTTTTTTAAAAAAATAAACAGAAATCTATTTTTGTCTCCTTGCCCCTCACCTTTCTTATTTAAAAAAGAAAATAAAAATTTCAAGTGATAAATCTGCATCTTCAAGTAAATTCCCTCAATGGCCACATACAAAAACATAGATCTCATTCTGAATTCTCAATTCGTCACCTTTCTGCAGTGGATGACATGTTTCATCACTGGTCCTCTGGAATTATGGTCACTGTTTTGATTATACTTTTTGTAGCTTTCAAAGTTATTTCTTTTTATAGTGTTTTCATTGTATCAGTTAGTTTCCTGGTTCTGTTCTTTTTACTCTTCATCAGTTTATAGAAATTGTTCATTTTTATAATATTGATGCTGTTGTTCAGTCATTTTCCAATTGTGTCCAACTCTTTGTGACTTCATTTAGGATTTTCTTGTGCAAAGACATTGCAATAGTTTGCCATTTCCTTCTTCAGATCATTTTCAGATAGGAAACTAAGGTGAACAGGGTTAAGTGACTTGCTGGGGATCAACAGCTAGTCAGCATCTGAGGTGGGATTTGAACACACAAAGATGAGTCTTCCAGACTTCTCAATCCACTACACCATCTTTATAAGGTAAATTATCCTTCTGGTTTTCCTCATCTCACTTTGTATCAGTTCATAGAAATCTTTCCATGTCTTTTTGAAACCATCCATTTCTTCATTTCTTACAGCAAAATAGTATTCCACAACATTCACATGCCACAACTTATTCAACCATTCCTCAATGGGTGGGCATTTCCTTGGTTTCCAGTTATTTTTTACCACCATAAAAAGAGCTCTTTGTGCAAAATATTGATAGTAGCCCTTTCTGTCATCCATTAAGGGCTTTTTGCACCAAATAATCACAACAAAGGTCATGTGACAACATTCTGATTGGCCTCACACAAATTTAAAACAAGCAAATACACAAAACTCAAATAATTCTTTCAGTACAGCCGTTAGATGATCCTAAAATTCTCAGAATCTGCACTGGTTTGCAATTTCTTATGGTCAGTGCCCTATGCATCCATCAATTGCTCAGCTATGTTTAAATGAAGTTATAGAATAGGACTACTTGTTCAGCTCACTGTCATTTCTAAAATGTCATTCAAAACCAAACAGTTCTTTCTCAATTCAACCCTGCGTATGACTTCTTTAAAGCCTGGAGGAATCTTCTTTCATTAGACTTCTCCTGAGGCTATTGGGTAATAATTCTTATTAGCAATAAAAGGCATGGAGTCCTAGTGAGGGGAGAGCACATCTCAGTCTTCAAGATTTATCTTTTTATTTTTTGACTGATGGGAAATAAAAATTACTATCAAGTCCCCGTCCCCCAGTGAAATTTCTCTTAGCTGTTTTATAGATAAACTGAGTTGAAGATGTCTTAGTAGAACTGAGAGGAGGCTTAAATGACCAAACTGGGAATTTCTGAGAGATAATAGCCAAGGGGCCTAAAGATAGTTTGCCACAGTTATCTTCAGGGTACAGTTCTTAAGGACACAGAGGGCATTCCTATTGATCCCAATCTATTTTTCTCTCATTTGTTTTGGTGAGGTTTGCCATTGTAGATTCAAGTTTTTCAATTCTGCTCACTTGTTTTCTGTGCAGGACATGAATTCTGCTCTCATAATTCTTGTTTCTCTTTTAAGTTACTCAGGAGCATATTGTCCCTGAATTCTGTAGGTCTTACACCTTGGAAAATTGTAGATCATTTTCTTTTCTTTTTTTTTTGGACTGAGTAATTTCTAATATTTAATTATTTATTTTTAGTTTTTGACATTCATTTCCACAAAATTTTGAGTTGCAAATTTTCTCCCCATCTCTCCCCTCCACCGCCCCATAGCACCTTGCATTCTAATTACCCTTTCCTCAATATGCCCTCCCTTCTATCATACCCCACATTTCCCTTATCCCCATCTTCTCTCTTGTAGGACAAGATAGATTCCTATACCCCATTACCTCTATTTATTATTTCCCTGTTGTATGAAAAACAATTTTCAACATTCCTTTCTAATACTTTGAATTCCAACTTCTTTCCCTTCCTCCCTCCCCACCCATCCCCACCGAGAAGGCAAGCAATTCAATATAGACTATATATGTGTAGTTCTGCAAAAGACTTCCATAAGAGTCATGTTGTAGAAGACTATTTTTCCCTCCACCTTATCCTGCCCCTCCATTTATTCTGTTCTCTCATTTGACCCTGTCTCTTCCTAAAAGTGTTTACTTCTGATTACTCCCTCCTCCCATTTGCCCTCTGTTCTATCATCCCCCTCATTCCACTTGTCCCCTTCTCCCCTATTCTCCTGTAGGTTAAGACAGATTTTCTTACTAAATTTAGTGAGCATGTTATTCCCTCTTTAAGTCAAATGTGAAGAGAGTAAGCTTCACTTTTTCCCTCTCACCTCCTCCATTTTCTCCTCCATTGAAAAAGAGTTTTCTTACATCTTTTATGAGTGATAATTTGCACAATTTCATTTCTCCCTTTCTCCTCCCAATATATTCCTTTCTCAACCCTTAATTTTATTTTTTTTAGATATCATCCCTTCTTATTCAATTCAACCTGTGCTCTCTCTCTCTCTCTCTCTCTCTCTCTCTCTCTCTCTCTGTGCATGTGTGTAATCTCTCCAACTACTGAAATACAGAGAAAAGTCTCAAAAGTTACAAATGTTATCTTTCCATGTAGGAATGTAAACAGTTGAACTTGAGAAAGTCCTTTATGATTTCTATTTCCTGTTTAGTTTTTCATGCTTCTCTGAATTCTTATGTTGGAAAGTCAAGTTTTCTCTTCAGTTCTGGTCTTTTCATCAAGAATACATCAAAGTCCTCTATATCATTGAATGACCATTTTTTTCCCCTGAAGTATTATACTCAGTTTTGCTGGGTAGGTGATTCTTGGTTTTAATGTCAGTTCCTTTGACTTCTGGAATATCATATACAAAGCCTTTCAATCCCTTAATGTAGAAGCTGCCAGATCCTATGTTATCCTGATTGTGTTTCTACAATACTCAAATTGTTTCTTTCTAGCTGCTTGCAATATTTTCTCCTTGACCAGGGAACTCTGGAATTTGGCCACAATTCCTAGCAATTTCTCTTTCTGGATCTCTTTCAGGCAGTGATTTGTGGATTCCTTGAATATTTATTTTTTGCCCTCTGGTTCTAGAATATCAGGGCAGTTTTCCTTGATAATTTCATGAAAAATGATGTCTAGGCTCTTTTTTCTTGATCATGACTTTCAGGTAGTCCCATAATTTTGAATTGTCTCTCCTGGATCTATTTTCCAGGTCAATTGTTTTTTCAATGAGATATTTCACATTATCTTATATTTTTTCATTCTTTTGATTTTTGTTTTTGTAATTTCTTGGTTTCTCATGAAGTCATTAGTTTCCATCTTTTCCATTCTCATTTTTAAAGAACTATTTTCTTCAGTGAGCTTTTGAATCTCCTTTTCCATTTGGCTAATTCTGCTTTTTTAAAGTATTCTTCTTTTCATTGGTTTTTTGGACCTCTTTTGCCAATTGAGTTAGCCTATTTTTCAAGGTGTTATTTTCTTCAGCATTTTTGGGGTCTCCTTTAGCAAGTTGTTGACTCCCTATTCAAGCTTTTCCATGGTCAGTGACCATTGCATATTTATTTTGGAGGTACTGGATGCAGAAGCCTTGATTTCCTCTGACAGTATGCATTGTTCTTCCTCATCTGAAAAGATGAAAGAAAATTCCTATTCACCAAGAAAGTAACTTTTTATAGTCTTATTTTTTCCCCCTTTTTTGGGCATTTTCCCAACCAGTTACTTGGCTTTTGAATCCTTTGTCAAGAGGAGGGTATACTCTGGGGACCTGAAAGTTCTTAGTTCCTCCAAGGTGGCACAATCAAGGGGAAAGAATTTACTTCTCTCCTGGCCTGTACACTGATCTGGGAGTAACCAAAAACTTTTCTGCCTATAATCTGCAAGTAGTAGAATTCCCTCTCCACAACTTCCTCCAGCTCTACCACACCATTCCAGTGCTCTTCCTCACCCTAGGATGGTGCTCAGTATTGAGATTCAAATTAGCTGCTCAATTCCCTCAGGGATTTTAGGCTGAGGACTCCACAAATGTATGCTGTAGCTGCCACCACCACTGCTGCTGTCACTTGACCACTAATGACTGGGGCCAGGGCTAGGGGCAGTCCCCACTCCTCTCTTGCCCAGTTGGAAAAGCCTTCTCACTGACCTTTGAAGCTTTCTTTGATGCTTGTGGGTTGAGGGATGCAAGAACCACTGCTGCTTCTGGGGACCCTGCCCCTGAGACCCATTCCAGTCCTACCACTCCTGGTGCCATGAGGCCAAGGCTGGGCTCCACTCTGTTGGCCTTCCAGATTACCTTGGGCTGGAAATCTCTTTTATTCTGTTGTTCTGTGGCTTCTGCTGCTCTAGGATTTGTTGAGAGTCATTTTTACAGGTATTTTATGGGCTGTGGGGGAAGAGCTACAGTATGTGTTTTGTTCTATTCCACCATCTTGGTTCTGTCCCTCATTTTCTTTTATTTTGCAGTATTTATTCATATATGCTTGAAATTCATTGGCTAGTCCTGGAGGTCATATTTTCTTCTTTTTTCTCCCCTGTTGATTTCTCTGTTTGTGTAAGAGTTTTCTTCTTCCTGAAATATTTAGTACTTCTAGTTCCCCCAGCCCCCTTTGTTTTTCTTATTGCTCATTTACTGATTCCTTCCCCTCTGATTATTTCTTAGGGGATGGATCTCAAACTATCTCAGCTTCCTGCCCCTCACCCCCATCTCATTGGGCAATAAACAGTTTACCAGCCTGGATCTTTGCTCTAATTCCCTTTTGAGGGGTCATAACTGGCTCCATCTGGATGCTAGGCTCTTTCTCTCAGATGTGGTGGAATTCCACACAGGTTCCCACACTCATAATTTCTTGTCTTGGTGACCTTCCCTACTCCCTCCATTCCTCAGTTCTCTAACCTGGCCCTAGCAATTTAGAGCCTCCTTTCCTTAGTACAATCAGTTCAGAGCTTTGCAGATCTGGTGTTTCCAGCCCCTGGCAGGCTTCAGGCTTTTGTTCCTGAAGGGCTCTGTCAAAATTGACTGTCAAGGCTCAGGGAAACTTTTACACTCTGGAATTAGAAAGACGGAAAGGGAACCAGGGTGAAGGCTTGTGTCTTGATATATGCCTGTATTATGTAACCTTGCTCCTGGTAGCATTGTGGGTGGGGGAGGGGTGCTGATTGATTTCAGGACCAATAAACATCAATTTCCATTTTTAAATCTTTTTTTGTATTCTATGTATCTTAGACCATGGAGACAGCTGAAATTTCTTTTTTTTTGGTGCATAATTTCTCTTTTGGATAGGTATGAGAGGTCCTGGAAAATTGGTCAAAACATCTAGTTTGTCATTTTGTTGCTCATGTGACCCAGAACCTCTTATTTAATATTTAAAGAATTCTACTTCACTTCAGTCACACACATCCTAGATTATGTCATTATTTGATAAAATGACATCATATTTGTAAAGAGTTCTGCAAATATACTTATTATTGTGGTTATTATTAACATAGACTTCACATTTTGGATGCTGAGATTCTCCTTCAATGTTCTTTCCACAGTCTTCCACAGCCCATAATCTTCTTTCTTTCTGAACTCTTTTACTTCGCTTAACTCATCCTGAACCTAGTCTTTAACCTTATCATGATTTTCAGGTCCTCCTATCACTACTGTCAAGCCTATCACTACTTCTTTACTTTTCCCATTTCCGTATAACCCAGTCTGTATTCCAAAGTCAGCTACAACACAGACATGTTTACCATTGCCTAAAATCCTTTGTCCCCCTCAGTGTCTACTATTTCCACTTCTGCCAACTGCCAACTGTGTAAAACCACTACTATTAGTTTCCAGGATGCTCGACACCACTAAATAATGTCACAAAATAGTTGATTTTGTTCATTGTATGTTGATGTTTTGAAACTGCAGTTGACTCTTCTTTGTGACTCAGAAAATTTATACTATTTACCCAATTTGCCATTGTATTGCCCAAAGCATTATTTCTAAAACTCCTATAGCTTAAAATTCTTCCCATTTCACCCCTGTCCCAAATCTTAGTATATTACCTTGATTCCCATTTTACTGAGAAAATCACATCCCTTTTATTTCCCTCTTTAACACAAAACCTCTGTCTTTACCCATTTTCTTTTCCCATCTCTTATGAAGAAAGGAGGGATATTCCTTCCACAAGTAATCCCTGTACTCACATGCACTCAATCCCATGCCTTTCTGTCTATTTCAGGGACACACTTTTATTAATCTTCATTTCTGTTTCTCTGAGTTAAATCTCTTCCTCTCTACTGCCATTCTTTTCCTGTCCGTTTATTATGACCATACTCAGATGTCTCTATCACAAAACAAGATAAAACAAAAGTCCTTCCTATCACACTATTACTCCCTCCAAGTTACCATGTTACCTTGTCTTCTTGCTATCAAGCTATTGGATAGAATGGTCTATGCTTGCTGTCTCCACTGCCCTGTCACACTCCCTTCTCACTCCTTTGAAACTGGTTTTCATCTCTACATCTTTGCTGATTCTGCCTTTTTCAAAGATAATGCAGTCAGTCAATAAACATTTATTAAGCACTTCCAATGTTCTAGGCATTGTGTTGAGTTCTAGAGACACAAATATAAAAAACAAAGATAGTTCCTTGCTCAGGAGCATTTGGAGAAGTCTAAAGGAATACAGTTAAGTGGAAAATGAACAAAAAGATACAAGAAAATAATTAGATCAAGATTACTTAAACAACATGAAAATGACAAGAAAGAAATGTCAAATTTCCAAGTGAGGAGGACCTACACATAAAAGAATTATGTGGATTTATTGTAATTTAAATCTCTTCAATGATATAGAAATGCCCTAAAAGGCAAAAATTCACAACTTTGAAATGGAGGAAAAAGTAAATTTGAAGATTTAGAGTACAGAGAGACATTGCTGTCTGTTCATACAATGACCAGAACTAATCTTGCCATGGATGGATCCTATTGGTATTATAGGTCTTGTAGCATCCAAGCCTTCATTGGCTCATTTCTATTCTGGTGCATTTCCCCCATCTCTGTGCTTCAGGTAGCTATTCATCCTCAAGTCTAGTCCAGTCAACCAAGCATTTAGACCACCTACTAGAAATCTTCCATCTTCCCCCAAACCTTTGACCTCTTCCAACCCTGGTGCTATCATGGGTGACTTTCCCCTGACCTGTACCTTATACATATTTCTGATTTCCTATTTTCCCACCTTTGTATATTAGACCATTGCAGTTCACAACCACAGCATCATAACCCAGTAGACACCAGACTAATCACCCACCACCACAACCTTAGTGCTTCTCTACCTGTAAAGCTAATTTTAAGCTTTTTGAGCTTTGGAATCTGACAATTATGGAGCTGTGAGGGTTTCTACCACCAAAGTTCCAGATTCTAAGAACTATTAAGCTTACTCCCCTCTCTACAGCTGTGGTCTTCCATGACTGTTAGGTTGATCAACCCCTTCCATAGTTTCAGGCACCAGACACGTTTAGACAACCAGGAAGATTGTCCATATTTGTTATTTTCACTTTAAACACCTAGTCTTAAGATTTGGGCTATCTTAGTTCCTTGTATTTGTAGCTTCTATCTCCAGGTCCAAAGATCACCCAGATTCCTTCTACCTGATACTAAAGCTTCTGCAGTTTCAGTTTCATCTCACACACAGCACAGTTTCCTCAAACTTGCACCCAAAGCCACTGTCATGTCTAACTGGCTATACTAAGAAAAAAAATATGGCACAAAAGTAATTCTATACTAAAATAAGATCCAAGGCATACAATTTCTTCTGAAATACAAACGGAAAAACAACTGGACTTGTTGAAAATAATACCAAAGAATAAGGTGAACTAGGTAATGTATTGAAGACAGCCTGCAAAATAAAAAGCAAAAAAAAAAGACAATGGAACAAATAGGGAATACATAAAGTAACACTATCTAAAAGCATCAATGTGTTCAGCAAACAAGAGAATGAAATGGTATTTAAAACCCTTCACTACCTGGCTCCAGCCTACTTTTCCAGCATTATTACAAATTCCTCTCCTTCATGAGGTCTGCAATCAAGCTAATTTGACTTTTTTGTTGTTATAACACATGACTTTCCATAAAGTCTTTATCTTATGCCTAAAATGTACTCCGTCCTTCATTTCTGCCTCTTAGCATCTCTAAAATCCTTCAAAACTCAACTCCTTTGATGCTCTTTTAAGGACCTCCCCTGATCTCATTCCACCAAATACTGGTGCCTCTCCTCCCTCCAACACACACTTGGCATATATTTTCAACTTATTTGTCTGTGTTTTTATTCATCTATTTGAACATAAATTAGAACGTAAGTTCCTTAAGGGATGGCACTGTTTTATTTCTTTGTCTACTTAGCACCTTGGACAGTACTTGGCACTTTTGGGGGAGGGGGAAGGGAAGTTCTGGCCCTACAATTTCATTGGTATTAGTAACTTCCAGGTAGGAAATTTCCTCTGCTAATAAAAATCAATTAGCAATTGTTCTGCACCTTACAATCTTAGAGAACTGCCTGGTCACTGAGACAATAAGTAAAGGACTCAGCATCAAATACAACTAGTTTTTACAGGTGTCATTAAAGTTGAGGGCAGCTCTTCATTCACTCTGACACAGCACATATTTAAATGACAGTCAGTTAACCAATTGTCAAGCAAATCCAGTACATAATGAAAATAAAGTCAAAAAACAAATCTAGAATATAATAGAACTTGAAAACTACTGGAGGGCCTATTTAAATAAGACTTTCCAGAATGGATAAGAAAGGAAAAACTCTTTAAGTGAAAGGAATAAATAGAATTCCAGTACAGAGTAATACTAATTACAATTCCCCAAGCTATATATATATATATATTATATCTATATATAATATATATATATTAGATTTTAGAATTAGGAAGTAACATTCCAATAATTGAGAAAGACAAAGGAAATTACATGCTTGACTTCTTAAAAAAAATTAGAAAAAATAACTTGTTTGTAGGAAAATATTTAAAATTTTAACATATACAAATATTATTCTCCTTTTCTTTCTACTCTGTCATTTCTCCTCCTCTTCTTCAGCAGTACCCTCTACCACATTGTAGATTGAGCAAAGTATAAAAATCACAAGAAAATATGATGAAACAATTTTAAAGAAATATCTGAGGAAAAATAAGACAATGGATTAAAAAACAATTATTTCATTTGAGAATGAAACTACAAAAATGTGAAAAATTCCCCTAAAATTGCACAGTTTGAAAAATATTTGGAATTTGTATAATTAAAAATGATGATTTTCATGGGCAAAGCAAAAAAAAAATTAAGAATGAGTGGGTTTCCTAAAAATGGCAAAGTAGAATCTGATCACCATATTTCCAGAAACAGTGCCAGAAAAAATTTCTAGAAATATTGAAAAAGAGGACAGATGGCTAAAGTGACAGAATTTTTAGGATGCCAACAAGAATCATCCCTAAATTTAACTAACCTAGAAATATTATTGTCGAGGTTTAAAACTATAGTGACAAGGAGATGAGTTTTTAAATACAGCTAAAAATGTGTGGAAAATATATGAAACTCTTTTTTAAATTTTATGACAAAATTCACTTGAAATCCATTCCAAATTCAATTTTATAGCTAAGCATTTTTATATGTGGAAAAATATGGTAGTCTTAAAGTAGTTTTTGACATGCAAACATAGTAAGGTTTGAAAATTTGAAGGAAATTATATCTGTGAGTAAATGTAAACTTTACGTGAAAATGTTGAAGAGTATGAGTGTGTGGCATAGTAGATAAAAAGCTAGTCTCTATTTAAGTTGCACCTTAACAAATGGCTGTCATGTTACTGTGGGCAACTCAACTGACCTCTTGGTGGTGGAGTAAATTAAAATTTAGTTTCTTTCTTTCTTTTTTTATCTTTTAAATTTTTTTTGATATATAATTTATTTATTTTTCAGTTCTTAACATTCAGTGATACAAGAATTTGAATTCAAAATTTTCTCCCCATCTTTCTCCACCCCTCACCCCAGGACAGAATGCAACCCATCCACCTCTTTCTCCAGTCTGTCCTCCCTTCTATTACCCACCTTCTTTCATCCCCTTTCCCCTCTATTTTCCTGTAGGACAAAATAGATTTCTATACTCCATTGCCTGTAAGGCTTAATTTATAGTTGCATGCTAAAAAAATTTTTAACACTCATTCTTAAAGCTTTGAGTTCCATATTCTCTCCCTCCCTCCACACTCACCCTCACTGAGAAACAAGCAATTCAATCTAGGTCATACATGTGTAACAATGCAAAGCACTTCCATAATATTTATGTTGTAAAAGACTAACCACATTTCCCTCTGTCCTATTCTGCCTTTCATTTATTCCATTCTTTCCTTTGACCTCTCCCACAATAATATTCACTTCTGATTATCTTTTTTCCCAATTTGCTGTCCCTTCTGTTATCTTCCCTCTCCTATCCTCTTTCCCCTTGCCTTCCTGCAGGGTAAAATAAATTTCCATATCCAATTGAATGTGTGTTATTCCCTCCTTAAGCCAAATCGCATGAGAGTAAGACTCACTTATTTCCTTTCATCTCCCCGCTCTTCCCCTCCATTTTAAAAGCTCTTTCTTCCCCCTTTTTGTGAGATGATTTGCTACATTCTACCTCTCCCTTTCTCTTACTCTGAGTACATTCTATTCATCAGTAAATTTTATTTTTTTAGGCATTCTCCCTTCATATTCACCTCACCTTGTGATAATATATATGTATATATATGTATATCCATACACACATATATACATACATATATACATATATACGTATATATATACATATATATACGTATATATGTATATATATATATATATATATATATATATATATACACACACACATATATAGTTGTTTGCTTGATTAGTTGTTGTCCTTTGTCTTTGAAGAGGACCAAAATGACATCACCATTGTAAAGTGAAATTTCAGTATGTCCAGCTGTGGCTCATCAGATCAATATGAGCTCAGAATGCTCTACCACAGAAGGCACAGATAATGTTTGAATATTTGGGTTGAATATCCTAAAGTTGTGCATCTTGCATTTACTTTGTGCTGTCTCAATTCTTCCTTGCTCAAAGAGCACAGCACCTTTTCTTATGTAGGTATGCCATGCTGAGAGGTCCTGTGCCAGTGTTTCCCATGTTGCACAGTCAAAACCAAAACTCTTGAGAGAGACCTTGAGAGTGTCCTTGTATCACTTCTTCTGGCCACCATGTGATCATTTGCCCCGTGTAAGTTCTCCATAAAATAGTCTTTTTTGGCAAGTGTAGATTTTGCATTCAAACAACGTGGCCAGCCCATTGGAGTTGTGCTCTCTGAAGCATAGTTTGAATAATTGGCAGTTCAGCTCGAGCAAGGGCTTCAGTATCTGGTAACTTATCATGCAAGATGATCCTCAGAATCTTTCTAAGACAGCTCAAATGGAAACGATTCAATTTCCTGACATGGTGCTGGTAGGCTCTCCATATTTCACAAGCATATAACAATGAGACCAGCACAATGGCTCTGTAGATCTTCAGTTTGGTAGTCAGTCTAATACCTCTTCTCCCCCAAACCTTTCTTCAGCACCTCCCAAACACTGAACTAGCTCTGGCAATGTGTGCATTAACCTCATTGTCAGTGTGTACATCCCTGAAAAGTACATTACCAAGGTAAGTGAACTTGGCCACAGCATTCAAAACATCCATTTGTTGTAACTGATGATTTCACATATGGATGGTGTGGTGGTGGCTGATAGAGCACTTGTGTTTTTTTGGTGTTGATTATTAGGCCAAAATTAGCACAGGCAGTAGAGAATTGATCCATACTTTGTTGCATTTCAGCTTCAGAGGCTGCATTGAGTGCACAATCATCTTCAAACAGAAAATCATGCACCAACACTCCCTCCACTTTGGTCTTGACTTGTAACCTTTTCAAATTGAAGAACTTACTCTCAGTATGGTAGTTGATCTTGATGCTGTATTCATCTTCATTGAAAGCATTTGACAAGATGACTGAAAACATCATGGTAAAAAGCATGGGAGCAAGCATACAGCCCTGTTTGACTCCGTTGGTGACTGGGAAGGCATGAGAGCTTTGTCCTTTATCCAGAACCCCGTGCAAACATGCCATCATGATGTTGACGTACAATATTGAATGTCTCCAGTCAACCAAATTTTGACATAGTTTTCCATAAGATCTCATAACTAACAGTGTCAAAGATCTTGATCAGATCCACAGACATTGTGTACAGACCTCTGTTCTGCTTCTGGCATTTCTCCTGGAGCTGTCGGGCAGCAA
>CM053770.1:320908746-320925093 GCA_028658325.1 Potorous gilbertii
TGGGAAGACATATAAACTGATGAAAGTGAAGGGATCAGAATCAGAATACTGTACACAGTAACAGCAATAATGTTATGAAAATCAACTGTGAACTCAACTGGGTACTCTAAACAATACAATAATTCATGACAATTCCAAAGGAATCATGATAAAAAGTCCTATTCACCTCCAGAGAGGAACTAACGAATTCTGAGTACAGAATGAAGAATGTCTTTTTTTTTCACTTTCTTTCTGTTTCTTGCTTTTTTTTGCAACAAGGTTAATATGAAAATATGTTTTGTATGACTTCACATGTATTTGGGATAGTATGTTCTTTATCTTCTTTGTGGGTGAGGAAGGGCAAGGAGGGAAAGAATTTGGAACTCAAAATAAAATAATGTTTTAAAAAATAAAAATCTTTAGGGAAAAAAGAAGTGGGAACAAGAAGACTGGTGCAATAATACAGCCCCGCCCCCTCCAATGTACACACATTTCCTACATGGGGTAAGAAAAAAGAGACAGGGAGGGAAGATATGTTGGAAAAAAGTCATCTCTGACAGGCTGATCTTTGACCAAACTTCATAGTTGTTTCTTTACCTTCTTTAGGAAACTATTCCACCCTGCCAAGGTAATCCTAAAAATATCTTTTCATGCCTTGTCAGTAATGATGGGAGGGTCTTGGAGCAAGGAGGATATTAAGTGCCTAAGTTTTAAGGCAGGAACATTGCTAGAACCTCCTAATTCTGAGCCCCTTTTTGGACTCCTAAATGGTATTGACCCCTGTCCTACCCTGCCCTGCAAATACTTTGGCTTTATATCCTCATTCATTTTGCTTCTCCTCTGTTCTGCCTTGTGCTTATATGCAAGCCTTAGTCAAGGTTAAAATATGGAGTTGTTTCACAGTAATAAGTGACTTCATGTCTGGTTGAGAAAGACCAGACATGGGTCAGAAATCTGAAGTCAACTATTTGATAAGACTATAGGTATTTCAGCTGAGATGCTTAGTTGCTCAGTTAGAGGAGTTGTTTTGATCACTTTCCTTGAGGAATAATTAATTTCCTTCTCTTCAGTCAGGAATCTTTAGTAGGGGCATTTGAGAAGAGACTTGTCTATATTTGGGGACTTGGCGAGATGTCAGGTTTCAAGCTAAAAAGTCAATCTTTGATCATCGCAGATGGTTCTTGCTTTCCACAAGCAAAATATTCTCCAAAGCTGAACTACTAATTCTTCTACAAAGAGATATTCTATTACTTCTAGGCATCTTAGGGTATACTTGTGGATTCAGAAGATCAGTCTATGTTGCCAAGTCAGACCCAAGTAAACTCATGTGGTGATGTTCTTGATTGTTTTGTCAAGGCATAGGACTTTGGGCAGTCTCTCTTACACATTGCCTTTGGATGCTTGAGACAGGGCAGAAGAGTTTCTTGAGTGCCACTAAGTTTGAGACAGGGACTACATCTGGACACAGATACTCATCATGACTAGTGTCTGTTCATTTAAAACAGGAACATCTAAATGCCTAGGACCCTATTTGCTCAGAGTCAGATCCTATCATGGAAGGAGGTTGGACCCTATCATGGCTAGATGAGTGTGTCCATAGAGAACTATGAATAAAAAGGCATATGATTACATATTAAGGAATAGCAGTAAGAACTGAGGACATATCTAAGTACCAAGTTTCTCCATATAGGCTTAAACAAAAGATACCAGGTGGAATTAGCCTTTTGTGTCTGAGAGTGTTGCATGGGAGAATCCAAATGGGAGATACTTAGCGTAAGAAGAGGCAGAAGCAAAAAGTGTAAGGAGGCCCAAATTAGGTACCAAGAGATGACTCCTTTCCCCTGGCTCTATCACTACCTATCTATGTGACTTTGAGTAAGCAACTAAACTTTTTGATCTATCCAATCATTGGTTTTACTTTCCCTATTTTTGTTACAGGGCTGCTTTAAGAATCAGAGATGATTTACATGAAATTGATTTATAAAATATAACATAGTATATAAAGGTAAAAGATTATTGATTGGTGTGTCATTTCTTGGCAATACTTTGAATATACCTGATTGGCATCTAGGGTGCCTTTTGTCTCATCATCATCTCAGAGAAAAACACATATTAAGTATTTAAAGTACCTAGGTAACATAATGGATGAGGGTTAGGCCTGGAGTCAGGAGGAACTGAGCTCTAATCCAGTCTCAGGAATTTACTAGTTGTGTGACCTTCAGGATATCATTTAATTTCTATTTGCCTCAGTTTCTTGCACTGTAAAATGGGGCTAATAATAGCACCTATCTCATAATTGTTGTGAGAATCAAATGAGCTAACATTTGTAAATTGCTTAACACAATGTCTGGCACGTAATAGATGCTACGTAAATACTTATATCATCATCATCATTGGTATTTGCAAAACACTGAAAAAACAAAATGGAAAAAATCATTTCTGTTTGCAAGGAGTTTACTATGTAACAGAGGGGATGTGCCTACCATCTTTTTTGAGGGAGTGGTCTGGACCTGTGATTTCACTGATATAGGGAACTTCTACTAATGTTGATCTAAAATTTTTCTACAAATTAATAGTCTTAGAGAGTTTGGGGGGAGCAGGAACACACAATTTATCAGAGCCAGAACTTGAACCCACAACTTAAATCTCACTCAAAAGCTGGTGGTTTATCACCTATGTTACCTCTCTACCTGGCACAGAACAGGCATTTAATAAATGCCTGTTGACTGATTGATATGCACTGTGTGTGATGCAGCTTTTTTGTATTCAGTCATTTTTCAGTTGTGTCCAATCTTTTGTGGGGGTTTTTTGGCAAAGATACTGGAGTGGTTTGCCATTCCTTCTCCAGCTCATTTTACAGGTGAGAAAACTGAAGCAAATAGGATGAAGTGACTTGCCCAGGGTCACACAGCTAGAAAGTGTCTGAGGCTGGATTTGAATTCAGGAAGAAGAGTCTTCCTGACTCCAGATCCAACACTCTAGCCACTGTGCCCATGATACAACCAATGTGTGATAAAGGCAAATGAAAGTTTCCACGTGCTACCAGAATAATTTAGAAAGGAAAGATTCCTTTCCTCTGGAGGAGATAAGGAAAGAAAGTTTTCACAGAGGAAGCAGAGGATTGATCTTCATTCCTCTCCAAGCTCATCACCATGGAAGTTCACTCTACTCCTGGACTACAAACAGTGGAAGTATGTTCTGTCCTTGAGGCCCCTTCCTCAGATTAGCTGGTTCCTTCCCAGAAGCTCCCAAGGCAGCTCTGTCCTCTCCAATCTCCATTCCTGACCTTCTTAACTATACCCTGGCCTGGGTGCCTTCTCCTTCCCAGATTATGTGTTGTATTTATTATAAGTTGAAAATTATTATATGTTGTATTTTCCTATTACAACATAAGGTTTTGGAGGGCAGGGGCTGTCTTTCTTTCTGTTTCTACTTGTATTACACCATTTAATACCATATCTGACAAGTAGAACGCTCTTAATAAAATGCTCATTACTTTGACCTGAATTGAACTGACTTGAAATGAGAGAAGAGAACAATTCCACAAGTGGAGATGTAGATCTGAGGATGAATGAATTGGGAGCTTTAATAGACCATATACCCAGGCATTACTGGGTCCAGGTTAGTATGTCCTGGTTGGAAGGCAAAATATAGAGTCAGGTAATAGAGTTTGTTTCTCCTCAAATCTCAGTGAATCATGGCCAGTTTCCAAGAACTGTACTGAAAGGCAAGAGCACATCTCCTTCCATATTGAACTTTTACCTTTTATAACCTTCAGGTGGGTGAATATAAAGACTATTAATCATAGAAGGGAAATAGGATTGTAATTAGGGTGAACCTGGTTAAAAATAAGTTGTGGTTAGATTGTCTATTATACCGCCTGGAGTAAAATTGTTTCTCTGCTTTCAAAGAATTCCATAACACTTAATCAGTGACCAGATAAATATAGACCCAAGGATAAGTGGCCCAAATTAAAGAATAAGGCCAGGTAAAAAGGGTAAGAGATCCAAGAGATTGAGTTTAGTTTTGTGGATGTTGTTGCAAGGTGGTGTAAATTGGGGTGAATCTGCTGTGGGAAGGAGAAAATTGATAGATAGATGGATGGATGGATGAATGGTAGGCACATACATACATACACCTATGCAACATACTCACACATATATACACACATGACTGAACAACTGAACAGTAACAACAATGTACATATATTTAGGGATATGTAATCGCAACTATGGTCTGCCCTGATATTTAATTCAAGGTGTTAAAGTGCTCTAAGGCTTGTAAGAACCAATTGTTAAATTTACCTCAGAAATTCCCAGTCGCTACAATTCAGGGCTTGATTTATTGTTTGCTCATTTCCAGACTTTAAAAGGTGTTAATAATGCCGATGAAACTTAAAAGGTGTGTGTACATTTTTTTATTGTTAAATATTTACCAACACACCCCTGTATTGCTGTATAAACATTGATTCGAGCTCAACAGGACTACAGTACAAGGTTCAGGGACTGAAGTCAACACAAGATTGGAGGCTTGGTTGTTACATAACAATAATAGTGATGATGATGATGATGATGAACTGACATTTATGTGGCACTTTAGGATTTGCAAAGTACTTTATATCTATTTTCTCATTTGATCCTCACAATACCCTTGCCCTCTTGAAATATACAGGCAAGTACCTGAGTGTTAGTGTGGTAAAGAAAACAGTACAGCTGAGCCATGGAGGCAGTTGTGACTAACAGGGGTGAGGGGTACACCAGTCTCTCTCTTTCATTATCCTGGCTTTCAGTCAATATGTATTAGCAGAAATAATCAGGGTTTTTACTGCTGTTATAAGTGACACCAGCTTTAATCATGCCGCCTTATGCAAAACATTTTAATGCTCAGAAAAGAACATGTTTTCTCTGGCCCCGTTGGTGATGGAAAAGGTCTTTTGACCCCTTGCTAAATGGGATGCTTGGCAGAGCAACAGTTATGGGTCCCTAGCTCCCTGTGACAGGCGTATATGCAAGACAATGGAACCAGGAGGAGCTGGCCACTTAATAGGCTTAAGGGGAACTATGGAGAAAAGCTCGGCTCCCTCTTCTTTTATGCTGCCCAAGTCTCTGTCAGCTCTCCCTTGGATCTTTGGTGACCAGAGAGAAATGGAATTGCTCTTTCTTCCCACCCAGATGTCCATAGTTACTATAAGCGTGTGACAGGAAGAATATGCATTTTCCTAGGAGAGACTGAGACTGGACCTATATCTCTTCTGCTTTGCATTCCTTTCCTTTAAGAATAGTGATCAGATGGATATTACCAGCCTTGGCTCATGAGTTTGAGAAGTCAAGAGTTTCTAAGTCAATGATATCTGGTTGCCAGCAGGAAGTACTTCCTACAACTCGATTACTCCTAAGAGGAAAAGATGGTTGTTGTCCTTCATTTTGGAAGAGGACCAAAATGACATCACCATGATAAAGTGAAATTTCAGTTTGTCCAGCTGTGGCTGATCAGACCAATATGAGCTTGGAATGCTCTACCACAGATTGGGCACAAATAGTCCGTGTGAACGTTTGGGGTGGATATTCCAAATTTGCGCGTCCTACATTTACTTTGCTCTGTCTCAATTCTGCTCAGTGCCTGAAGGATGCTGAAATTGAAAGAACAGAAAAAACCCAAGTATTGCCCTCACTGAGATCCAGACTGATGAGTGGCATAGACAATACAGGTCAGAAGGGAGAGAAAACATTTGTCCAACAGTCTCACAAAAAGCCTCCAACTTTTGAGAGAACATAATAAGTAAATTTTGCTTCACATCTTAGGTATTAGTTAAGGTGAACTTTTAGATCTTGTTCTTTGAGCTTTTCTTTTGTGGAAGAGGAAGTAAATAACTGGTCTAGATCCAGTGGTATACTAGAGCTAGCTGTACTAGCTCAAGAGCCAATTGTTAAATTTTCAGCATGAGTGTTTTTGCCTCAGAAATTGGCAAATGACACAAATCAGGATTTGATTCGTTGTTTTATTGATTTTGTAAACTTACTAAAGTGACATTAAAAGTGTTAATACAAAGGGAACATAAAGGTGTGTCATGGTGCTTTTTTTTCCTGGAAAGTTGATTGTTAAACATTTACCAGTATGTCCTTGCCTATATCTGTCACCTATTTTGTATAGAGTACTATTTTATTGAAAATACCTTCTTGGGACATCTAGGTAGCACAATGGATAGAGTTCTAGCCTTGGAATCAAGAGCAACTCAGACACATGACACTTAACTAGCTATGTGATCCTGGGTGAGTCACTTAATCCCAATTGCCACTCAGAAAAAATATACATTTTCTTAATCTCCTTTAGGAGAGATCCCAAGAATGAGTCTAAACTTTCAAGATGTTCCAGACCATTCTAAAATGGATTCTACTTATGATTCACAGAAATTGTGTTCAGTCCTTAAAGAAACTGACTCCAAAATGAAGGCATCAGAATTTGTTTCTAATACTCTTTAGTTCTTTATCCTAAATCTTGAGTTCCAAGGAAAATCTCTTAAACATAGTAGATATATACCTCATGTCCTTGAAGCCACAGTAACTGTTGGGGGAGGAAGAGAGAGAAATCTTCTTCCTGCCTTTGGAGGAAGTACAAGGGAAAGCTGGCAGAATCCCAAGAAATGTACTTTGAAGACAGAAAAATAGAAGTGCATCTTTTCTCCTCAGGTCCTCTAAAAGACTACTGAGTAAATGCTTTTCCCAGTTCAGTCATTAATCCTCTATTGTACTCTCGTCATATGAACCGATGGATCAGTTGGAGTTTCTATGACATATAAACCCTTTAACAAAAGGTTTATATGCACCTGCCTTATGGATCATGTCCATGTTCATGAAAACTATCCCATTCTAGGAGAACAGGGGACTTTCCAATCACCTGTTAAACAGGTAGAACCTCCTTCTATAGCAAAAATGGTTTTGGAAGTAATATATCCCTGGGTTCTCATTCCCTTTAAGTATATAGTCATATTTATCCTATGCTATGTATTCCCTGGGAGTTCTTGTGTACAAGACTATGTCACTTGAGTTCTTAGACACATGAAATGCCAAAGGGATTGACTATAATGATTTTATGCCACAAGGTTACTAAAAGTTAAGTCTTTAAAGATACCTTTTATGCTATTTCTAATCTCTTAGGAAAAGCCAGGGTCAAAAATGCAGGAGGCTCTCACTTTGAAGTGTGAGGACTAAAACTGGTCTTTGAGAAGACCAGAATCTTAAGAGCAGCAAGTAATCTTCATTCTGACCCCTTGAGTGAATGTGACCTGGAAATGTACCTCTGTTTATATAGCCACACAAACTGTGAGAAAGAAAATAAATGTGACTGAGATCACAATAGCCACTGATCTCATCTTTGTTAATTTGTATTAAATATTAGAAAGGTCACAGAAATAAAAGAAGAAAAATAATTGGAGAGAGCTTGATTGCTCATGATTATGCTGGGATAATATAATAAAATTATTATACCACCCAAATTAATTTATAGATTAAGTGCCATTTCAAACTAACAAAGAGTTACTTTATAGAATAAGATCAAATGATAACAAAATTTATCTTGAGTAACAAAAAGCCAAGTATCTTGGAGGAAATCATAAAACAAAGAAAAAGGCATAAAGGAGACATAGAAATACTGGATTTCAAACTACACTACAAAGCAGCAGTCATTAAAACTGTTTATAAAACAGAAAAGTTGATCAATGAAAGAGATTCAGTAAATAAGACACAGAGCAATCAACCATGGTAACTTAGTATTAGATAAACTCAAGGATACCAACAACTGGAATAAAGATTTGAGAGAGAGAGAGAGAGAGACAGAGAGAGAGAGAGAGAGAAAGAGAGAGATATGGAAGGAGGGAGGGAGAGAGGGAGAGATAGAAAGAGACTCAGGAAGCAGATTGGAAGAAATGAGTTTTAAACCATTATCTCACACTACATATAATATAATAAGTTCCAAATATATATAGAATAACCTAAATACGAAAGGTAATATCTAAACAAATTAAAGAAGAAAAGGAAACAACTTTTAGAAAAAAATGTGTAAATGAAGACTTCTTGACCAAGTAAGGTATATAGAGGATCACAGGTTGTGTAATATGTGTGAGTTTGAAAACTGAAAATTGAAAAACTTTTGCACAAATCAAATCAGAGCAATTAAAATTAGAAGTGAAACAGTTAATGGGAAAATTATTTACAATGAATGTCTCTAATCAAGGTCTGATATGCAAAATATATAAGGAATTGATTGTGTGTGTGTTCGTGCTTTGTTTTTGAAGAAGACCATGACATCAGAGAAATGATGGCATGACTTGTACTTGACTTTGTTTTGAGTGCGGGAGGGCTATATAGGTCACCAGCCTCACTTTCTCCTCCTGAGCCATCTGGATCCAGTGACTGGAGAGGAAAAGAGTTATCCAGATAGCTGGGTTCCCATTTAGGCAGCTCAGTCTACTCACAGGTACTGACTCACTAATGATGGGAAGAAGGTGTTCCCTAAACCAAATAAATCACAGGTCTGAACAAAAAAGATTATAAGAATTCAATATAATCTGATAAAACTCTTACAAAGTGTTTAAGAATAAAGAAAATTGAACCAAAAGAATTAGGGAATTGAGTATATATTCTAGTAGTCAGAAGATATGAATAGGAAGTTCTCAAGAGAAATGTAAACTATCAATAACTATACGGAAAATGCTCCAAATCACTAGAAATAAGAGAAATCTACATTAAAACAACTTTTAAATTTCACCTCACACCTATCAGTTTGACAAAGATGACAAAAAAAGAAAAATGGCAACTATTGGAGAACTGTGAGTGGGCAAAAATATTAATGCATTGTTGGTGAAGCTATGATTTGATCTAACCATTACGGAAAGCAATTCAGAACTCTATCAATAAGCAAACATTTATTAATCACCTATTATACGTAAGGCCTTGTTTTATATACTGGAGATACAAAAAAATGAAACTCCAACTTTTACATTTTTATGGAGAAATTTACATTCTAACTACTCAAATAGTCACTAACTGTGCATATTCTTTGATCCAGTAATACCATGCCAATAGTAAGAGTTTCTCTTGGAAACAACAACCCTGAGGCTCCTTCCCCTCCCAGAATGATTTATCTATTTATTTTTCTCTTTTCTATTAAATGGGCCATCCTTGACTACTTTTTAAAGAGGTCTATTCACTGAATGGGCATTACCTCACTTTAAGTGAGTATCTGAAAAGGCCTTAGCCTAAAAGGTCAAGGTTTCCCATTACATCCTGGGCCTTCTCCAGTCATCCTGATGAATATCTGGTCACTGGATCCAGATGGCTCAGGAGGAAAAGGTGAGGCTAGTGATCTTGCACAGTTATTACATCTATATATGACATCTCTGATGTCATGGTCCTCTTCAAAAAACAAAGGACAAACACAACAACAACAACTATTCTTAGCCTTATACCCCAAAGATCAAAGACCAATAAGTACAAAAAATATCTATGACAGTAACCTTTTTTATAGCAAATAACTGGAAACGTCAAATAGGGGAGAGTTGAACATTATGGAAAAGTATTGTACTTTTAGAAATCATGAAAGGAATAGATTAAGGAAAACCTGGGAAGACATGTATGTGTAGGACCAGGAGGATAATTTATATTACTAAAACAATGTAAAGGAAAACAATTTTGAAAGGCTTAAGAATTCTGATCATTGAAATAACCAATCACAACTCCAGAAAGCTACCCAGGAAACATTTCCCACCTCTTAGCAAAGAGATGATAGACTGGACAAGGTGGGGAACCTGTGGCCTCAAGGTCACATGTGTCCTCAAGTACAGCTCTTTGACTGAATCCAAATTTCACAGAACAAATCCACTTAATAAGAGGATTTGTTCAGTAAAACTTGGATTGAGTCAAAAGGCCATATCCAAGGACCTAGAAGGTCACATGTGGCCTTGAGACTGCAGGTTCCCAACCCCTGGACTAGAGGTAAAAGATGTAACATATATTTTTAGATATGTCACATGAATGGATTTATTTTATCTGACTAGGCTCACTTGTTACAAGGGATGGTTTTTATTTGAAGGGACAGAGTTTATAGGTAGTGATAGTGATTTAAGAAAGAAAAGAAAAGAACTAAATGAAACAATTTAAAGTATACAAAAGAATAGGAGAAAATTTAATCAATAGGTATTTTCTCAGTGCCAACTATGTGTCAAGTCCTGCACTGAGACCTGGGAATACAAAGAAAAGTAAAAGACAGTCCCCTGACTTTCATAAGTTCACAAACTAAAGGGGGATACAACAGATAAAATACTATGTACAAACAAGCTTTATACATGATAAAATGGAAATAATCAGAAGAAAGAAGGCATTAAAATTAAGAGGAATAGGGAAAAACTTCATGTGTAAGGTGGGATTTTAGCTGGCACTTGGAAATTCAGAAAGGGACAGACAAATAGGAATTTTTTTTTTGCTATAGTATAGTATGTTGTTAAATTTAGCATATACTTTTTTAAAATGAATTTTATAGTTTTATATATCTTTTTTTGGTCTTTGACTTTTGAAATATTCATATTTATAAGTACTTAAATTTATTGTAAAAATTTTAAATTTAAAAAATTAGAACATTCAGTATCAAACATATTGTCTGTTTTGCTAAGAATATATTATATAGCTGGGAGAAGGTCACCTTGTGAAGTACCTTGCAAAGGCTATAAAGATTGGTTTACATGTCGTTTCTAAATCTAATCTCCATTACAGTTTAGGGGCAGACCTTCAGTTGATCGGCTTCAGGAAGTAGGATATAGGGGTCCATATGACTCATGTTATTATATAAAGTGTTAGCTCTCTGGATTGTAGCCTATGACATACAATAATCTGTTTAGGGAAAGCACATTTTCTTTAAAAAGTATTTTTTTTCTTCTCCAACTTGGAAAACAGCATTGCAAAGAAATGAGCTGTGGCAAATCTAAACAGCAAACTAAGAAGCAGAAACATCACTTTGCCAACAAAGTTTGGTTTTCCAGTCGCAATGTATGGCTTAGAGTTGGACTATAAGGAATAATGAGTGCCAGGGAATCAAAGTTTTCAATTTGTGGTGCTGAAGAAGACTTTTGAGAATCCCCTAGACAGCAAGATCTATTCCGTCAATACTTAAATATAAAAATTCAGACTATTCGTTTAAGCTGAAACTTAAATACTTTGACTATGTAATAAGAAGACAGGACTTATTGAAAAAGACTCTCATGCTGGGCAAGACTGAAGGCAAAAGAGAAGGGGATGGAAAAGGATGAGATGGAGAGATAGGGTCATAGAAGCAACGAACATGAGCTTGGACAGGCTTTGGGAGACACTGGAGGACAGAAGGGCATGCTGTGGTCCACGAGATCACAGAGTCAGACATGATTGAAAAACTGAACAACAACATGGAAAGATGAGACAGTTCTAAGAAAACTGTAACATGGAGACGGTGAAGACAGGGAGTACGCCATATTGACATCAGGTGAACTTGAGAAGGTCGATGTTAGATCGGAGAACTTCCACAATGTTCACATTGGGTGGAGGTGGCCTTTGGTTTAGTGATACCAGCCACTCTTTGACTATGCTATGACATTGATCAGGAAAACTGGGTTCCTAGCCCAGCTCGTCCACTGAACAGCTACACTCTGATTCTGGGCAGTCATACTTGAATTCTCCAGGTCTCTACTTCCACAGCTAGTTGAAGTACATGACAGGCTCCAAAGTCTCTTCAGTTCAGACTTTCTAAAATTCTGCTCGAATCTGTTTGTAGATACAGAATGAATCTGGAGAGCTACCAGGCACTTATGTGATCTGAGGGGACCAGAAGTTTCTTCTGCCCTCCTGTCTTATTGAATTACCTGCACCCTCAGCTTACTTTATAATAACTGCTCTGGGAATCTGTTGTCCATTCTCTACATATAGCTGTCCCTAGAGAATAGGACTGTCCTTCCTAGTTCCTTCAACACTGGGAGAATTTGAGTAAAGGGAATAAAAGGAGGAAGGAAATATGCATTTATTAAGCACCTCTTATTTGCCAGGCACTGTGCTAAGCATTTTGAAAATATTGTCTCATTTCATCCACTGAGGTAGAGGAAAGCACTGGTCTCCAACCTTTGTGATGGTGTTGTTTTATGTTCAGGATTAGAAGAAACCAGGGATTCAGTGGACAGAGCATGGACTCTGGAGTCAGGAAGACCTGAATTCAAATCCAGCTTCAGATACTTACCAGCTGTGTGACCCTTGGCAAGTCACTTAACCTCAATTGCCTCAAAAAAAAAAAAAAGAGAGAGAGAGAAAATGAAAGAAAGAAACAGGGTTAGAAGAAGCTGGAGAAAATTCTGAGACTTCAAGGATCTAGGTGGAATGCCCGAGAGAGACTAATCTCTGTCTTCTTGGAGGCTAGGCACCATTTCTGTCTCACAGACCTCCTGTTTAGATTAATGCTCCACACTCTACTTGGTTAGACATGATGGCCCAAAGGCAATGTAAAATAAGGAAAGAGTCCTGGGATTGATTCAAGAAGTCTAGGTTTCATGTCTGTCTCTAACCTGTGTGATTTTGAGCAAGTCACTTCATTTGCTTCCTCCTCTGTAAAATAGTGTATTAGATAGCCTCTAACGTACCTTCTGGGTCACAGCTGGCACTCTAGAATTATTTCCCAGAGGAAAATTATTTTCTGACTTTGTTTGTGGGAGTCTTTCCCTACCCCCACCCCCACTTCCCTTCCTCACTCCTTCTCACCCCTCACCCCAAGCAGTTTCATGAAGCAACTTTGTCCTACAGAAGACTTTTAAGGAGGATTTGGCAACGCGTATCCATGAGACATTTAAAACTTTGCTCATCAGTTTTTGGAAATCATGCTCATTTAAATTGTCACAGCTCAAGAGCCCTGGGATTTAAACCTTGAAAAGGGTAAGACTTGTCAGCAAAATTCCTCCGTTAATTTGTAGAGACAGAATATTAAAACTTTCCAGCTGTAGAGCAGGCAGTGGGGGCAGAAGTAGGGAGAGAAGTGAGGCTGGATGAAGAGAGACCAACCAAATGTTCAAAACAGCTTTGCCACAGGCCTCCCTAACCAGCTCAAGGTCCTTTCCCAGGGTAGAGTGTGCAAAAGGAGAGAATGGGAGGTGGGAGAAAAGGGACAGCTTGGATAGGATAGGGCCAAAAGTTAGGCATCACAGGAATCAGAATGTTGCACCTTAGCGGGACCTTAGAGATCATTCAGTATAACTCCTTTATTTTACCAAGGAAATTGGGGAAACTGAGGTTTAGAAGGGGGAAGTGACTCTCCATGATTTGCAATCTTGAAGGGAATTCTTAATAGGTCTTGTGTCCAGCCTCAGATGCTATGACAGTTTCACACAATACAAAGAGTTACCTGGATTCCAGAGATCGTGATCGTGAACAACCTACTTCTCTTGTTGAAGCCCATTTACTATATAAAATGAAAGAGCTGGACGAAAAGATCTCAAAGACCTCTTCCCACTCTAACCTTCTATTATATAACATAGGATCCAGGGATGGGCTGGCTAGGACATTGAACAGGAAAACTATGTGTTATGATCTAGGGAGATTAAGGAAAGCTTCTTTGTTCCTTGTTGATACTAGGTTATCACAATGGGTAGAGTACCCAACCCTGACTTGAAGTCAGGAAGACCTGAGTTCAAATGTAGACTTAGACTCTTACCAGCTATGTAACCACCTAACTGCTATTTGCCTCAGTTTCCTCCTCTGTAAAATGGGGATAATAGTAGCACTTACTTCCCAGGGTTGTTGTGAGGATCAAGAGATTATTGTAATGTGCGTCATCAGCATAGTACTTAGTACATGTAAGCACTATAGAAATGTTAATGGTTATTGTTGCTACTATTGTATAAACATACACACACAGCACAGGACGTCTCTCCAAAAAGTTTTATTAAGGTTTGAATAGCTTGAATAGCTTTAAACTGCACCAAGACTGTTGAGGCACTTTGCATATAAACAAGTGCTAAATTTGCAATATAAATAATCAGTGTCTTACACAGAGTAGGTCCTCAGTAAATTGCATATTCATTGTTTGACTACATATAATGATGTGATGACGGTTAAACACAAATAATAAATTAATGTAGCAGCTTGCAGGAGGGAGAGATCAGATATAGCTAGAATGGTCAGGGAAGGCTTCACAGACTTGTGGGAGTCAAGTTTGGCTTTTAAAGAATAAAAATAATTGGAAAAGGAGAAGGCATCCTGCAGGGAATGCCACAGGAAAGGCATGATTGGGATTGATCATGGGGTTGAGCAGAGATTGTTAGGGAATAGTGTCATATTGATGCAGATAACCAGTGCCCTAAGAGTTAAAAATAATAAGGGTTCACTTTGTGAAGCCCCTAGTTTATTCTTTAACCTGAAGTCCTTTCCCTTCATCTTGAACCTGTACCAAAAGAATTGCTCTTGTATCCCTTATCCTGTGTTCCTCCTGTCCTTTAATTTTTAACCTAATTACTTCTGTTCTGTTCTTAAATCTTTAACCCATAAAGAATTTCCTTTGTCTCCCTCATCCTGTTCTGTCTTTAATTTTTAATCTCCATAAAAACCTCTAAAACTACATCATCATCCTGAAACTTCTATATAAGCATAAGTCCCCCAAATGTCAGGGTCTCACTTAGCTTTCTTGCTAGGAGACTCGTACTGCTTTTGCCTCAATAAAGCTCTTAATGGCTACAGAGAAGGTCTAAGTGAATTCTTTCACACTTGAACCAGCTCTGCCAACTCTAAACCCCATCAACATGAAGGTGACATCTATTGGATCCATTTATCCACCCTTCTTGCCCCTTCTCATAGGTACACTGTTAACTACTGCATACACGAATGAGTTTACACTCTTCAGTGTATCCTTAAGATAGCAACAAGTTTCCCCTTGCTCAGACAGCTTTATTCACATCTCTCTCTAGCACAGAAATTTGCAATGGGTCCCTGTTGCCTTTCTTATTTCACGTCTTCAAGGATCTGTGATTTCATCTGTGTGATTACTCACTTCACAAAAGCAGATCTAAATCCCCTCTTCAGGAAGTCTTCGTTGTTCCCAAAAGCAAATTCATTACTGGGTCACCCTCCTGGTGAAGAAGTTCTCTATACTTACCTGGGCTGGTTCTTAGATAGTGAATGAAATCCACCTCAAAAATCTTCTCAGGATGGTAAGACCTGTATGCTGCAGGCAGTCTTTGAGATAACCATCAGCATGCCACAATGAGACATCAGAACTTTGTAGCTAGTGCCGTAGTCTGACTTACATTTGCATCCTTTGAAGGTTAGAAGAATGGGTAGCTACCCAGCCCAGGGCTGCAGCCTAAAGACCAAGGAATGACTTTCTCCTTGCTGCCATGTCTAAAGGTCTCTATTTTTCATCTTCAAGACCTGACCAAATAATGACTTGCATGCATAACCTCAATTATCAATAAACACTTATTAAGCACTTACTATGCAAAGGGGATTACAAAACCAAAAAAGAAAGAGATAATCCTGCCCTCAAGGAGTTTACAATCCAAAGAGGAAAGACAAAACACAAAAGGAAGTTGAAAGGGAAAGCGGGAGAAGACAGAAGTTAGTGAGAAAAATCCCTAAGTAATGCAGCCAAGCTAGAGTGAGTGGAGCTCAGAGCTTTTTCTTAAGGGACCCATGTACTTTGCCCCAAAGTAGAAGATATGGTCCAGAGAATGAGTACTTGCTTTACCAGTATAAATCCTTTCTTCTAGGATGCCTACTACACTCTAAATCAAGCAAATTGCCTATCTTCTGGGCACACCTGGCTCCCCTTTCCTTTGACTATGATATTCCCTCTGCTTGAAATGTGTTTCTCCTTTCTTCTCTCTCCTCCCAACTGTCCCTCTTTTAATACTCTGCTCACATCTCACTTCCTCCAGGCAACTGCCATATGGAATGATTAAATCAATTCCAAAAGATCCTAGAATGAGTGACCAAATCTAATAAGGGGTCAATTTAACTGGTAAATACAAAGTTCTACAGCTGGATTGGAAAAAAAAAAATCAACTCAAATATAGAATGGAAGCAGACTGGACAACCATTTTATGAATAGGCCCAGGGAATTTTATTGTTTTGAAAGCTTAGTTTGTCTATAATGTGACAGAACAGCAGCCCAAGATGCTAATGTGAATATGTTGCATCAATGATGTCATATGGAAGAGGGATTACACTTGTTCCTATTAACCCCAGAAGACAGAACTAGGAATAAGGTTTGAAGTTGCAGAGAGTTGCCTGAACAGAATGGGATGTCTACTATCCTTAAAGAGTATAGAATAGCCTTTGACCTTTGCTTTAAAAAAAATGATGACCTCAATGGGGG
>CM053770.1:320925593-320955059 GCA_028658325.1 Potorous gilbertii
AAAATTTGGAACCCAAAATTTTGTGAAAATGAATGTAAAAAGTTAAATAAATAAATTTATAAAAAAAAAAAAAATGCTGACCCTAGATAACTACCACATTGGTCTGAATGCTAAAAGACAGACAGAAAGGGGGAAGGGGGAAGAGAGTGAGTGAGAGAGAGACAGAGACAGAGACAGAGAAAGAGAGTGATTACATTTTTAAAAAATGACACTGAGATGCACACAGTTTTATATATAACCATACTTGGTTTTGTGGTGGCCCGTATGTCCCCCTATTCTTCTCCACTTGTACATTCATTCATCTTTATAATAATATATAGAGGGAAAATTCTGAATTTTCTTCTACTCAGTACTAGGACCACTCTGGTGATTCTCAAGCCCTAAAGGCTCTTGGAGACAGGTTAAAAAATATCTTTCTTATGGGTTTCAGTTTGTTGCATCATCTTCAACCCCCTATTTTTATTCCAATCAATCAGTATTACTCAATTTAGTGTGATTCCATAGAGGTGGTGATTATTAGTATTGTATTTGTCTATAGTATACATTTAGTCAATCTAGTCAACTATATTAGTATAGGAATTAATATATATGGGTACATCATCTTGGTTCCTTTTGGAGAGTCAAGGCATAGTTCTGGAGAAGCAAGGTATATGGGTCTATCAACCAATGACATTCTGTATTTTACTCTCCTTCTTCTGTATCATCCTGGTATCAACCACTATAAGACTAAGGCCCTGAGGAAGGGAGCCTCTCAGATCATAAGGAAAATCTGAGGGGTCCCATTCAATGAAGGGAGGATCTGGTCCTTTTAATAAATGGTTATTGGCTCAGAGCTCTGCCTCAACACCTTTTATTGAAGATTGGACAATTTTGAGACCCGACAATAGACATTCTGGAACACTGAAAACCACACACTAGTTTTGTGAGTTGGGGCGGGGGTGGAGGGATTTTAGATTCTGTCCTGATAGTGACTAGGGGCACAGCCTTTCAAAAGCAAAGGACATAGGGCTATGTAATTGTTGGTAGTGCCTGTACAATTGTTAGGCCCCTTCCCTTTACTCTAAGGAAGCCATAACTAGAGAATGAATGGGGAAGACTGAGGAATTTGGATTTGAATGTCAGAAAAGGAAACCATAAATCCTCTTCTATGAGAAATAAGTGAGGTGTGAGTTCAAGGGAAAATACCTATTTGGGCCTCTGTCTCCAAGCAAAACAAAGAAGTCGTATTCACATTTCCTGTACCACGGACCTTTTTGGCAATCTGGGGAAATCTATGGTCTCTTTCTTAGAAAGTGTTTCTAAATATATAAAATAAAAATGTGTAGGATTACAAAAGAAACAAATCATATTGAAATACAGTCATCCAAATATTTTAAAACACATTAGTAGATCCCAAGTTAATAATCCCTAGAACAGATGATTGCCAAGGTCACTTCAAGTTCTAAAATTGCTTCAGTCTATGAAATCCTTTCCCTCTCATCACTAAAACAGGCTAAATCTGGAGTGCTGTGCTCAATTCTGGACATACAATTCTAGGAAGGAGATCATGAAGTTGAAGAAAATTCAGGTAACCAGTGTGATAAAAGACCTTGAGATCATGACATATAAGGACTATTTGAAGGAGCTAGTGATGTTAAACAAGCCAAGAGAAGAGTTGGCTGCCCTCAGGACTTGAGAGAATGGCGTGTAGAAGAGGGATTAATTTTTTTTTCTCAGCCCCAGATCAAATTATCTAATTTGATCCTCACAACAACCCTGTGAAATACATGCCGTTATTATCTTCATATAACAAAAATATCAACAAAAATAATAATAACTAATATTTATAAAGCATTTACAATGTGCCAGGTGCTACGCTAAGCATTTTACAATTAACATCTCATTTGATACTCACAATAGCCCTGGAAGAGCCCTGCAATGATCCAGGCAACCAGAAGAATTGTATGAGGACTGACTGTATTGGCTGACATACCAACAATCCTTTGTGGCAACTAAGAGTAAACTTATCTGGATGTGCAGAAAATCAGCAACTCTGAAGCCATGTAACCTCATTTAAAGCAGACCCTAAGCCATTTGGGGGTTTATGGACCTTCTAGAGACATCTCTATCTTCAAAGACTTTATATATTTTGAAGGTAACCTTATTTCCAGAGGCTCCCTGGTTAGGGGGCTCTCAAAATTACCCTGTGTTTGGAGACACCTCCTTATCAAGCCTTGAACTATAGATTGCTTATCACCAAGGATGATATCACCTTCTGATTTGTGTATCAAGGGACCACAGCCTTGATATCTGGAATTCTTCATTCCTCCTCCCCTTAGGGATGAGGCTCATTGACTCATTCCTTTCTAAGACCACCTTTCCCCAAAAATTTCTTACCTTCCTTTGATCAAAAGATATATAAACTCTCCCCATTCATTACTCGGTAAACTGTCAGCAATATCTTCCCTTTTGAGGGAAAGAAAGATCTAAATTCCCTCGAGAGAGCATTTGCCTAGATTTGCAGGGATATGCAGGGATTTTTCCCTTTCTATTTCCTCTTTCAAAGGCCAGTCCTTGTGAAAGTGTGTGTTCATCCTTTGTTGCCGAAGAAGACCATGCCATCAGAGAAATGATGACATGACTTGCACTTGACTTTGTTTTGAGTGAGGAAGGGCTGCCTTGTGAAGGACATTGCTGATAGATGAGATTGTCCAAATCTGCTGGGTACAGGCTTCTCTCCCTATCCAACTAGAAGAACTTACAAAGAGAATCTAATCTAAGTGGAATTCTCACCTCACCATTGCTCATTGTTCATTGACTGAGTGAGTGGAGTATAGATCCATTTCTGTAGATTGCCCTGAGGCAGGAGTGGTTTGGTTTGAGAGAGTCTCTCTTTGTCCATGAGTGACATGATCAGTTACATTTCCCAGCCCCTTGTTAGAATTAACCAACCTGTCATTATTATATTCATTCTCTCATTTTTAACCAATCAGAATTGATTTCTGCCTGTTGGGAATGCCCAGTCTACCATGAGTATATAAGTGTGGGCCTCCATGATTCCTCTTTGGTCCCCAAGAGTGTCACTGACCTACTTCATTAATTTTCCCTAGCTATAATTAACCAAATGATTATTAATTACCCAGAAATGATGTCCGTCAGACTTTTCATGCATCACAATGATATTATTAGTCCCATTTTACAGTTAAGGAAACTGAAACCAATAGCTATGAAAAGGAGTTTCTCTTTGTTGTCCTCCTTTTCTATAATATTGTGAACTAAATACTTGCAAGAGAAGAACCAGTTTCAGCATTATGGTAGATAGGACAATTGGGTTTCCTAAACTGGGACTGGAAGCCAAGAGAGTGAGAAAATTCCCTGAGCTCTTCCTGAGCCCACTGGTCATGAGCAACTCTCTGACACAACATTCAACTTCAATGATTTAAATTTCTGTGATTTAAAGACTCTTTTTCCTCTTGTCCAATGTCTGGAATAGATACACACACTCAGAGATATATAACAGAAGAGCAAACTGTAAAGCAGGTAAAGTACAGGAAATATACTGGTGACCTATATACATCAACATCTACCTCTGAAATATACATAGCCAATCCCTGAGATAATCAGAGTACAGGAACACAAGAGAAGGGATAGTAACAAAATGCTTGTAGAGGAGAATCTGAATCCAGACTCAGGTCATTGCTCATATTATCTCTGTACTGAGATGAAGACAGGTTTACTGGAAAGGACTGGACCTTAGAGACCATCTAGATCAATCCTCTCCTTTGACAGATACAGAAACTGAGGCTTCTAGAGGGGCAATGACTTGTCCAAGGTCTTCCTGGTAGCAAATGGAAAAGCTGGGATTCAAACTCAGGTTCTCTGACTCCAAATCCAGCAATCTTTACAATGAAACATGGTACTTTTTCCCTGAACAAACTTTTAGTATGTGATGGTCAGGTGAGCCCAGTGACTTACTACCTCTATATATTTGACTTTGGATTCCTTTACCGGGTCCTCAATTTTTTAAAATTTATGATTGCCATTATTCTTATGACTTTTAATCACTGCCATCATCATCATCATCATCTGGTAGTATATTGAATAAAGTGCTACAACTAGTAGCGTATTCAGAATGCTAAACCTGGAATCAGGAAGACCTATATTCAAACCTGGCCTCAGAAACTTACTAACAGTGTGACCTTGAGCAAGTCACTTAGCCTGTGTTTGCCTCAGTTTCCTCAGCTGTAAAATGGAGAAAATAATAGTACCTACCTGCAAAAGTTGTTTTAAGAATCAAACGAGATAATATTTGTAAATGGCTTTGTACAGTGCTATATAAATGTTAGTTACTGCTATCATTAAATAGTATTTCTCTCATAGGGTTGGGATCAAATGAGATATTTGTAAGAAGCACCTAGCACAATGCCTGGCACATAGCAGGCACAATATGAACGCTTATTGACATTTTAAGTGGTATGGAGATTTGAACCTAGAGTAAGGAAGACCTGAGTTCAAATCTAGCTTTGGACGTGTACTTACCATGTGAACAGGAGAAAGTCATTTAGCCATGTTTGGTCTCAGTTTCCTCATCTATAAAATGAGCTGGCAAAGGAAATGGCAAACAACTACAGCATCTTTGCCAAGAAAACCTCAAATGGGATTAGATAGAGTCAGACACAACTCAGAAATGACTGAATTACAGCAAGTGTTTATTTCCTTCTCCCCGCTGTTGTTACTGTTTGTGGTTTGCCTATCTTCAAAAAGCATAGTAAAAGAGGAATTGGATTTAAAGTCAGAAGGCTGAGGTTCACATCCTGAATAACTCTGCTACTTAGCAGCTGTGTGTCTTTGGGTGAGTCACTTCCCTAGTCTCGTATTAGATGATCTCTACATCAATGGCCATCACTGAACCATGTGTCTCATATCTCTTTCACTGACTCTTATTCTTTCTCTGTTCCTCTTTCTGTCTCTTTGTCACTCTGTCTTTCTGTCTCTGTTTCTATGTGTCTGTCTCTCTCTGTGTGTCTCTCTCTGCCTCTGTCTCTGTGTCTCTGTGTCTGTCTGTGTGTGTGTCTCTCTCAAGCCAAATTCAGCCTTAGCACCTGGAATGGTGCTGGTGCAAAGAGGAAGGCATTTTCCTTTACAATTTTGTGTCCCTGCCTCTATCTACCAGGACTCAGGCATGAGTAAGTCCTCTTTATCTCAAGACTTCACCTTCATGTCCTGTTGTCTATTTGTCCTAGTCAACCTGGCCACCTTGACTATACTCTTGCCCTTCCTTTCTGATCCAGTGTAAGCCACTGATACCTGCTTTTCAACTGGGCTTTTGCCTAGACACCTTGACATTGGGTACTCCCCTGGGGAAAGAGAGTGTTCCACCAAGCCTGGCTATCCACTAACCTCCACTACCATCTTGCTCTCTCTTCCTAGTTCAAGCCAGGTAGTCTGGTATCCAGATTCCTAGTCCTATTCTCCTGAATGTGGCCCAAAAAATTCAGGCTATTGCTTTCTAACTCTAGCTTTCTCTGGTCCTTGTTGCTCACCAGGTCCTACAAATCACCATTTCCCATAAGGAAGAACTCAATCAGCAGGATCTGACCAAGTGGCCATGCCCTAGCATGGTCACAGTCTTCCTGAGGATTCAGAGAATGGATTGGGGACTGCTAGTCCCAAACCAACCACTGACTATTTGCATGCCCTTGAAAAAGTCCTTCTCAGTCTTACTTTCTTCATCTGTAAAATGAGGGGTTTGGACTGGATGACCTCCACAGTCCCTTCTGCTGTAACATTTCTCTGCTTCTACAATCCCACATAATTTGACATTGACTCCAGGAAATTCCTAAATCAATTATTCATCCCCTGGACTTTCATTAGGAGACTTTGTAATCATCTTAGTGTATTAATAAAGATGAAGAAGAGTCTGTTCCCAAATGGCACATGGCAACCCTGTTCATGAGCCAGTGCCTTTGTGTCTAATCGACAGGGTTTTGGGAGCACTTTCCAGCTGTTAATCCAGGGAACAGCCTAAAAAAGGCAAATTTCTAACTTTCACTTGTCAAGTGGTACCAGTGAAAGGGGATCTCTGGGGAGCACTCTGAGATCTAATCAATACCCTTTTTACAAATGAAAAAGCAAAGACCCATAGAGGAGAAATAATTTGTCCAAGGTCACACACATATGTGACATGAACCAAGTCTTCTGACAAATTCTAGTGTTCTTACTTCTATACTCCATGATGGATTTGGACTGAATTTTAGTCTAGAGAGGGGCTAAGAACTAAGGTCAGATAATTGGGGCCATCACTGTATAACAGCTATCATAAACACAATTAAGTCCAAAATCCTAGGGATGGGGTACAGGCCTAAGCCAAGACCTTTGCTCCTTACATTTGTCTACAGGCCCTAGAAAATCCCACCTTGAACTCTCCTTGAATTTTCCCATTTGATCTGACCGCCACCTGAGGTTATAATCCTCTCAATAAGCCTTTCATTATAACTACTCCCAATCCTCTGTTACCCTTAACCTAGCCTAGCCTTTCATTGTGTGTTACAGATGGCCCTCCCACTACTTCCCACCCCTGATCCTATCCAAATCCCTTTCTCTTTGTCCAGGCACTCCACCTCCAGTCACCCCAGTCTACTGACCACTTTTAGATCCCTCCATAGTCTTTCTGTATATTATATCCATCTTGTTTCCATGAAAGTGCTCAGATTCAATCTGAACCACTTGTGTTAGTGATACTTAGATTCCTTAAGAGTCTAGCTAATATGGTGAATCTTTAATAAACCTTGTTTTCCTTTGACTGAAAGAAAGCTTGGGTTGAATTCATGCAAGCAGGTCCTATATGTCAGTGTTTCACAGTTCCAGCACCCCTAAACTCAACACTAGCTTGAAAGTCAAAACCAAAACAACACAAAAAAAAACTTTATGGGAATTTGATTTCAAAAAAGGAGAATCAAAACAAAATGTAAGTTTTGGAATAAAAATTGAAGATAAGTCACTTGGGTGATTTCTAGGACTTTTTTTTTAAATGAAAAGTAGAAGAATTTGGGAATCAACCCTAAGCCATCATGGTTATACCACTCTACCACTTCACCCAGGATCTTTTCAGAAATGGAGCTCTAGAGAGGGAAAAGGAAAGATTATGGGGCTTGTTTTTGGGTGAAAATCCCAGTGTTCCTAAGGGAACAGATGATTTCTCCTATATCAGACCAGCCACAGTAATGAGGAAAATGATATTTGGATTTCCCCTGCTTCTCTCAGTTAACAAACATTCATTAACCACTTACTACATGCAGACATTCTGCTAACTATTAGAGATGCAAAGAAAGGCAAAAAAGACAGACAGATACACACACACACACACACACACACAGAAAGAGACTGAACCAAGAGTACAGAAATCTGGGTTCCAATCCTTATTTCATGTGACATCAAAATTCCAATCTGCAACAAAAGGACACTGAGGCATTCTAAGAAGTTTCAATTTATTAGGGAAACTGGCGGTCTCTAAAAAATTGGATCCAGGACTTGCCTCTGAAATCATGGACCCCTTTGCCTAGTTTTGAGGAAATATTTATACAATTTGAGAGATCACTAAAAATTGAATGAGGTGGTACAAGTCTTTGGTCAATTCCAAAAAAGGAAAAATCCACATGATTGGCTAATGGAAATGTCCATCATTCAGGAGAGTTTAGTCATCAGGTTTTTCACATTTCATCAATGACTAGGCAACAGGATACTGAGACTTTTCTGGGACTTTCCGTAACCATGTTGCCAACATTGGGCCCAAAAAGAACAAAATTAAAAGAGAAAATGGTTTTCTACAACACAACAAGTTCCAGGGTACTTTTTACAGGAGTGGGTTCAGGTGGTGCAGTGGGGTTAATACATAGGTTAATGCAGGCCTACACAACAAACTATAAATCTTATGGAGCTTAAATCTGTCATAAATCATTTAAAAGTAATATAACCATCAACACATGGACACTATCATCAATACATAGTGGTTTAATTAGTCCTTAATTAATTTTACTCTACATAATTCTCATTCTAACAATTAAGCTTAATTCTCTCCTATTTATCTTACTTATAGACAGTCACTGATACCCATGAATCACAATGAAATGAGTAAGTAGTGATCAAATAGAGTAGGGGTATCAAAATTCTCCTCACAATTGTCACTAACTGGCTTTATAACCTGAGAAAAGGGTGCAAGCATTTAAAGAACACCTAGACCATGGAAAGTGCTTTTTACAAATATTACCTCGCTTGATCTTCACAATAACCCCATGAGGTAGGTACTATTATCATTCCCATTTAAAACTGAGGAAACTGAGGCAAACAGAGGGTAAGCTGTTTGCCCATGGTCACACAGCCAGCATCTTAAGCAGGAGCAAGGAGCTTGTGGCCTCAAGGCCACATGTGGTCCTGTAGGTCCTCAAGCGCAGCCCTTTGACTAAATCCAAACTTCACAGAACAAATCCCCTTAATAAAAGGATTTATTCTGTAAAACTTGGCCTCAGTCAAAATGCAGCACCCGAGGACATATAAGATCACATGTGGCTTTGAGGCTGCAGGTCCCCCACCCCTGGAAAGCCACATTTGAATTCAGGTCTTTGTGACTCCAAGCCCAGGGTACTTACTAATCACTGGAAGACCATCTCCCGCTAAGTTGTTTAACCTGTTGGAAACTCCAGCGAAAGGAGGGCCTTCAAGACCTTCTAACTTTAACAGTCAGTGAGCAAACCTTTCATATGTTCATTTCAGTCAATAAACAGTTATTAAACACCCACTATGTGTCCAAACACTACGTTAAACACTTACCCTCAAGGACCTTAGTAGGGAAAGACACATAAGAAAATTACTCAAGTATTAATAATACCTCTGAGATTGTTTCCCACTGACATCAGCATTCACACTGAACAGCTCTTGGCCAAAGAGACCAAAGCAACTTGAACTGCACTGTCTGTGTCTCTGTCTCTGCCTCTCTCTGTCTCTCTCTTTGTCTCTGTCTTTTTCCTCTGTCTCTCTCTGTGTGTCTCTCTCTCCTGCCTTTATCTCTTTCTGTGTTTCTGTCTCTCTCTGTCTCTCTGTGTCTCTATCTCTGTATCTGTCTGTTTCTCTCTCAATCTGTTTCTCTGTCTCCATCTCTCTCTGTCTCTCTTTTTCTATCTCTTTCTGTCTGTCTCTACCTATTTCTCTCTCCCCTTCTCTCTCCCTCTCTCTTCATCTCTCTCTGTCTGTTTCTATCTCTCTGTCTTTCTGTCTCTTTCTCTTCTCTCTCTTTGTCTCTCTCTCTGTCTCTGTCTGTCTCTCTGTCTCTGTCTTTCTGTCTTATCCCTCCTTCCATTTCTCCCTCCCTCCCTCTCATTGAAAATGAAGACAAGTCAAATACAATATGAATAGGGAATGTGCAGCAAGCTTACCATGTATAGTCACCATAGCAACACAGAGTGTTGATGAAAGTAGAGATGGGTAGATGAGTGAGCCTTGAGAAAACCTCCTCCTCCCTCCCTTCTGTCCCCTCCATTCCCCACCCCCACCCCATCTAGCCAATGCATTGAGCTGAGTATCCTTTACAGAGTCTCCTGAATTGCAATACCAGACAAGAAAAAGATCAGATAAAGAGTTTTCTTTTATCTGTACTCTGGGGAATAAAGTCTCACAATTGCTAGCAATGAGTGATTGAAGGCGTTCATTATTAATTCCCAGCAAAAGAATGTACCTTTTCTTACAGGGTCTGTCCTGTAACTGATCCCAGCTTAACTCCCTAATGTTCCAAATCACACCCCACCCCCTACCACACACACACATGCACACATGCACACACACACACACACACACACACACACACACACACACACACACAGAGTCCAGGTGGCTTTGATTTATCGTTTAAATTTTGCCTCTAGATATCGGGATGCACATTTCATTGGGGACCTTGCCCAATGACACTTCTGGAGTGCTCATTCCCTTCCTCTCACTGCTTCAGCCCATTATCTCTCCAAACCTAAGGCCTCCCAGATTCAATTTCTCTATTTTCTGGATCATTTCTGGAAAGACTGTAACAAGACCTGGGCTGATTTTTCTACCCTCTTATCTGGGCCTGTTGTCTGATAAAAACAAGAGCCTTAAAAAGACCTGAAGAACTCCATCCTCCTGCCTTTGTGGCCAGACTAAACCCTGCCCAGACAGAGGGCCTCCTAGAAGGTCTCCAGATGTCAGAATTCCCCATCCTTCTTACCATGAGGATTCCCCATTCTGCCTTCTCCCATTGTAAAAATTCCCTGGTTCCCTCATGTACTTCAGCTGTCAGGGTTTCTCGACCTTCCTCACTAGACTTTAGATGTGAGGATTCCCTTCCTCTCCTCCTCACCCACTCCAGTATCTCACAACCTTGGCTGTCATCAAATTTCCCTTAACTCCCATATCTCTTCCTATCTCAGCATTTAACTCATTATCTCTCCAAATGCATTTCCAAATAATCTTTACACAGTAGATCATATATGTACACACATATATTGTGTATATTTACATGTGCAATGTGTATATATGTATATATTTACACATTGCTTTATATGTGTACATATACACATATATGCATATCTGTGTATATACACACAGATATGCATATCTGTACACCTACACATATAAAACTATGTGTATATGTACATTATATGTCTAAATATACACATATATGCATTATATGCATATACACATAATTGTATATTTATATGTGTGTATACATGTGTGTATTTATACATGTATGTATATACCTTATATGTGTATGTGTGTATATATATATATATATAACATTTTTCTTTAAAACTGATATCCATCCATCCCTCAAAGAAAAAATGATTCGATTCAATTCAACATATTTTTATTAAATACTTAATATGAGTCAAGGGCATTGCTAGAGGCACTTGAAGATGTGCCCTTGTAATTAAAACAATTATTGTTTTAGACATATCACAGTCTTCGTGACCCCACTATGGGCTTTCTTGGTAAAGATACTGGAGTGGTTTGCCATTTCCTTCAACTCATTTTACAAATGAGGAAACTGAGGCAAACAGGGTTAAATGACTTGTCCAGGGTCACACAGCAAGGAAGTGTCTGAACTCAGATTGAATTCAGGAAGATGAAGTCTCACACTTTATCCACTGGGTCACCTAGTGGCCCAATTAAATTAATAACAATTAGCATGTTGATGGTGTCTTAAGGTTCACAAATCATTTTCCTCAAAATATCCTGAGGTCTTAGGATTATGTATTTAGAAAAGACCTTCAAGCCAGACTCTTACTTTTACAAATTAGGTAAATGAAGCCAGAGTAGTTAAGTAACTTAGGCACAAGGTGCCAATGCCAACATCACAGACCTACGAGATGTCTAAGGCAAGATGCAAACGTTATTCCTGACTCCAAGTCAAATGCCTTACCCATTGCACCATGCTGCTTCATGAAGTAATGTATAGAGAGAAAGTCTCAGAATCAGAAAGACCTAGATTCAAATCTTGCCTCTTATATGGGCTGGTTCTGTGACACTGGACAAATCACTTAACCTCTCAGGGTCCCAAGCAAGGGACTATGCTAAGATTACAAGTTGGAGAACAGTGTACAGCACCTGTCTTTCCGGGGCTGTTGGTCAGTTATTGGTGGTGATGGTAATGGTGGAAGTGGAGGAGATGTTTAGTCCCTTCCTGAAGAAGGCAAGGATAATCTTCCTCAATAACAGGTGTGGGGTAAGGCTGGAAGCAGGGCTATGGTTCTAGGAAGCTGTTTGCCAGGGCTCTTGGCTTCAGATCCTGGGTTATCCCCACCTGGATTTGAGAGGAGATAGAAGAAGAGATGGTGGTAGTGGTTTAATTCAACTGGCATATGGCACCCCCATCTCTTCTTCAGGACACCCTGCTATTCTTGCCAGGATGATTTTCATTGGTAGTATCTGATTCATAGTTGGTATGTATATTAATTGAAGCACTTTTTTTACACAGTTATAAAAAATGTCGGGCAAATAATCTTGAATGTTTAAAAAGAACATTATACACATTTCTCATTGGAACTTCAATACCATGTGAGGTAGATGATATTATTTATCCCCCATTTTACAGATGAAGTGACTGAGACTCAATGAGGTTAAGTGAAAAGGCAGAACTTGAACCTATTTCTGACTACTAGTTCACACGCTATCTCTTTCTAAAACAAGGAAGAATCCCTCAGATCACTGGAAAAAGAATCAGAAGCACTGGGTTCAAGTTCTGGCTCTGACACTAACTACACCATCTCAGGTAAGTCACTTTCTTTTCCAGAGCCTCAGTTTCCTCCTTTGTGAAAGAATTAGATGAAAGAATACCTAAGCTGAGTTCTAGCTCTGATATTCTATATATCTATTCAATGGAAGAGCTATCTGCAAGATCACCATCACCAGTCAGTGGACTTTCACACAGAGCTCAGACTCCTTATTAATCAGTTAAACCATTCCTCAAATTACACTACAGATCAGAAGGTGGATTGGCAGGCATATACTAACATTCAAATGGATTTTGCATCTTATCACCCTCAGCATTTGGGGAAAAACCCTAGGCTTGAAGTCAAGAAGACCTGAGTTGAAATTCCACCTCAGACACTTAACTATGTGACCTTAAACAAGTCACTTAAACCTCACTGAAAGTCTTAATTTCCTTATCTGCAATATGGAGATCATAGCCTATCTCACAGGGCTATGCGAGGCTCTAATAAGATGACACGTACACAGTTTTGTAAAGCTTGTAAATGAGGAGTAGTGGTAATAGTAGTAGGAGTACTGATAGGGGTGGTGGTAGTAGTAGTAGTAGTAGTACTGATAGTGGTGGTGGTAGTAGTAATAGCAGTAGTGGTAATAGTAGTAGTTCAGAAGACTCCTCCCTTCAGGCAGATAGCAACCCATCCACACTATGTCACTCCTGTGCAACTCTTGCTCACACTTTCCCAGAATTTTGTCATAAGGTGCTCAACTAACATCCTGGGGACTTTCCTTGATTTATCATGACATCCTCAAAGGTACCAGTGGATCACCCACATGGCCCACCTGTCATGATGCCCTGCCTCCCACCCTATGTCCACCCCTTGTTTCTTCCTAACATAATTCCTTGATCACATGGCCTATCCTCCTCTTCCCTTCACATAATTCCTTAGCATTCATGAGGATTAACAAAAGGAAATCGGGTATTCACATACAGCCAATGTGACCTAGGGGTTTATCCTTCTCCACTCCAGGGATCTTTCTGTCTCAATATCCAGTACTAGTCATTAGAATTAGAGCTGGAAACACATGAGTACCTTCTTACTAGGCAATCTGCCTTTCTTAGTATTCATTCCTTATCTGTCCGCAGAAGCTTCTGTTATTACACTATTACCTAATGACCGACATGTTACAATTAATTAAATCCCAGCTTATCTTACTGTGAGGGGATGAGCCTCCTCTCTCTTTCTGTGAGAAAATGTCTGTAATTTTTACTATAGTCATAAAAGATTTTTCTCATGCAGAATTATAGTATGAGGCAGAAGATTAAGTAACAGTAGGTCACCAGAGTCCATCAAAGTCTCCAAAGAAACCAGGAAACCAAAGAAAACCAGCTCTGGAGCTGATAAGTCAAATCAAATCAAGTCCAGTAAAGTCAAAAACAAATACGTATTTGTTAAGTGCCTCCAGTGTGCCAGACACTGGACAAAATTTCAGGGGGCACAAGGTTGTGGTTGAGTCATTTCAGTCATGTCCAACCCTTTGTGACCACATTTTCAGGGTTTTTTGGCATAGATACTGCATTTGCCATTTCCATCTCCATCATTTTTTGCAGAAGAGCTGAGGTAAACAGGGCTAAGTGACTTGCTCAGGTTCACACGGGTGGTAAGTATCAGAGACCACATTTGAATTCATGCAAATGAGTCTTTACAATTCTAAGTCCAGTGCTCTAGGTTGGAGAAAGACACAAACACAATCAAAAAGAAAGACGTTAAGGAGCATAGGAGATGGATGGTCAAATGATACAGAAGAAAGCAAAGCCAAAACAACTTACCCTGACACCTGCAGCACAAAGAAAAATAACACCGAAAGACTTTCAGAATTCTGATCAATGTAGTGTCCAGCTGTGACCTCCAAGGATTGGGTAAAGGGTGCTTCCCTCTTCTTGGCAGACAGATGGTAGCCTCTCCCTCCCGCTTTCTCTCTCTCTCTCTCTCTCTCTCTCTCTCTCTCTCTCTCTCTCTCTCTGATTCTCTGTCTCTGTGTCTTTCTGTCTCTTTCTTTGTGTCTCTGTCTCTCTGACTCTACCTCCTATCTTTGTCAATCTCTGTATGTCCATGTTTGTGCCTCTGTCTCTCTTCCCCCTCTTAATCTTCATCACTGACTTCCTGAATAGCATCTCTACCTGAGTCTTTCATGGGAACCTTATATTTCACATGTACAAAAGAGATGAGCTATCTTTTTCTTAATACCCACCCCACCTCCAAATGTCCCTATCCTGTTGAGGGTACAATCATCCTTCCTTTTGCTAAGATTTGTAACATTGGAATCATCATTGATCCTTTCATCTCACTTACCACCATTTATTCAATCATTTGAAAAATCTTGTCTATTCTTCCTCTGAAGCATCTCTTACATCTATCTCCTCCCCATTCACAAACCATTACCATCCCATGCCATTCATCTCCACTACTATAGTTCAATACCTCCTCATCTCTAGAGCAGCTAGATGGTACAGTGGATAGGAAGTACTGGACCTGCAGTCAGAAAGTCCTTGAGTTCAAAACTAGCCTAAGTCACCTACCAGCTGTGTGATCCTCTGTCTACCTCAGTTTCTTCAACTGTAAAGTGGGGATAACACTAGCCTGTAACTCCCATGTTTGCAGTGAGGATCAAATGAGATATTTGCAAAGCTCTTAGCACAGTGCCTACTCTATAGTAAGTAGTTAATAAATACTTCTTCCCTCACATTCACTCCCTCTTGCCTGGACTATTGCCATTATATACCTTTTTAACTGGTCTCCAGGTATCATTCTCTCCCTCTTTCTAATCTATCCTCTACACAGCCACTAAATTAATATTTCTGAAACACAGGTCTGAACATGTCACTCCTCTGCTCAAAAATTTTGAGTGGCTCCATAATCTCAGATACAATATAAACTTTGCCACCTCATATTTAAATCCCTCCATAGTCCAATTTCCAACTACCTTTCCAGATACAAAGAGTATCTAAGACTTTGGGGAACCCTTGTAGTTCACATTACTCTCCTTTATACAACCTGTATTCCAGCCAAAATGCTCTGCTAGTTTTTCCTTCCACTCAACACCCTTGGTCCTGGCACAGGGTGAGTTTGCTCTGAGTAAGAGACCATAGAGTCAAAAATTAGGAGCTAGAGGGGACTTTAAGGAAACAACCATGACACAATCCCTTCATTGTACTGATGAGAAAATGGAACCTCAGGGAGATGAAGTTATTTGCCAGGAGTCACACAGGCAGTAAAGCAGAAGTATGGGTGGAGCCAGTTAGGACCAGAGTCAGCTGTAAAATTTTTAGTGTGAGCATTTACCTCTCAAGAACAAGCAAGGTTTAAATTGAGCAGCATGGTGCAATGGGTAAGGCATTCAACTTGGAGTCAGGAATAATAATGGTTGTATTTTGCCTCAGACATCTCTCCTAGGTATATGATGTTGGCATTGGCACCTTGTGCCTAAGTTACTTAACTACTCTGGCTTCATTTACCTAATTTGTAAAAGGAAGAGTCTGGCTTGAAGATCTTTTCTAAATATATAATTCTAAGACCTCTTAAGATAATTTGAGGAAAATGATTTGTGAACCTTAAGACACCATCAACTTCCTAATTGTTATTAATTTAATCGGGCCACTAGGTGACCCAGTGGATAAAGTGTGAGACCTCATCTTCCTGAGTTCAATCTGAGTTCAGACACTTCCTTTCTGTGTGACCCTGGACGAGTCATTTCATCCTGTTTGCCTCAGTTTCCTCATCTGTAAAATGAGTTGGAGAAGGAAATGGCAAACCACTCCAGTATGTTTGCCAAGAAAGTCCCTAATAGGGTCACAACAATTGTGATTTTTGTTACATTCCCTGGGAGTCTCATAAAAGAGTCAGGACATAAGATGATTCTCCACTCCCAATGAATCAATCAACCAACCAGCATTTATTAAGTGTCTACTGTGTTCCAAACATTGTTCTAGGCAGTGGGATACAAAGACTAACAACAGATGACAGATAGCTTGAGAGATAGATAGGTAGATAGATAGATAGATAGATGGATGGATGATATTTGGATGGATGGATGGACAAACAAATAAATTAATAGACAGACAGATTAATAAACAAACAAGTAAATAAATGAATGAATAGATAGATAGAGAGATCAATGAATGAATTAATGAATAAAAAGAATACTTATTCTCAAGTTTAAATTCTATATAGGGAGAAAACATGTACTTATAGTGGTATATACAGAACAAATTCAAAAATATATTGAAGATAGGAGAGAAGGAACTTGCAGCTGTGGGGATCAGGAAAGGATTTCTTATAAAATGAGATGTATGTTGAAAGAAATGAGAGGAGGAGGGGAAGATGATATTATTCCCATTATATAGCAGGAGCCTAACCTCCTCTATCTTTCTAATTCTCACATCCAGTCTCTAGGACCTCCTTGAGAAGGAGAGGGAACATTTCCCATCAGAACTTAGGCCCTCAAATTCCTTGAGCAAATCACCAATCCACTCAGTGTTCTTGACTGTGAACATAAATCGGCAAAATGACAAGAAAAGCCAGAAGGACAAATGTCTAAGAGAAATAAAAGCCTGTCAATACAACCTATCTCACCAATAATTAAACAAAAGTTACAACTTGCTCAGGAAAGGGGAACAAAAAGGAAATAAGCATTTATTAAGTACTTGCCAGGATACATGCTTTACAACTATTATCTCATTTGCTCAAAGGAAAACCTCCTGGAAAGTCCCAAACAGAAGCTGCGAAAGAAATTTGAAAGACATCAAAAAAAATTCTGTGAATTCCTAGAATTATCAGATATTCTAATGAGCTAAAGGGACTTTAGCAATCATTTCATCCTATCCACTCATTTTATAGAGAAGGAAACAGAGGTGCAGGAAGAAAGGAGATTCGGTCACGGTTACACAAGTGGTGTGTGTGTTTGTCCTTCATGCCGAAGAAGACCATGCCATCAGAGAAATAATGACACGACTTGCACTTGACTTTGTTTTGAGTGAGGGAGGACTATGATAAGTACATGGCAAATACAGCTTTTTCAATGTTCAGTCACAGGTCATGTTGTTCCCTTGTGACATCTGAGAAGGGTTCTGATCATCAGGAGTCAAGTAACTCTGAGTGATGAAGTGAAGTCCTGAGACATGCTCTGTCAGTCACCATCAGCTTCAGTGACAATCACAGTCACCCCAGATTGAGGAGAGCAAGAGACAGGGAGAGAAAGGACCAGGGAGGAAAGCTAGGACAACCCTGGTTTGTGATAAGGATCGGGAGAGACTGGAGGATAAGGATGACTGGGGACAAGCAGGTTATAAAGGTGAAATGGCTTCTGAAGTGAAGGATTGGTAGGCATGTAATGGGGGAAGCTGGGTGATTCAATAGACAGAGTGCCAGCCCCAGAGTCAAAAGACTGGCCTCCAATACTTGCCAACTGTGTGACCCTGGGTAAGTCACTTAATCCTGTTTGCCTTAGTTTCCTCATCTATAAAATGAGCTGGAGAAGGAAATGGCAAATTATTCCAGTATCCTTGCAGAGAAAACCCCAAAATGGGTCATGAAGTATCAGATACAACTGAACAACAACAGTGATTTCATGACTCCAAACCCAGAATTCCATGCACTGAACCACCTAGCTGGCGCCTCTCCTTTCTAGCTCCTTTTATGTATTGTCCTCCATACATTAAAATAGAAGGGATTACTCTCTTGCTCACCTGTATTTGTACCCCCAATACAAAAATGCTTGGTACTTAATATATGCTCAACCTATCCATCTGCAACTTTTAACTTAATTTCATTCAATCCTCACAACAACCTTGTGACTAGAGGTATTATAACTTTATAAATGGGGAAACAGGCTCATATATGTTGTGACTTGGTCACAATGTCAAAGGTAGGATTTGAGTCCAGATCTGCCTGACTCCCAAGTCCAGCACTTGGCCCCTTACAGCACACTGCTTCTCAAGTGCCTCAGGAGAGAGGACCTTCCTCTCCCCATCTTCCTCAGAGGTGTAGGCATCTTCTGTCAGTTTCTTTAGAACAAGTGTCTCTTTCTGCTCAGTCTTCATTGCACATATTTGGAGATGAGAACTCAGATTTGAATTAGAAATGGATTAAAGGTGATAGAAAAGTGACCTAAAATATATTATGCATCACAGAACAGAGAAGATTGCAAGCCCTCCTCTGTCCTCGGGGATCAAACAATGTTCTGAACGATTCAGAGGAAGTCAGGGGCACAGTGGGGAAAATGGATGTGGAAACACCCTGTGGTTAATAATTTAATCTTTCTCCCATTTTTTTTAGCATCTGAGAAAAACAGGAGGTGATATAGAGTTTTCCCCCGTTGTCTTCAATGCCTAGAAATGTGCTTTCTGCCTCACCCAATCCAGTGGTATATACGTACTCTTTTTCTGTGGAATCAGTCATTCTGCTCTAGAGGTCTAGGAAGCTTCTCTTGCCAACCCAGAGGTATGAATAAGTTCCTAAGCATCCTTGAGCTTAATTGTCCCTTTAGGTGGAGTCAACTGGTCAACTGCTTATTAGTAGTTGGTCCTAACTCAGGTCAATTCAATGATTTTGCTTAAAGTCATTTTTACTGCATTTTATTATGTCCAATCCTGAATATGTATTTAAACATATTCCATTTCAAACCCAAAATTAAAATTTCCTGATTGGTAATTCAGATAAGTTGGCACTCCCTTTATTGACCATGGTAGGTCAGAAAATGTTGGTGGAACAATGGGAATTTTTCTGAACAATGGGAATTTTTCAAATCTGGTCTCATACACTTACTAGTTGTGTGACTCTGGACAAATCACTTAACTCTGTTTGCCTCAATTTCCTCTTCTGTAAAATGAGCAGGTGAAGGAAATGGAGAACCACTGCAATATCCTTGCCAAAAGGGAGTCACAAAGAGTCAGACATGATGGAACAGCAACCAGGCATTTCTGCAGAGCCTGGACTTTCCATGCCTCAGGCAGCAGGTAAAGCAAAACACACATCCTAGTCCCCTATCCCAAAGACTGCCTCCCAGCCCCTTTAAAGTGAAACTAACCAGGTCTATAAAAAAATAGGTGCCAGTCCTATGACCCCTGATGGTATTCCTAGCCCCCCTTAAATGAAAATAGAAAGAAGAAACAGTGTTGGAGGGTGGTGATGGTGGTGGTAATAAAGGAAGGCAGTGTAGAACAGGGGAAGGAGATCTGAAATCAGGGCTTGTTACTTTGGTTTGGTTGAGTATGACTCTTCATGACCCATGCACCATAGCAGCCAGACCTTCTATCCTTCACTGTCTCTCAAGGTCTGTTTACCATGGTCAAGGTTGTTTACCATGAACACTATCTATCCATAGATATCCAACATATATCATCCATGAATCTGGATTCAAATCTTCCCTCTTACACTTACTACTTGTGTGAATTTAAACATGTCACATCCTCCCTGGCCTCAGTTTCTCCATCTGTAAACTGAAGAGGTTTGACTATCCGACCTCTGAAGTCTTTTTCAACTGCAGATCTATTATCCTAGGATGTTAATTTTGTTTCCCCTGAAAGTAGAAGCTGGCTGGCTACTTGTTATGGGTATTTTAAGGGGATTCAAGTTTCAGTTAGAACTACCTAATCACACAGCACAGGAAAATTTGAAGGAACCTTGAGATCATTTAGCCCAAACCTCTCATTTCCCAAATGAGGAAGCTCAGTCCAAGATTGGTTAAGTAACTTACTGGGGCTCACACAACTAATACAAGTGAACAAACCAGGATTTGCGCCTGAGTGTTCTGGATCACAAATCCAGCACACTTTCTACCAAGTCACACTGCCTCTGCCACAGAGCATCCTTTGAGATCTCTTCCAACTCTGACTTTCTATGATTCTCTTATTATATCTATTATGGTCAGTGTTGTTTCTGTCCTGTTTGACTCTCTGTGAACCCAATTGGGGTTTTCTGGCAAGGATACTGGAGTGGTTTGCCATTTCCTTCCCCAGCTCATTTTATAGATGAGGAACTGAGACAAACAGGGTTAAGTGACTTGCCCAGGGTCATACAGCTAGTAAGTGTCTGAGGCCAGATTCAAACTCAAGAAGTCTTCCTGATTTCAGGCCTGACACTGTGTTCACTGTGCCACCTAGTGACTGGTTGTTACCCTTGTTAGAGTCTAAAAATAAAGAATTTATTCTTTTCTGCAAGGAGACTAGCAGAAATGGTAATGCTTGGATTGTCAGGAAACTTCCTTGAGTACAGTTCAGGTAGAATTCAGCCTTTACTTCCTGAAGAACCATATACCAAGGGAGGTGAGAGAGTTTTTCCAGGGATGGGGAACTTGTGGCCTCAAGGCCACATGTAATCTTCTAGGTCCTCGGGTGTAGCCTTTTGATTTGAGTCCAAATTTTATAGAACAAATCCTTTTATTAAGGGAAGTTTGTGAAGTTTGGTATTCAGTTAAAGGGCTGCACTTGAGGATTTATAGGGCCACATATGCCCTCAAGGCTACACATTGTCCCCCCTCAACACACACCCCCAGCCCCCATCCCCCGGTTTAGGCTGACAAGGGGGAACTAGAAGAAGAAACCAGACTCCTTAAAGGACTAAATAGAAAACACTGGAATGAGATGAGTTTAGGGAGTGACCAGAGAGATACTGACATAGAGGATCTTGGAAGATTCATTTCCTGAATCGGATAAGGCTAGTGTCTACACCTATGCCATATACTTGAAATTTGCTTATCTACAGAGTTTGTAGCCTGATATTCCTTATACAAAGTAGTTTCTTATCCTCCAAACCAGTGGTCCTTCAACTTTTTTTGATTACACAACCTTATTAGTAAAAAAATGAAATTAGGGAAATATCCTCAAAGTGTGTGTAGTGCTTCCCTAACCCTACCCTTCCTTGAATCACACATGCTCAGCCACAATTCCGTACAATGGGTGTGTGTGAAAGGGGAGAGTGGATTCCCTATTTGGGGGATTGTTTTATAACTACTGTCCTTGCTGTTCTGTATTGAAAGTTATGCTCACCCACTGTTCTCAGGTCTGCTCGTCAATGAGTGTTGGGGGAGGCTCCATTGAAGTAGGCTGTTTTGGGAAGGCCTCACCCAGTCTTCAACCTTTGTGTAATCTGACAGGCCTCATAGACCAGCAATTGGGGAGGTGCAATAACTGATGTGCAATGGCCCATCCCCTTCTGCTGACTTGGACCTATACAAACTATCTGAATTATCTCATTACAAAAGTTATCAATAAAAGTTGGCTTCATCTTTAATTCCTTCCTGATCTCTGGTGATCAACCCATCCAAACATTGCTACCTTGACGTACTTTTAATAAACTCCCCTTTAATTTTCTTTGTCCTAAGTCTCGCCTCGTTAATCAGAGTGAAAGCCTGAACAAAGAATTTTCCTTTTAACAACCGTTAAAGTTAATTGGTTTCAACTGGTTGATCAGTATTGGGGTGAACACAGGATTGCTACATTGCTCACGAGCAGTAGTAGTAGAAATGCCAACACTTGGTGATTACCCAAAGGGGAGGAAAGTAGTTGGCTGGCCTCTAGGGACCCTGGCCTGCCAGGAAGAGTGGGAGCTGGGGAATTATCACAGAACAGAGATCATTGATTTATTTATAAACTATACACATATACAATTGTGCTAATGTATTATAGACATTATAAAACATACTCAAAAATCAAAATTAAAAAAGGATGAAATAAAGGCATAATAAGTATTTTAAATATCTTTTTCTGATTTCCTTTATTTAATGATAGTGAAAATCTTTTGGTCTCTTTTTTAAGTTTTTTTAAAAGTGCAGATAGGAGAGCTGTGGTTGTTTTTCTTTTAGGGTGACGAACTGCTTTCAGCAACAAAAGAACTTAGTTGTTAAAAATCATACTCATAGAACTGATGAACTCTGAGTAAAGATTGAAGCATTTTTTCACACTATTTTTTATGGGTTTTTTTCCTTTCACAACATGGCTAATGTGGAAATGTTTTGCTTCACTATGTATATGTCATGGGAATCTTGTCTCTTGCCTTTTCAATAAAAGGGGGAGGGATGGGAGGGAAGGAGAGAACTTGGAACTAAAAATGAAAATTAAAAACAATGCTTATCATGATGACTTCACACTCTCATTAGCTAATACATTAAGATATAATCTACACTTGGAGAAGGAGGGGGCTCATCATAAAAAGAGTGGATGTAAATATGCTTTTCAAACGATCTCCTTGAAAAACGTCCTTTTTTTTGCCAACTTCTTGTCAGATCTGACAAAAAAAGAGAAATTTTGACATTTTCCTGTTGTCTGTTTATTGTTGCATTGAAAGTATCTTCTCCAAACTATGACTTCTTTGTAATAATCATTTTAAGGAAGACATTTGACCATTTTGTGAGACTTGAAACTAAATTTAAAACTAAATCCACTTAACTGAGCACGTACAAGTTATAATACATGGCAATATTCTGAAAGAAAACAAACAAATGGGGATACCTCTGTCAACCGTCCTGCATCATGGAACTCCCTCTCTTTCCTCAGGATATTCACCTGCAGCCCAGATGAAGATGGCCAAGGTCTCCCACTGCATTCAGGCCATCTCCAGTCATCCTGATCTATATCTGGCCATTGGACCAAGATGACTTCAGAGGAGAGGGTGAGGCTGGTGACTTTGCACAGCTCTCCCTCACTTAAATCCAATTCACTTTCATGTCATGGCACCACCTCCCTGATGTCATGATCCTCTTGGAAAATGAAAGACATACAACAATAAAAAGAGGTGAGGAGGCCAGTATTCATCTACTGCACCACCTAGCTGCCCCCTACGGTAGAATATCTAATAATAAATATTGGTTGGAATTGGTTGGAATATTCCACACTGTAATCCAGGTCTTTTGATTCCAAGGGCAATTTTATTTTTTTGTTTTATTCTATTATTTTGTTTCCCTGCTATGCCATGGTCGTAGGCAAAAAAGACAAAAGCAGTAGTAGTGAAATGGTCGTAGTAGTCTGAAATAACAGCTGGCGTTATACTATCCTCTAATGTTTGCCAAGCGTCTTACATATTTATCTCATTTGAACCTCACAAACCAGTGAGAGAGATGCCATTATCATCTTCATTTTACAGCTGAGAATATTTAAATCAGAGACATTAAGAGACCTGCCTGAAGTATATAGCTATTAAGTGTCTGAGGTAGAATATGAACTCAGATCTCCCTGAAGCGAATCCGAACCCTTCATCAAAAATACCATGCTTCTGTGAGGAGTTTCCTGGTCATACGGACATGGGACAAATGGGATTTTCCATTTTATGGAAGGGAGTTGGAAGCTGGCAGGTTAGGTTGGGGAAAGGGGTGTCTCCTCCTTGTGTTTTGACCTTAGTGTTACTAGACTTGGCATCAGAATGACTGGGTTGACCTCCAGGACTCATCTTCAGACAAAGAAGCTTTCAAATACAACTTCCCTTCCTCCCACAGAAATACATAATCTCATAGTTGCATTTATGGAAGCTCCCATACATCTGCATACACAGTTCTATGCACTTTCATCTTCATCTCTACGTACACCAACATTCCTCCACACATTCCTATTCATCATACACATACACACACACACACATTCACACACATGCATATTAGTATGTATATCCATGTACACAGATTTTCATTCATACATTCCCACACACGTACACACAAGCCATTGGAACACATAGGCACATTGTACAGGGGCCTGGCAGGATTTCTCCCAAGATTAAAAGGACGAAAATAATTTGGCCAAGCAACAATATGAAATATCAATGTTTATAAGCTTTGGAAGGCCACGGTCCACAGGATGCCCTTCTCACTTCTCCAGTAAGTTCTGGTCCTTGACAAGATTAGCAATGGCTAGGCTTCAGACAGAATCTATGTTCCAGGGATTGTGTTAAGTGCTTTTTACAAACATTATCTCATCTGAACTTGACAACAACCCTTCAAGGTAGATGCTGTTATTGCCCCTATTTTACAGCTGAAGAAACTAAAGGAAATAGAGGTTAGGTGACTTACCCAGGATTACACAGCTAGCAAATATCTGAGGTTATATTTGAACTAACGTCTTCCTTAATCCAGACCCACAGTTCTATCCACTGTCCCATCTAGCTACCATAGCCTCTCTGAAATGGTCCTTTGTGCAAGCAGCTAAACCTATTTAAAGAGCAAAAGCACAATTTGAAGATCCAATATGCCAAATGAATAAATAATCAAAGGAGTGGACAGAATGCCAGGCTCAGTCAGGAAGATTTATCTTCCTGTCTTCATATCTGACCTAAGATACTTAATAATTTACTACGTGACCCTGGGCAAGTCACTTAATGATGTTTACCTCAGTTTCCTCTTCTGTAAAATGAGCTGGAGAAGGAGATGGCAAACCATGCCATTATCTTTGCCAACAAAACCCCTAATGAAGATGAGTACACTCCTGAAACAACTCAACAACAACAATAACCACAAAAACAGTGTTTTTTTCTCCAGACCAGTTATTCCCAGCTCTTACACCGGATCCCCTTATGACACTGTTTTCAGATTCTTACCTCCCTGGTCTCCTTCCAATGGACACACATCAGTTTATCAGCATCCCTCTTAAAATCACCCAGCTGGATCTTCAACAATAATTAATAATAATAGTGTTTATATAACTCTTTCAAGTTTGCAAGCTCCTTCAGTCTTCACAACAACTCTGTGCGATAGGCACCATCATAATTATGCTTGTTTTAAAATTGAGGAAACTGAAACCAACAGAGGTTAAGCGACTTGATCAGGATTTGAATTCAAGTCTTCTTAATTCTCAGACCAGCAAGATATTCCCTGTGCCACCTAACTATCTATTAAACTTGGATTTCTTAACCTCTCTCTCTCAGGAGAGTAGCAAAGGAGAAAAGCTTATGACCACTATTGCCTGCTTTCAGCCCAGGAATTCTTTCCTGGTTTCCTCTCTTGGATATAGTCCAAATGTTAGATGAAATGGCTTTTTAATATCCGTCTGGCAAAACCGAAAAAGACAGAGGAGGTGATAACAATCCTCTTACAGCCTGCCTGTTTCTGGTGTTAAAAGGAAATTTTTATGTTTAGGCCTTTCACTCTGATGAAAGAGGCAAAACACAGGAAAGAGAATTTAAAAGGTGCTTATTAAAAAATGCCAAGGTAAAAACACATTGACTGGCCGATCACTAGGGATCAGTCCCAGGTATTTGAACCAGATAGCTTTAAAGACAACCTTTCATAATAAGAGAAAGACAATTCTGATAGGTACATGTCTCCAAAAGGAAATGGGTCACCATACCTCAGCTCCTCCCCAATTGCTGAATCATAGGGAAATGAAATTAGAGATAAAGGGGATGGGATGAAAGCTCATGTGCTTACATGCTAAATAGCAGGTAGGACAAGAGAATTAAAATTGCATTCAGTAGACTAGTGGACACCTCCCCAACAGGGCTTCCTCCAAGAAAGTCTCCCCCTACAGGCTAATTAACAAATACCAGGAAGACAACCCAGACTGAAACAAGGACAGGGCATGAGGGTTGCTACATAAATTTCAATAATTCCCTCCTTGTAGTGTTAACCACACACATGGTGCAGCACCACAATTAGACCTATATTGGTTCTCTGGCAGCTAGGTGGTGCAGTGGACAGAGCACCAGTGCAGGAGTCAGGAGGACCTGAGTTCAAATGTCACCTCAGACGCTTGACATTCACTAGCTGTGTGACTTGGGGCAAGTCACTTAACCCCAATTGCCTCATCCTGGGTCATTTCTAGTCATCCTGATGAATATCTGGTCACTGGATTCAGATGGCTCTGGAGGAGACATGACATTGGTGACCTGTACAGCCCTCCCTCACTCAGTCTGATGGCATGGTCTTCTTCGGCAACAAAGGACAAACAGACACACACAACATCCCAAACTCTGTTGCCTGTAAGTGTGACAGTTAGCTTGGGGAATCAGTTCTACGAACCACAGAAGGTACTGTAAATATAAACAGCACACAATCCCCATGAGGACACACAAGAGAAAAGCCACAAACAGACACTTTAGCCAATGAAAAGTTCTAAATATATTTGTAGCCCATAGAGTTTGGCAGTTCAATATGGTAACATAACAAATAAAGTTACAATAAAGTAAATAATAAAACCCAATATTGCAGTAGCTTTAGGAGTGTCAAGAAAATTTGCAGCATCCATGTTCTTCCATGTTCTGGTAAGCACTTTCTATGCATCTCTCAAACAACTGTGTATGGATCAGGAAGGTCTGGAAGCATTTCTTCAAACCCTTGCAGGTTCTAATGCACCTGAGGAGATTCTCTAGATAAAGCTGCTAAGTCTTGCTAGTGATAAGACTTTGCATAATTTAATAAAAAATGACAAATCTAATCAGGTTGGCTTTTCAGTAATTAGTTTATGTGGTGAGAACTAACTCAAACCGTATGGATCTAACCCTGTTAACAATAGAGTAATAAGAACAAATAGAATTAGAAAACCACCTGAAAGCTTGGAGATTTCTGTTTTTGCATATCACTTGCTCTTTGTATGTACCTAAACTCTGTACCTGATATGGACAATATAGGAACTCAGATGTTTTAGTATTATTAATTGATATATTATTGCAGTAGCAAACACACTTTTTTCCTGCCCTGATCATAGAAATTTGCTATGAGAGGAAAAGCAGGGACATGGTTATGACAACATCAAGACAGTTCCTTGCAGGGCACAGATTAAACTGACACAAGCCAGAATAAGGGAAAAAAACTTTGATTCCAGGCAAAGGTCATAGCTAGCAGCTAAGCATACAGTAAAGATCTACATTTGTTCATTGGGTATCAAATTCAAGCTCAGAATTAACCAAAAAGGAAAATTTCCTGTTCAGAAAAGAAATGGGGAAACTGAGCCAAGAAACTTCTACCTTTACCTACACAAGGTTGTCCCCTCTACTTTCCTAGGCTTCACTAGATATTCACTTATAATAGTTTTCAGATTACACTCCCTTTGGGCATTATACGTCATTCCCCTTGAAAGTGGACTATTGACTGAATGACAATCCAGTCAATCATACCTGAAATTGAAACTCAGAAACATATCAAATTACAGTCTCAAGGGATTTTGCATCAAATAACACAATTTCACCAATCACAGTTTAGGGTTAAGATATTATTAGTTTTTCCATATTTCTGTAGCAGTTAACAATGAGCAAATATAGGAACAATTCATCATCCTTGGTTTATAATTTAAGGATAATCACATTCTAGAGCATTATGCCTAGAGTGAATGTATGATAACTGACTTAAAAATCCCCAGAAAATGCTGACTACAGTAAATCTTCAGACTTATATATCCACATTGCCTATTAACCCCTAAGACAAAAGCAAAATCTTTGAATCTAAAAACTATTGTTACTAAGTTGATTCAAAGATGTAACTCCAATACATGCTATTAATTAAAGATAAAATTGCGTAATTTTCATAAGTGATAGCCAAATAATCTTAGATGAAACTCATTCTTTACTATAAGGCAATTTGTAAGTTTCCAGTTTCTCAAATTTCAATACATTAGACTATTACAACATGTGGTCAGCAGGACTGATAAGATCTTACGATCCATTTCAAGTAGAAAGTCTCAAGGAACCTCACAGATAAGGATAATTTACAGTGTCTATGCTACTTTTCTTCCAAAAGTTAAGTTTTTAATACTAACCACTTTAAAGCAAATATATCCTATTAAATATTTAACAGTTTTCAAACATTTTTACCACATTCTTTGAACAGCTCAACTCATAATCTAACAGCATGCAGATTAACAGAGAAGCAACTTTTCTAAGAGCATTTCTGATACAATGATTTCTCAAATTTTCCAGTGTAAGAAAAATTTTAGAAACATGATAATACCATATATAATATCATGTATTTAAAATATGAAATGGATTTATTAACAATCAGGTGATATCATTTCAATCAAATGCATTTCCAAATTATCTTATATTCATTCATTTTATCACTTTTGACATTCTGTGTTGATTGCATTCAAGACCAATAAAACAAAGGCTAACCTTAATCACTGAATGGGTGTTGCTACAGACAAATTGAGACCTTCTTTAAAAATGCCAAAGCCTCCCACTGCCTCTGGGGCCATCAAAGTCATTGATCTATATCTCGCTGCTGGGCCCAGATGACTCTGGAGGAGAGACTGAGGTTGGTGACTTTGCATAGCTCTGTCTCACTTAAATCCAATTGACATGCAAGTCATGACATCTTTCTCATATCATGGTTCTCTTTGAGAATGAAGGACAAACAACAGAGTACTTATCATTTGCTAATCTTTACATAGTATTTGCCATGTGCCAGTCACTGTGCTTAAGCACTTTCCAACCATGTGATCCTCACAATGACCCTGGGAGGTAGATGCAATTTTTTAAATCTCCTTTATGGATTAGAAAAGTGAGGTAAACAGAGGTAAAGTAATTTGCTTTAGGTCACATAACTAGCAAATTTCTGAAACCTGGTTGAATTAAAGTGTTCCGGATCCATTAATTTTCCAGCATTTTTTCCTTAATGCCAAAAAATGAATGCATTTAGCATTAAGTTCTGGTTTACCATTTTTTTCCTAATAAGGAGAATGCATTTCACTTAAAATGAGAGCAGAATAAATTCAATCACATCTGGATCTATATTTACAAATGGAACCATTTGAGTCTCAATTTTTCCAAGGGCCATTTATTGCTAGCATTTCAATTACAGGGTTAGCTACTTTCAGTTGGTCTACTGCCAAAGATTTAAAGTGATAACCTTGGTTGATCACCCCTTTCTTAGGATTCATGAAGATTTTCTGAAACATGGAAATTGGAAATATAGCTTTTGCTATGCAGTAATGAAATTATGAATGTCTATTCCTTACATAAGAACTAAAATATACCCTTCTAATGGTCCTTCAAAGACAGAATTTTGTATTCCATCTCCCAAATAATTTAATGCTGAAAATATATTTCTATATTTTCCATATCATAAAAACAAAATCATTCTTATCTGAATTCTTATCTGAATGAAATCAAATTCTCCTCCAAACTCTTCAGTTTCAACCCTAGACTACAACTTTCTTAACTTTCTATCCATTTCCTTTTATCACTATTTGCTTAAATTTTCTCTCTCCTTCTAAGCCCTTCAGTAAACTTAGATTAAAGCCCTTCAAAACTGCACCTGTTTTTTTCTTTCATATTCTGATTCAACATTTCT
>CM053770.1:320955559-320992290 GCA_028658325.1 Potorous gilbertii
TGAATTAAGGATTTTACATATAAAATTGCATTAATAGTTATAAAGAATTCTTTAAATCAAGTTCTTTTTCCTGTTTAGACATATCCTTCTGCTAATAATAAGAGACAGAAGGGTTGATGTTGTAAGTCAGACCCTCATGGATCCTTTTCGAAGATTCTTTCTTTAGCCTGTTGCTGGCATTATCCATATCAGATACAGGGTTCAAGTAAAGATAGAAAAAGAAAGCAGTGTATAAAAACTGAAATTCTCTGAGCTTTCATCTGAATTATGGGTTCATAATTTGATGTTTTTTTCTTATGGCTCAACATGTTGTTCATAGGATTAACTCTCTCCCTAAGATTTGAGCTAATTTTCACCCCATGAACTGGTTACTAGAAAAACCAAATTTGGGAGGTTGTACCAAATTGTATTCAGTCTTGTTACAGATAACTTTTAGAAGAATTACCTTGGGAATTTCTGCATAAGACTTAGAACCAGGGAAGAGAATCTGCTAAGAGGAGCCTCTCTAGAGATGCCCTGAGAACAAGATCTATTCCAGAATTTCCAAGGGAAGATGTTTTCAGGGATCAGATGACTACATATGAAGTCTGGGACTCAAGATGAAGTGTGCTGTACCCTTTGATTCAGCAACACTACTACTAAGTCTGTATGCCAAAGAGATCCTAAAAATGGGGAAAGGACCCACCTGTACAAAAACCTTTAGAGCAGCTCTTTTAGTAGTGGCAAAGAATTGGATATTGAGGGGATGTCCATCAATTAGGGAATAGCTGAACAAGTTGTGGTATATGAATATTATGGAATACTATTGTGCTATAAGTAATAAGAAGCAGACAGATTTCAGAAAAACTTGGAAAGATTTACATGAACTGATGCTGAGTGAAGTGAGCAGAACCAGCAGAATATTGTACATAGGAACAGCAATATTGTGTGATGGTAAACTATGATAGACTTAGCTCTCCTTAGCAACACAATGATCCAAAACAATTCCAAAAGCTTTGTGAAGGAAAAAGCTATCTGCATCTAGAGAAAGAACTACGGAGTGTGAATGTAGATCGAAGCATACTATTTTCACTTTTAAATTTCTTTCGTTTTTTCTTTCTTGTGGTTTTTCCTTTTTGTTCTGGTTCTTCTTTCATAGCATAACTAATGTGGAAATATGTTTAACATGATTGTACACATATAATCTATATCAGATTGCTTGCTGTCTTTGTGGGGGAGTAGAAAAGGAGGGAAAACATTTGGAACTCAAAATTGTATGAAAGTGAATGTTGAAAACTTGCTTTACTTGTAATTGGAAAAAAACACTATTAAGGAAAAAATTTACATAATAACTTTTATATATATTTTAAAGGGAATATCAAGTTATACAAAATAGATTTGCAGCTTCATGTGCAATTATCTTTTTTTTATTTTAACATGTTATGAAAATGCTGTTTTATTCCATAAATTAAAAATATTTTTTTAAAAGGATGAAATATGATGATTTAAATGGGCATTGGGAATGGGTTATCAGAAACAAGAAGACTTCATTTTGATTCTGATGATAGTTATTAAATTACTGGGACTTGGATGTTCCATGTCATTTATCTTTGCCTACAAGAGAGGTTTACCTAAATTCCTTTCATTTATTTATTTTTTGTTTGTTTTTTTATTTACTCATTGTTCAGAAAGCAGGACCATTCCTCCTATGATTTTTACTTAACTGAAAGCCTGTTTTCACCTTACCAAAACCTGACTTATGGAATAATAATGTTAACTGTTTGACAAAGGACATTCCTAAATCTTTTAAAAGTTTCTTAAACGCTTGCTTACTGCTGATATATAAATCTCCCCTCTCAAATAAGACAATTGTGAGCCCTCTAAAAGTAATTTAATCTGTAATTTGACTTAGTTTACCTAGAGAGTATTTTTAATAAGATTTGTCTTCTTAAGGAATGTATGAGATTATGATTGCTTAACTAATGTTCACCTTTTATGACTTTGAAAGAAATATGGGGTTATGATCTTATGAGATTCATGCCCACAGTACACTTGTTTCCCATTGTAAACCTAAGTTACCTGACTTAGAACACCTGAGACTTACTCAAATTGATTCTGTGGCTATGAAATACTGGGAAAAGTTTATCACCCATCTGGCCCTTATCCCTCCTTAAATGAATTATATCATGTTATAGACAAAATGGATAATAAGGAAGAGGCTTTCATTGGTTCAGGTTGTTTTAATGAACTTCTTTTGATATCTTAACCCAGCTTTTCTGCTTATGTAATTATGTTTTCACTAGTAGGAGGATGTTGGACTTAGGAAAGTCCAAAAGGAGTAAAATAGTGGGTAAAGTTATTTATCACATTGTTTGGGAAAATTACTATACTGTTTAAATCCAACCTTATATGGTTGTCTATGGTTTTCAGTATTCTAATTATTAGTAATTTGGAGAATTTTTTCATGTTTATTGATAGCCTGAATTTATTGCTTTGAGAAATGCTTGTTCGAATCCCTTGAATATTTGTTTATTAGGGATTAGCTCTTGTTCTCATAAATTTGAATCAGTTTCTTGTATATCTTGTGTATGAGTCCTTAATCAGAGAAACTTGCTATAAAGATTTTTTTCCTATATTTAACTATAAATTTAACTATAAAATTTAATTATTTCCTTTCTAATTTTAATTGCATTGGTTTTGTTGATGCAAAACTTTTTTTTTATTTTACATAATTAATTTGTCCTTTTTATCTTCAATGGTCTTCTTTATCCTTTATTTGGCTATAAACTCTTCCCCTAGTCATAGTTCCTAGGTGTAATTTCTTCCTTCCCTCTATATTCAATTAGTTGCCATATCTTGCCATTTCTAGTCTCTTTCCATGCTCATGTGGTCACCACTTAAGTTCAGGCGGTTATCACTTCTCACCTGAACCATTGCAATGGCCTTCGAATTTCTTCCTCAGCCTTAGTTCATCTATCGTTCTAATCCATGTCCCATACAACTGTCAAAGAGAATTTTCTTAAGTGCAGATCTGATCATACCTAGTAAGTTCCAGAGGTTTCCTGCTGCTTCCAGGAGCAAATATGAACTTCTCTGTTTGGCTTTTAAAACTTTCATCACCTGGGCTCAATCTATCTTTTGAGTCTCGTTATACATTATTCCCTTTCCTGTATCCCTTCCGGACAAATTTGGCTTTCTGTTCTTCATAAACTAGGCAGCTAGATGGCCCAGAGTGCCAGTCCTGGATTCAGGAGGACCTAAGTTTAAATCTAGCCTCAGATACTTCCTAGCTGTGTGACCCTGGGAAAGTCACTTAACCCTGTGAGCCTTTGAGATGGAAATGGCAAACCACTCCAGTATGTTTTCCAAGAAAACCCCAAAAATGGGATCATGGAGAGTCAGACATGATGGAAACAACTCAACAACAATAAAATCACAAATTACACTCATCTCTTGTCGTTGTGCCTTTACACTGATTAACCCCTATACCTGGAATGGATTTTCTTCTCACTACCATCCCCAAATCCCTCACTTCCTGTAAGCCATAGCTCAAACACTCCTACTCCAGAGGTTTTAAACATGCAGCCAGAAGCCAGCCTATAACACACCCGAGTGTGACTGAACCAGATTAAAATATAATTGGGGAATATTTAACAAAATAATTGAAAATATAATAAAACATAGGTAATATTACATTTTAAAACTAAGTTAATATATGGCCTGTAGGGATCCTCATGTAGAGATTAATGATCCCATTTGTATCCATAGTTTGACATCGTTGTCTCCATGATACTTCTCCTCATGTTCCCAAATGCTAATGTCCTCCCTCCCTCCCTTGGTAAACTCTGTCTGTCTATCTGTCTATCTATCTATCTGTCTACTATCTATCTGTACACACACATATATAGATATAACACATATATAAACATATATGGGTGAAAGGATATATGTGAAATATACATATATGTAACACATACTTATATATACATTTATTTGTATATATGCTGTCTCTCCCATATAATACAATCCTCTTGAGAGCAAAGCTTCTTTCACACACTGTCTTTGTAGCTCCGATGCCTACCACAGTTCTGGCACATAATTAAGTACTTAATAAATGCTAATTTTACCATCACCATACCCATCACCATTCCCATCACCATCATCCACTTCAGTGTTCCTGGAAGAGGCTCCTATAAACCATGTGGGCAGGCTGATGGGGAGCCTTAGGTCCAGGCTACTATAGCAAGTAATCAGTGTGCATTAGGGATCTGAGCAGGGCAGCATGTTTGCAGGCAGGAAACATGTGTAAGTTGCCATACCCAGTATGTGGGGGTAGTGTAGGCATGACATATGCTGAGTACCAGCATTGCTTGGCTGTGCATGATTAATATAGATACCATCCCTAGGGCACTTATAATCAGACCATGAAACCATGCCCTAGGTCTGAATCCATGAATACATTTACAGGTCATCAATGGAGCTCCCGAGTGCACATTAATGGCCCCATAAAACACGTCTGATTATGGCCCAGCAGGGCTTTTCAATTCTAAAACTTCCTTTTTATTTCAAAAACAAATCTTTAAAGATCGTTTCCTCGCTCTATAGAAAGAAGTGGTTGGGTTCACTTAGCCAGAAGGGGAAAAGAGAGAAGGAAAAAATTGTTCTGTCTTCCTTGCCACAGGGTGCTCAGGGCTGTCAGCAGGAAATGTCCCCAGATTCTGACCTGTTGCTTAGACTCAGGCTAGCCTTTTTGTCCTTCAGGGTATTTTGGGAAATTAGAGTCAGTGAAAGTACCACTTTCTTCCTGTGCTTCACAAAGATTCCAAGAGGGGGAAGGGAGAAAATGACTCTTTCTCCAGTAGAATTCCACTTCCATCATGCTTTTCCTCCCCCAAAATTTGTATCTCATAAGAACTTTGCCTAATTGATACCCAGGCATCAGATAAACAGTTAATTCAAGCAAAAATTCAGTTTTTTCAGGGTGAAATAGTTCGCTCAGGCTGGCATTATTGGTACCATGTAGATGCAGCCCACTCCTCATTGATATATCTGTATTGTTGTCTATCTACCCTATCTATGTATGTCTATATACATCATGATTATGATATATGTGATACTATGACACAATCATGAGATTGTAAGATTCTGAGAGCAGAGATGGCATCCTTGTGACTTTCTCTGTAGCATGACAAGTTCCAAAAGGGGGAAAATGTAAAGAAGTAAAAAGTACCACACAAATGTTAAACTATAGCATAGTCTAGTCTAATCTAATCTGGGACAGCTAGGGGACACAGTAGATAAAGTGTCAGACTTGGTGTCAAGAAGATTCATCATCCTGAGTTCAAATTTGGTCTCAGACACTAACTAGCTGTGTGACACTAGGCAAGTCACTTAACTCTATTTGTCTCAGTTTCCTCACCTGTAAAATGAGCTAGAGGAGAAAATGGAAAACCACTCTAGTATCTTTACTAAGGAAACCCCAAATGGGATCTTAAAAAGTAGGACATGACTGAAAAATGAATGAACAACATACTGTGCTATGCTATGCTATGTGGTACTACATGAGTATTTTGGTCCAAGATCTAAATCCAATTCACTATCTGTTTTAGTTTGAGTCATGAATTATTTTTTTATTTTTGCACTGCATATTTAAACATACAAAAATCATGTTAAGTTCATGGGCTATATAAAAACAGGCAGTTTGGACACCTTGCCATACCACACCTTATCATACTATACTAACCTTACCATACAACACCATAACATATTGTACCATCAACAGGACAAAATACAATCTAACACAACATAAACCAACATAGCACAATACAGTACAACCAATATAATATCCTGCCACAAACAGGCAGTTCTTTGACTCCTGCTAAACTAGACCCAAACTATACCCTTGGCTCACTTCTTAAATAGCTCTAAGCCCTAAAAGGGCATTGCCTCACTCAAAGTGAGACTTCAGAGAGAATTTACCTTAAAAAGGTTGTATTCTGAGACATCTCCAGTTGTTCTGATCTATGTCTGGCCACTGGACCCAGATAGCTCCAGAGAAGAAAATGGGACTGGTGACCTTGCCCAGCTCTCCCTCATTGAAATCCAATTCACTTGCATGTCATGACATCATCTTCCTCATGTCATGGTCCTCTTTGAGAACAAAGGACAAACCATACACAAACTATACCATACCATATAATAGGATACCATACCATCATTATAACACATTACAACACAACTCAGCACAGTACAACAACATACAGTACAATGCAACATGCCACAGTGTAGCGTAACAGAACCTTTTAAGTGCCAAATGCTATATTCTGGGAAAGATGCAATGTAGACCTTACAGTCTAATAGGCTAAATAAGAAAGAAGGTGGGGAAATGGGGAAAAGAGAGAGAGGAAAGAAAGGGCATAGGAAAAGAGGAATAAGCAATTTATAGAGGCTACCCATGGAATGTCAAAGCTGAAAGCAGGACTTTAGAAATGATAGATTTATAAGATCATAGACAAAGTGCTGGAATGGACTTTATTGGACAGGTTGGTTAATCATATGATTTTACCTCTTAATTTTACAAATGAGTTCACTGAGTCCCAAGAAGGACAATCCAAATAACTAACACACAACTAATTAGTAGAAACGATGGGCATAAAACCAAGGTCTCCTGATTCCCAGTGCTCTTTCCATTCATCATAAACAATGTGTCTACTGTTTAGTTGAAAAGACAAAGACCATCATATTCTAAACCAAAATATCTCTGTATCTTTACCAGTCTTTTCTTCATTCCTTCCTTTCTCAGAAGAGGTAGCCTTCCTTCTTGCCAAAGTCAACACATGCCACCTGAGATGCTCATGCCATCTTATTCTGCATGCTTTAGGACATTGTGACACCTGTCATTCTCTTCCCTCTTTCATCTTAGCCTCAAAGATTCAGAGCTGGAATCTGTCTTAGAATTGCCTAGCCCAATCCCTTCCTTTAACAGATGAGGAAACTGAAAGAAGGATTTAACGAGGTTTTTATTATTGCTCCCTCTTCACAGGCTTCTTCCCCTATTCTTAAAAACCTCTGTACTCCTCTGCCCCCCCCCCCCAAGTAAAACTTCCTCCCTTTTGAAGCAGTCTCTCAATCTCTACATTGTTTTCCAGGCTGTACTTACTCTGTCTCACTTCTTATAAATCTTCTCATGCCTTTCATTTCATTACATTCATACCCCACAATTTGTATAGCCATTGCCAAATTAATGGGCATCTTCTTTATTCTTATTCTGTTTTTCCTTTTCCTTTTCTCTTTATCTTTTTTTTTTTTTTGAGACTGAGTCTCCCCATGGATGTGCTGGGCTTATTTCACTCTGATTGGCACAGGAGCTTTTACCTGCTCCATTTCTAATCTGGGCTGCTTTGCCTCACCTTAGACTCCTCACTGCTGGGGGCATCACCCTTTCACTGCCAAACCTACTGTGGACACCTGATCAGCTTAGGCCAGGACAACTCAGAACTCCTGAGCTCGAGAAATCCATAAGCCTCAGACTGCCTGAGAGCAGAGATTACAAGAATGCTGCCACCATGCCTGGCTAAGTAGACAAACAAGCAAACAGACAGAAAAACTAAGAGAGGAGAGAGAAGGAGAGAGAGAGAGAGAGAAAGAGAGAGAGAGAGAGATTTAAGGTGACAGAGACAGACAGACCTAGTATTGACTCTGTTATCATACTGTTTCTTTTCATAGACACATGCATAAAGGCACCTAGAACTACCCAGATGCCACACAAACATTAGCTAGAATTCATAAACAGAGCATCCAGGCACCTAGGACAATGGGATCCTATTCCCAGGTACCTTGAATCAAAAATATCTAGAACTGGAATAATCTAAGCAAAGTAAACTCTTCGTTGGAATACAAATGTGGGAGAAATTGTGGTATAGCCTAAAGAACTCTGGACCAAGTCAGATTGAGGTTCAAATATTGGGTCTGCCACATACCCTTGGTAACCTGGTCATGTCACATCACTACCCTTCGACAAAATTTCTTCATCTGTAAAAATGGAGACAATAATTCATTCATTGCCAACATCACAGAACCTTAAAGTGCTATATTTTCTATATAAGTATATTTTCTATAATCTTATTCTGATAGTAATAGAACATAAATGCTAAGGAGTTTTCCTAAGTAAGAAAACCATAATAGGATGTTGAGATTTTAGTTTGGAAAATTCTGGACTACTTGAAAGGAATACTTTATACTCATCAAATTGACAAAGAATTAAAAACAATAAAATTCAGTGTCAGGGCTGTAGGAGACAGACTACTGCAGTGGGGGAGCTGTCAGCCAGCACAATCTTTTTTGAGAAGCAAACTGGTGTTATACACTAAAAGCTACAATACTGATTGTACTCTTTGATCCAGTGACCCTACCAGTAGGATTATACACTAAGGATGTTATTAAAAAAAGGTGGGAGGGAACTTCTCTGCACAAAAATATTCCTAACAGCTTTGTTTTTAATAGCAAAAGAAAAAAAAACTAGAAGCAACCCATATGTCCAAAAATGGAGGAATGGCTAAATAATCAATTGCGATATATGAAAGTAACTGAATACTATTGCACGCTAAGAAATGACAAGAGAATAGAGCTTGGAGCCACAAAGAACCAGGTACAAATCTGGACTCTGACACTTGCTGGATGTGGGACCCCAGGCAAGTCACTTAACCTCTAACTATTGCTCTTAAAGAGACTATTAAGTTGCAGAACAATTGTGGTCAAGCCAAGGTTACAGAGAGTCCCCTTCCTGGGAATTCCTTAAACCAGTGAATTACAGGTTTGGTCCAATAATAGATGATATTTATATAACACTTTCAAATTTCCTGTGCATTTTACATCAAATCTATCATTTGAAGAGCCCTGGGAGGTAGGGACAACAGCTATTACTATGCCCATTCTGCAGATAAGGAGACTAGAGCCTGGAGAGGTTGAGGCTAAGGATAGGGACTAGATCTGTGATTTGATTGCTTTAAGGGAACTGAGGGGGTGAGGGGGGCGGTATTACCTTTACCAAAGCAGATCTGCACTTTTCCTGTAACTTACTGTCTTAGAGAATTGCCTAGAGCACTGAGAGGTCACATGACTACATTTGATAGTGAATACAGAATAAAAAGACATTTTAAGGGAAAGTGGAGGCAAACAAGTTAATAGTTATTATTTTGTTAATGCTGAGGTTTCTGTGCCAGGGGAAAAATGAATACTTAGGAGTTTATGATTTTGTGTAATTTTCTCTTTATTTTGTTTTATTGATGGCTAAGTTTTTAAATAAAAACTCATTTCTTTAGAAAGGAAAAGCAAAATAGGACACATCCGAGTCTGGGTGAGCCCGAAGGGAGGAGGAGACGCATGTCAGGCGTTACCAATTGTCATCAGCCATCTCTGGCCAGTTCAAATATGGAAATGTTAACTGTCCCAACCCTTTGACAGGAGGGAGAAGCCTGGAGCAGGGGACAGTGCTAGCGATGACGCCTGGCAACCCTAGATAACGATTCTGTCACAGGCGGGGAATCTACCCAGACGGTGAGCGCTGAACCCTGGGGTGGCGTCGCCCCGACTGCTTTCTTCTCTCTTGCTTGCCTGTCACTTCCCGTGTCACAAAAATGACACGAGTGAAACATCTTCAGGAACATGGGATTCATCAAATGCTGGAGTCAACCCGGGAAGCTGTGCTCCCTGGAGCCTGGAGCCCTCATACCCAGAGATTTCTGTCTTCATGATAGCTAGATGATTACACAGTACTTGCCTCATAGCGCCTCTAGGCAGGAGAGATATGATGGAAAGAGCTCCGAAGTTGGAGGATTTGGGGTCTCATACTGCCTCTGATACACACCGGCTGGGTGACTTGGGGGGAGTCTTTGAATGTGCATATCTGCACATAGCCAGTCATCTTCCCCAACACGCACAAACTTGGGGGAGCATTCCCATGGGTCCTTCCTCAGGAAGAAAAAGGGAAGACCAGTAGGAAGCCAAGCCAATGTCATTGGCCCTCTTTAATAACGAAAGATGAACAACAACCGCAATATGTACAGCTATCATCCCTGGTCTCAGTTTCCTCACCTGTAAAATGGGCCAGATAGCCTCTAAGCTCCCTTCCAGCACCCATATCCTTATAATGTTAACTCTAGATTGAGAACACCAACAGTAAAATATATTGACATGATTCCATCAAAGTAAATGGAAAGAACCACCAAACAAAACAAGTGAATGCTGAAATTTTAATGATTAAGTTTGATCCTAAAGATAAGGTGAGAGTCCCTCCCTTTTTCATTTGTAGAGATGGGGGACTATGAGTATAGAATACTACTATAATATAATGTCAAATTTGGGTCATGTGTTGCTTAGTTATAAAATCATAGATTATGGAAGAGACCCTTGTTCAGTCATTCCCAATGCTTTGTGACCCCATTTGTGGTTTTCTTGGTAAAGATCCTAGAGTGCTCTGCCATTTCCTTCTCCAGGTCATTTTACAAATGATGAAACTGAGGTAAACAGGGTTAAGAGGCTATTATTAAGTAACTGAACCCAGACTTGAACTCAGAAAGTCTTTCTGACTCCAAACCTGCCATTCCATGCCCTATGGCAACACCTAGCTGCCCCAGAAGAAACCTTAAAGGTTATCTATTCCAGTGTTTCATTTTATAGATTCAAGAAACTGAGGCCCAGAGAAGGGGCCAAGAGGCCTTTGACCAAGGTCCCAGAGAAAGCAAGTTAGCAGAACTAGACCTTGAACTCAGATCCCATGACTCAAATCCAACACACTTTTCCCACTGTGACACAAGCAAAGCAGGGAAAAAACTTAGAGATCATCTCGTCTGATGATTCTCAAACATTTGGTCTGAGGATCCCTTTATACTTTTAAAAATTATTGAACACCACACCACCACCACCACCAAGAGCTTTTGTTTATGTTGGTTATGTGTATTGATATTTATTTTATTAGAAATTAAAACAGCTTAGTATTATTATGAAAATAGTTTTGATCTCTCAAACCCTCTCAGAGATCCCTGGACCACCCTTTGAAACTATCTGACCTAGGCTAATTCCTGCATTTCACAAAGGAGAAAGCAGGGGCCTAGAGAGGTTTTATTTTCCCAAGGTCTTATAAACAGTAGGAGAGATAGTGTTCAAATGTCCACATTCAGCATGCTTTCCCACTTATTTTCCCATGATTGTTTTTTATCCTTTGTTATAAGGCTAGTACTCTGGAAGGGATATTTTAGGACATGTAGATGGTGAAAAAAAAAGATGTCAAGACTTTTTAAAAGAATATGAGAGCAAATTAAAAAAAAAAAGAACACTAAGTGATACAGTGAAGAAAATGCTGGTCTTGAAATATGCAAGAAGTGAGTGCAAATCCAATCTCAGATACTTAATAGCTATGTGACTGTGCAAATCACTTAACCCCTCTGCCTCAGTTTCCTCATCTGTAAAATGGGTATAATAATGGTAGGACCTACCTCTTGTAAGAAGGAGATACTATTTATAAAATGCTTTGCCAACTTTAAAGCGTTATATAAAAGCTACTTTTATATATACTTATATATAACTCAGTTTAGAATTACTGAGGGTACAGAAGGAAAGTCTTCTCCCTGGGCATCCTAGGAGGAACTTTGGGTTTCTCTGTGCTTTCTGGTACCTGTGGAGGCAGTCCTTGCCTTCTTGCTCTTTCAGGTCACAACCTGACTCATTTGCATGTAGATTCAGTCTGTTTTGGCAGCAGCAATGAATATAGCCTTGCCCATGTGTCTCCTCCCAATGTTAATTGTGTCCCTGCTGCTGCTATTTTGGTTGTATAGGCTCAGACTTACAGTCCCTATAAGAAATATCTCCCTAGAATTCCTCCCAGCTGATTCCTGTTTATTCACCCACGGAGGAAAGGAGTTATGCTGCCCTACCCTTTCCCCCTCCTACCTATTTCTCCCCAAGCAGGCTTTGTCTCCCTCCCCACAGCCCATCCCCATCCAAATTCTGATGGATGTTCCCTGACCATACTAGGAAATAATACCCCAGACTCAAGGCTCAGGGCTGGAGACAATGTTAGGGGAGATGAGGAGTTCAACAGGTGCTACTCCATTCCTCCCTCCTCACTCCCCACCCCACAAACTCAGCTGCAGAAATCTTTATTTATTAGTACCAGTTGTGTATGGAGCTTGCCAGGGCATTATATAAATGAAGCCCCAGCTGGCACATTCTGTCCTGCACCACCTAGGGCCAGAGAGGGGTTGAGGAGGGGGAGACACATGGCAAAAAGAAGGGAATAGAGGGGAAAGAAGGAGGGGGAAAGGGGAAGGAAAGAGAGGGAAGAGGAGGGGAAAAGAGGAGAAAAGGAATGGAGGGAAAGAGAAAGAGAGGGGAAGAGGGACAAAAAGAAGAGAAGGTGGAGATGGAGAAAAAAGATAGAGAGATGAAAAAGAGGGGAGAGGGAGAGAAAAAGAAGAGAGAAAGGAGAGAGGGGAGAGAGAAAGGGGGAGGAGAAAATGGAAAGAGAAAAAGAGTGAAAGAAGAGAAAGACAGAGAGAGAGAAAGAAACAAGCTGGAGGAGGAGAAACAGTGAAAAACTTCTGCTCACTGCAGTATGGAGGAGAAAAAGGGTAGAACAAAATAAGTCTTTAATCATTCTCTCCTAAGGATTCTTTTACACAGGCTGTGCCTTGCCCTCTGGTGGCCTCTTTCACTACTGCAATACCAAAATCCTTTGGGTACAAACCTAGGACCAGATAATCTCACACAGTCAGGTCAAAATGCTCTGCCCCAGCAGCACCACGTTGGGTCTTCTGATTCTAAGTTCAGTGACCTTTCTGGTCCCCATGCTATGATTGCATCCCTGGGGAAATCCTAGGGCATTAGGTCCTCATCTCCCTGCCCCCTCACAGTATCATAACATTTACAGAATGAGGCACATTGAAGACCTTCCTTTTGAAGCAGTATTCCAAAAGGAGTAAGTAAATGTGTATGTCCTCCAGCCTTGGTCAAGAAGAGGAATCCATTGGAATATGGAATGAAAAAATAAAATATACCCAGGCTGAATGAAGATTTAAGTGCAAGAGGGAAGACTATTATATAGGCATTTATCTCAGAGATGGGAAAAGATCTTGCCATTCTTTGGAAGGAAAATGGTGACAGCTCTCCTGTGGGTCTTTAGTGCCTTTAGGCCTAGAACATACACCCAGATTATAGATTTAAAGCTGAAAGGATACCTAAAGGTTATTTAGTCCAATGCCCTCATTTTATGGACAGCTAGGTGGTACAGTGGATAGAGTCCTGGGAGTGGAGTCAGGAAGTTGCATCTTCCTAAGTTCAAATGTGGCCACAGACACTTACTAACTGTGTGATCCTGCACAAGTCACTTAACCCTGCTTGCCTCAGTTTTCTCATCCATAAAATGAGCTGGAGAAAGAAACAGCAAGCCATTCCAGTATCCCTGCCAAAAAAAAAACCCAAATGGGGTCACAAAAAATGAGATGTGACTGAAAAATTTCTGATTCAAAAAAAAAAAGAAAAAAACCTCAAATTCACTTTATGGAGAAAGAAACTGTGGTCAACATAGAATGAGTTGCCCACGGTCACATAAGAAGTAGCAGAACCAAGGCCTCTTATTCCAAATCCTGCATTTTTTTCCGCTGGGCTTAATTTTTTCCGCTGGGTCTCCTTAATTTGTTAGCCTGATGTGTTTATGTGATGATATACATTCACAAATATATTTACACACACACAAACACGCGCATGCTTACGCACACACATACACACACACACACACACACACGCACGCACACACACACACTAACTGACCAGGTCATACCCTTACAAAGTGCTGTTTTTAGTCATTTTCCAATTGTATCTGATTCTTCATGACCCCATTTGGGGTTTTCGTGGCAGAGATCCTGGAGCAATTTGCCATTTCCTTTTCCAGCTCATTTCACAGACGAGGAAAGCGAGGCAAACAGGGTTAAGTGACTTGCCCAGGGTCATACAGCTAGGAAGTATATCAATCTAGATTTGAACTCAGGTCTTCTGACTCCTAGCTTAGTGTTTTATCCACTGTGACACCTAGTTGCCCTGAAGATGACCTATATTCAATTCAATTTGACACCTTTTTATGAACCTACTATGGGCTTGCATACCAATGAAATCATGTCCAGCCCCTGCCTCTATCCCTCGCCCATCACTTATGTGTACTACTTATACTTATGTACACTTGTGTGTACTACACATGGCCTTAAACACCACACACAAGAATGACTGGAGACATTTTGCAAATATTCTCAAAATTTTTATCATTTATGAGCCTAGACTAGGGGCAGTGAGGGGTAGTGGAAAGAACACTAGATATAAAGGCCTGAGACCTGGATTCAAATCCCAGCTCGGCTACTTATTAACTGCATAACTGAGCAAGCCTCTCTGGGACTCAGTTTTTCTCTGTGTAATATGAGTGGGGTAGATTAAATGATCTCAAAAGTCTCTTCCAACTTGAAACACTGCTCCTTCTCCTTCTTACCAGAAGACCAGTGCACCTGCCCATCCTTAGTTGTATAACTGCCTGCTTCCAGGTGTCATGTTAGTGGACTTGGATCCATTCATGGCTGTAATTGAAAATGAATGTAATTAATTGCATCATTACATTCACACCACCTCTGCACATATGTGGATTTCTCATCCAGTAGTGGCTTGCCATTTGTTCTGTCCATACTTCTGACTTTTTCTCTGGGCTCACAGAATCGTTGAGATGTCTGGCACCTCATAGATGTAGGCTATGTGACCATGTGTCTTTCTCCTTCAACCTAACAAATATTTAAGAACTCCTCCCCTCTGCTAAGTGCTGGGGAAATTAATGAGATGAAAACAGACCTGATCCCTCAGTCTCTGGGCTAATGTTGATGTGTCTCAGAGCTGAAGGCACAGAATGTGAGAGCTAGAGGGGATTGAGAGGGGCTTGAAAAATCAACTTGTCCACCCTCCTCATTTTACAAGGGAGGGAAATGAGCTACAGAGGGTAGAGGTGAAAACCTTGACTGTGACTTCCAGCCGTGGATTGTAAACAAGGAAATAACTGGCCTGGGTGTAAAGGAACACAGGCTTTTGCCCCAGGTCTGCCACTGAATTAACCATGTGACCTTGGACTTATCACCTTCCCACTCTGAGATGTTCATATATTTATACATCATATGCATACATATACTGTACGTTCTTCTATCCTACACATACACTTACACACACACACACACACACACACACACACACACACAGTTCTTTCTCATTTGATTCACACACATACATTGGGCCAGTTGCATTTGATAGATACATACACACATATACCTTTATAGCATATCAGCATATAAACAGATGTTGATTCTATACACCCTCACCCACTACACAAATGTACACTGAACATATACCCTTTCTGCACACAACCCTCCTCATTCACAGTTACAACTTCCTATTGTACACAATACACTCTATACCTTCTTATTCACATCACGCACTCTATGTATCCTTACTCACTACACCCCCATACTCATCAAACTCACAAATCCCTGCCACTGAATGTGCAGCATAACACTAGAGTGACTTCTTCTATCTCAAGGACCTATTGCACAACACTCAGAAGTTCAACCACACAAAATTCCTTTGTATTCTGCTGGAAAAATCACACCCCCGCCCCTGCTTACTGGCCCAATTATAATTATAGATCATAAGTCTAGAGGCTTCACACGTTGCAAAGCATTGTTTTTACAATATCCCATTCAGTAGGTAGTGTAAATATTATTGTGCCCATTTTAAAGACAAGGAAACTGAGGTCATAAGAAATATAAATGACCTGCCCAAGATCACAGAGATAATATCAGTCTAGATTCAAACCCAGGTAGTCACTCTATTACCTGTACAATTCCTATTCCTATTAGAGGATCGTTGGAGAGTGAGTTAGACACTACCTACTTCAACTGAGCCCCAGAAAAAGGAAATTCTATTCCCAAGATCACAAAGGCCTAATAGCTGTGTTTCAATTAGTGTGAATAATGAATCCCCCAAAGTGGTGAAATAAATTTAAATTTGTATTCAAAGTTATAACTATGTAAAATATGGTAATTCTCTGGACCAATGGAAATATGCAGTAAGAACTTGAACAATATGCTCTCTTATTCCCACTAATTGGCACCAGGCTGTATGCAGCAGAGATGGAATTTGAACCCTGTTCCCCACAAATCCACTAAATCCAGCACTCTTCCTATTACAACACATATAGGAGGCCATGCTCTAGAATATAGTTCTGAGAGCAGGAAGGGGAAAACCCCACTTGTTCCAGAAATAAAAGTTATTCAATTTTTCGAGAAAGTGTACGTGCCTACAACAAGCAGCCTGGGTTCATGAAGAACAAATTATGCCTGACACACTGATTGTGCCTGGGAAGGAACTGAGAAATTAGTAGATGAGGAAGACAGGAAAGTTATTATCTATCTTGATTTTTTATACAACCCTTGATATGTTGGCTCAGAGAATTGTCCTTGCAAAATTAATTCAAATTGGCGCAGATATGAGAATTGTCCCTGAGGTTAAAAACCAGCAAAAATCATAAATAAACATATTGATTAAAGAAAACAAATCCCTTCCCTTCCAAGTCACTGGGAGGAGATGTACAAGAAAGCATGGTGTGGGATGGTGGCAGCCTGGATTGATGAGGTACTCTTCTATGTGTGTGTGAGGGCAGTGAAAAAAGGGCAAGGTTCAGTAGAGGTAGACTATAAATGAAATTCACTAATGGTTCTTTGTTGGGGTGGATGACCATCTCATCCAAACCAAAAGACCAAACATAGAGTCTCTTTAAAGGCGTGGGGAACCTGAGACCTCAAGGCCATATGTGGTCTTCTAGGTCCTCGGGTGCAGTCTTCTAACCAAGTTCAAGTTTTACAGAACAAATCCTTTTATTACGAGAATTTGTTCTGTGAAGTTTGGATTCAAAGGGCCACACTTGAGGACCTAGAGGGTCACATGTGGCCTTGTGACTACAGATTTCCTGCCCCTGTGTGAGTTAGACCAAAGGTTCTTAACTTATTTTTTTATGTCATGGACCCCTCTGGCAACCTGGAGAGGCCTATGAACCATTTTTCTGAATGTTTTTAAATGCACAAAATAAAGCATATTGGTTTACAAAGGAAACCAAAAGTGAGTAGAAATAAAGAATTTTTTTTTTCCCAACCGTGAATCTCCAAGTCCATGGACTCCAAATTAATTATCTTGGGCTAAACTAGCACAATGATGTTTAATTGTTTTGCATGTCATATAACCACCTTCGGCAGTATGATGAGGCCTAGAAAAGCCTTTCAAAATCATGTTATTAAATGCACAAAATAAAGTACATAAGAGTAAAAAGGAAATAAAATCGATTGAAATATAATTATTGACATATTATAAAGAAAAAAACAAGTTCATGGACCCCCAGCCCTTTAGAGGTAGGGAGACAAATTGTGCTTCTCCTTATAAGTAGGTGGAGTGGCCCAGGTCCTCCATGAGAAATTTGAGATGAAGGAATTGGGGGGGTGGGGGCAGGGAACAACTCATTCATCTTCCTAGTCATGGGAAAGTTGTTGCTGCATTCATCCTTTGTTTTTCAAAGAGGAGCCTAGTCATGAAACAATTGCAAAGGTTGAGAGATTTGGGTAGCACTAGAAAGTTTTTAATTGGCTAGGCTGGGGGAAAATGGGGGGGCAGGAATATGAGAGAAAGACAGAGACACAGAGATAGACAGAAACTCAGAAAGAGAGAGAGACAGAGAAACAGAAGTAGAGACAAAGAGAGACAGAGACAGAGCAACATTTTTGCAGCAGAAGTTCCAGAGGCATCTACTTAGTTGTCTTCTGCACCAGAGGGTTCAGCAACGGAGGAAGAAAATAATAGACTCGTCTCAAATGGAGGTTTAACCATGCCTAGGCTCCCAGAAAGCTCAGTAACAGATAAACTAGACAGCATCAACCCAGAATGGACCCTCTGGTAGTGAATTTTCCCTCTTGATAATGAAGCAGAAGAGGTCATCTTTCTCTTTCTACTCTCTCACTCTCATTCCCCTAGATCTTCTTCCTTTCAAATGAAGCTGTCAGTTCCAAACTTCCCATTCTTTTTCACACTGATATTTTATTGCTGTGATACTATTTTACCATCTGATCCCTTTAGAGATGAGTTTGTTCTCCATTGTCTTGTGGGTATGTTTTAACTTGAAGTCATGGGTATAGCGTATATGCTTTGGTTGTATCTTTCACTGGACAAATGGAAAGACTGAAGAAAGAAAGATTGTTTCTGACTAGCAACCTCAAGGTAGATTTCCTAGGCAAGGTGACATTTCACCTGACTCTAAGCATGGGTAGAAGTTCGATAGCTGGAGATGAGCAGGAAAAGGGACAGAGAAATAATTAAGAATGGAGGAGAAGTTTCCTCTCTCAATCATCATCCTTCTTTGTTGCTGGGACTTCCTTGTTCTTTATCTATCAAATGAATATAGTATGCTCATACTACTCACTGCTTGGGGCTGTTGTGAAGAAAGTGCTTTGTAACCTTTAAATTATACACAAATGTATTACTGTTTTTGAGTTGTTTTTCAGAGATGTCTCACTCTTCATGACCTCATTTAGGATTTTCTTGGCTTTTCCCTTCTCCAGCTCATTTTACAGATAAGGCAACTGAGGCAAACAGGGTTAAATGACTTACCCAGAGACACACAGCTAGTAAATATCTGAGGCCAGATTGGAACTCAGGAAGATGTTTTCCTGACTTCAGGTCCAGCACTGTATTCACTGTGACACCTAGCTGCCTGATGTACTATTTTTATTTCTTTCTCATCATTTTCAACAGAATTCAGAGTTCTGGGACAAATCGTTATACTTTACAATTCTTTCATAAGTAATGTTCTATAGGCTATTGCACAAGTGGATACAATAACTTCTTTTTGTAGTTTAATAAAAGCTCATTTTCAGTAGGCATGCTGCAAGCATCCTTGATAAAACTCCAAGAGCAGTCAGGCTGACAGAGATGATGTGAGTACCTCATTCTGATTCCATGTGATTTTGATTTCCTCTTCCAGATTTTGATATTTTCAAAATTCTTCATCCTATGTAGTCTGAATATTATGAACATTTAGCACAGTAAAAACTCATTTAAAACATTCCTAACTTTTTTGGACTAGCCAATCCATAAGCATTTATTAGTACCTACTATGGGCCAGGCACTGTGTTAAGGGGTAAGGATACAATGAAAGGCAAAAGACAGTCCCTACTCCCAAGTTCTTTCATGGGAAAGACAACATGAAAATAACTAGGTAAAAACAAGTTATAAACAGGATCAAAAGGAAATAATCAACAGAAGTAAAATGCTAGAATTAAGAGGGATTGGGAAAGGTTTCCCTTCTATAGAAGATAGGATTTTAGTTGGGATTTGAAGGAAGCCAGGAGGCAGGGATGAAAAAGAAGTACATTTCAGATGTGGGTGGACAGACAGTGAAAATGCCTGGACATGGGAGGGGTTTTATTTTGTCAGCCTCTGAAAGATAGTGAACTTCCTAATGTATAATTCTCGCCACCAAGTCATGGTTTGTTGGACATTTACTATCAAATTTTCACATCCTGAGATTATGTGTTGTACAGTATCTCCTGTTTCTTTTCATAATCTATATTGATCACTAAGTCAGAGCTCCTTAAGAATTTAATTTTAATTTAATTTAACCCTTTAATTTTTGGTGGCAGTGGCCTGGTCCGGATTGCCATCATAAACATCATTTCCTCAGGCAAATCTGCTTTACCTAGATATTGATTTGACACTTCTCTTTGGACATGCAGTTGGCTGACTTCATGCAGATGCCAATCATCGAGACCCTTTGAACACACTCTTAGATCTTGGTTTCTTCCTACTTTCTATCCAGAAATTAACCATTTTCCATTACACTTGACAAATCCAATGGTGTTGACTTGATGGGTAGTCAATCTGTGCCCTCCCAGCTTAGAATGAATATGAATAGTAATTGTTTCTCTTTTAGCCAGCAACCCTGAGGGTCTCCCCCTCCCAGTTTGATTTTTTTTTATTAAAGGGGGCCATCCTTTGACTCACTTCTTGAAGAGACCTATTCACTGAATGGGTGTTGCCTCACTCAAAGTGAGAACCTGAAAAGACCTTAGCCTAAAAGGACCAGGGTCTCCCATTGCATCCTGGGCCATCTCCAGTCATCCTGATCTATATCTTGCCACTGGACCCAGATGACTCTGGAGGAGAAAACAAGGCTGGTGATCTTGCACAGCCCTCCCTCACTCAGATCAAAACCAACTGCAAGTCATGTCCTGGTCCTCTTTGAGAACGAAGGACAAACACAACAACAATAACAGTAAACCAGTGTGGAAGATGAAATCTATTGGTAGTAAATTTTCCTCTTTGGTTGTCACTGTGGCTTATTACTAACCTTTATTTTTGCTTGAAAATATATCTGCTTGTTTCAAAATGGCTTTTGATACATTTATTATATTCTCTGAGGAAGTTCTTCACTTTTCATGTATTTTTTGTTTTTGTTTTTTATCTGTTTTGGTATTCTAGTTTTATAAATGTATATATATATATATATATATATATATAGATACATATATATACATATATATATGTGTGTGTGTGTATGTATGTGTGTATATATGTGTGTGAATATACATATATATGTGTATATGTGTGTGTGTGTGTGTATGTATATATATGCTTTTCTCCCTGTCAATCTGGAAATTCCATGAGGGCAGGGATCACTCCATGTCTATCTTACATGAAATCTGTATCTCATCCAGCGTCTGTCATGATACTCTGTTAAGCACACAGAAGGTGCTTAATAAATATTTGATATTATTATTCTGTAACAACGAAAAGAAATCTAAAAGTCCTAACTGATTAGCACAAGTCGAGATACATAGACAGGACAAAAGCTCAATGTAACAATGGGCCAAGGCCGGTGAGTAACTTCTAATAAGACCATCTATAGATCCCCTTCTCTCACCCAGATGCTCAAGTTTCCTCCTTTATTATTGTTGTATCCTTGTCCTACCTTTGTCCTACCTGGAACTCTTACAATACCCAAGGTACCCTGTTCCTTTCAGATTCTGGTTTCATCCTCTTCCCTACCTCTTCATGTGCTTGGTACTTTCCAGAAGCCCCAATGGCCTTCTCTTGTGAGCTGAAGGTATCAAATAAAGGGGCCTACTGCTTTCAGCATTGACTGACTCATCTAATTCTTCTGCAAAGCCCCTCTTTAAAACCCAGCAACTGACCCCTTTACCATTATCCTGCGATGCCTTGCATCTAATAAATGTTTGTTTAATTGAATTGAATTGTCAGTTCCTGTCTACTCGGAGCAGCAGACAGTGTAATCCTATTACATTTATATGCACAGTCACTGCCCCTCTGACATTCTGATTAGTGCCTAATTGCTAGAGAGCCCATTCACTTTCTACAAAATGTTAATACTTGTACAATAAACAGCAAATGAGTTGCTTTTCAAAAAATTTGTTTTTTGATTTGGTTTTCTCTTTTAATATTTTGTTTTTCCCAATTACATATAGAAACAATTTTAACCTTTTTTTTTAATAATTTTGAATTCCAAATTTTCCTCCACCCTTCCTCCACCACCCCCATCATTGAGAAGGTAAGTATTTTGATAAAAGTTATACACTGCTCATGTTTTAATGCTGGGAAACATGTGACCATTTTGAAAATCTGAGATATTTTAAAACAATGAAGTGACTTCTGTCTATATCAAAAATACTTCCTTTCATATGACTTACCATCTGTAAGGATTCCTTTAACATGGTAGCTGTTCTTCACAGTGAGTATGGCTACTCTACAAACACTTCTGCCAAGTCATTAAAAGTTCCCCAGGTCCATGGAATGGAAATATCAATTACAGCAAAGGATTGTGGGAGCAGGTTAGTAATAAGAATGCCTAATGCCCTGCAGCATAAAAAAAATTATATCTTAGAAGATGATTTTTGGGGAGGGAAGAACCCACTTCATTTCACTAATATATACTGCTTTCTTTTGTAATGTGTCTTCTTCAGTTATTCTATGAAGAGTCCCTTGACTTTGGACAATAGCTCTCTCCATACTTCTTTGGATTTCATGGTGAACTTTAGCTTGCCTGGGTAGAATACTCTGCTTACTTTTCCAGAGTTTGAATGATATCTATCCCAGTGATGTTGACCAATTACTGAAGTTCTCTAGAACCAATTTCTTCATCTCTAAAATGAGGTTATTACACTAAATGACCTCTGAATCCTTTGGAGTTTCTGTGACTTTGGATAAGCTATTTCCCAGTTTCCTCAGCTGTAAAATAAAGAAGTTGGACCACAAGGGCTCTTAATCTGGGGTACATGAATTTGTCTTGTTTCATTTTTTAAAAATATCTTGGTAATTGTATTTTGATACGATTGCTTTCATTGAATCCTATATACTTTATTTTCTATACCTAAAACTCTTCATTTGGAGAAAGGGCCTATAGGCTTCAATAGACTGCCAAAGAAGTCTGTGATACAAAAAATGGGTAAGAACCCCCAGATCAAAGGATCCTACTACTCACATTTATTGCCTATACAACCTTGGGAAAGTCATTTAACTTCCCTGGTCCTAATTTTCCTTATCTGTAAAATGGAGGGATTGGACTAAATGGTCTCTGAGGTCCCTTGCAGCTCCAATCTATCATCTATGATTTGATGATGATATAATATGGTTCTCACCCTAGAACCCTCTCATAGCTCCATCTCAATTAGTGCAAATAATTAATTCCCTGAAGTATTTTCATAAATTTGAAGTTTACTATTCAAAGTTATAATTACATAAAATATGGCTCCAGCCCAATGAAAATATACAATATGAATGTAAAGAATGTAGTCACTTCAAGGGAGATTCATTATTAGCACTACCTTGGGTCTCAGCTGTAATTCTACTTAAACTCAGCATAGATTCAACTCTCCTGAAGGGCCAGGGATCTAAGGCTTCTGGAAATCTATAGCCTTGAGCACACTACAAATTCCCCAGGGTTGAGAAAATTACCCAAAGTAAAGAAATCTACTTCTTCCACATTTTTGCAGTGAGGAGGAACTTTGAATAGGGTAAAATAACAGTAATTTAATTTTTCAAGATACCTGCCATGTAGCACTTTAAGAAAGAAAGAGGTGTCAGGAAATCAAACAAATATCAGCAGGGTGTCCCCATTTTTCTCTAAAAAGGGTTGGGTGTCACTTGTGAAAGCAGTTTGAAAAGCAGAGAGAAAAATATTCCTGGGGAAAAGTAAAATGGGAAACTTATTGAGGCTGTATTGCATCCATAGGTAAGAAAAAAAGAAATTCCCTTTGGGTCCAGGTCTCATTTTGCTCTTGGGAATGCAGGAAAAAAAAACATATTTCATAGGAAATAGACACACAAAGACACACAGTGTTACCTAGGGTGGACAGAGGAAGTGGGGTCACCTTGACTGCTCATGCTACAGCAAGAAGGATGATTCTGTGAGTAGTGGCCAAGCCCCCAGGCCTTTTACCTGCCCATCATGGTCACTAATGGCTGAGTAAGCTTGACTTGACATCCCTCCCATATTACAAACCCTTAACCCTTATGCATTTAAGCTAATCTTAAACAGTCATGAAAGACAGCACCAAAATTTTCACAAGAATCCAGCAGTCCATGCCAGGTCCCTTTAAGAAGGAGAAGAGTTGGATGGAACCTTCATATTTCAGCTATGCTCCAAGATCCAAGGTCAGAGGTAACTGGCTTCTAGAGCTCCCTACCTCATTATCTGACTCACTGCTCTATTCCTTTCCTGCTCTGTGATCTGGAATTGTGTCTGACCATAGATCACATCTGACTGGTTTTCTGGTCCTTGATTCTCAGCACACGAATCCCCCCCAGTTCCTGTTACCATCCCCAACTCCACTTTAACTGACTGATCTTCTGGTTTCCTACTCATGACCTCCCCACAAGACCATGTGATGTTCTGGAAAGAGTGCTGAATTTGGAATCAGATGACCCAAGTTCAAATCCTGTTATGGATGACCTTGATCAGGTCAGAATGGCGTAGTAGAAAGTTCCCACTGAACTTGGAGTCACAGACCCTGCACTTGAATCCAGGTCTACTACTTATTACCTGGGTGACCTTGAATAAGTGGCAACCTCTCTGGGCCTCAATTTCCTCATCAGTAAAACTGAGGAGACCAGGCTAGGTCATCTCTGAGGACCTGCCCACATCTAAATCTATGTTTCTTTGAATAAACTATTCTGTTTTCTCAGCTATAAAATGAAGGAAGGGAACTAGATATCTTTTTTTTTTAGGCAATGGAGGTTATTTGCCCAGGATCATACAACTCTCAAGAGTCTGAGGTCAAATTTGAACTCAAGTCTTCCTGATTCCAGGGCCTGTGCTCTATCCACTGCACCAACTAGTTACTCTTACTAAATAATATCTAAGGTTCCATCCAATTCTAAATTGCTAAATAGAAATTCAACCAGCAATGGGGATTTTTCAGACAGAAGGTTCCCTAGCTTTTTCTTTCCCTATTTTGAAGGTTATCTCCCCAAGATAGGAAGATGATGAATTAATAATTTTGATTGATAATTTTGACTGATGATGAACTAATAATTTTGATTGATATGATTGATACCTTACAATGATAGAATGTTAGTATTCTCTCCCTCTTGAAATTATTTTGTGTTACTCTGTATGTGCTTTCTATTGTCTTGCATGTGTGTGTGTTATATACTCCAAATATAATATAAGCTCCTTGAGGGCAGTTTCCTTGTCTTGTCCCAGGGTCCAGCACAAAGTACTAGAGCCTAGATGTAGTTGGTGGTTAGTATACATCTGTAGATGTTGAAAAGAGAGTCGGAAAAACTCAAAAGCTTTTAAGACCCAAACTAATGAATCTTGGATGTAGGAATTTCAGATTTTTCTGTGAGAAGAGAGATTTTCTTCAAAGGAAAAACAATCAGGTACCCCCTCAGACCTGACTGTATAGTCTAAGGAAATTCCTTTCTTCTCTGGGCCTCAGTTTCTCCATATGTAAAGTGAAGTAGATTGAAATGGCATCACTTCTAAAGTAAAAGCTTTTCCTTCTAAATAACACAACACAGGCAGCCATCTTCTGTAGATGGCCCCACAAAGGAAGGGAGCAATTTGTGGTCACCAGTGATACTTAGTCACTAGCGATAATCACTTCCCCAAAGCCAGGAGCTCCTGCTTCAAATCATGGCTTTGCTACTTCCTACCATGAGTCTTCCCCACTCAGAGTGTCGGTCTCCTCACCTGTAACATGAGGAGGTTGAACAATATGATCTCTGGGTTACCCCCAGCTCCAATATTTTAAGTTTCTAAGTGCCCCTGAAATGTATCTGCTACCTGTTTGTCTTCCCCTATTCCTGTTTCCTGTCTTCTAGATGGGGGACCCTCCTTTGTTAATTTCCATCCCCACCCCCCCCATCTGCCCTCCTTATTCCAGCTCTGGACAATGTAAATCAGTAAGACTGAAAAAGGCCTTAAAAGCTGGACCAGGAGATAATGAATGCTTCTTCAGTTTTCAGATAACCCCAGAGTACTATTTCCCATTTATGAAATGTCACTTGGGTAAAGAGTTGTCTATCTCTTCATGACAGGAACTCAAGGATTTGTATCTAATTGCAGCCATCAGACACTTATTGGAGGTGAAGGAGACAGAGTCCAGAATGGGAAGAGATGTGTTGGGCTTTACCCATATGTCTCTTCAGTTTCTTTAGCTGTATGGGTTACCATGGTGCCAGTTGCATTCATCATTCAGATGCTATTTCACCTTCAGACCACCATCAAGTCTTTCTTTGCCTCTAGAAACGCAACCGACTAGCAAATGACACACTCACTTCCAGGTAACTACTTCTTCCCCTAAACCACACTGCCTCTCCTAGAATTATAGAATTTGTCAGTGGCTGACTTTAGAAGTAACCTTCTGGTCCAAACCCCCTTATTTTCCTGAGGCCAAAAGAGCTTCATGTCAGAGGATAGCTAGGATTTGAACCCAGGGTTCCTTGACTCCAAACCCAAGACTTTTTCCACTCAAGAGTTTTAGTTTTCTTAATTTTGCTCTCAAAAAAGGGATCAATAAGTGTCTATGTTTTGAGGGCTTGAAATGTGCCCAGCATTGCACCAGGGGCTGTAGGGGCTTAAGAAGTCATATGAAACATGGTCCTTGTCTATAAAAAAAAATAAAATAAAAATAAAAACAGATACTCAATAGGTGTCAGAGTTGGAAGGGATATCAGAGTCATCTAGCACCTGGAGCTAGGAAGATTAGAGTTTGGATCCTGCCTCTGACACTTAGTAGTTACCTAAATAATCTACAATTCACCTTATCTCTCTGATCTTCAGTTTTCTTTTCTATAAAATGAGAATAGGACAACTAGGTGGTACAGTAAATAGAGCACTGGACCTGGAGTCAGGAAGACCTAAATTCAGTTTTGGTCTCAGATATTAATCAGCTTGTGACCCTGGACAAGTCACTTCACCCTATTTGCCTCAGTTTCCTCATCTGTAAAATAAGCTAGAGAAACGGCAAACCCCTCGAGTATCTTTGCCAAGAAAACTCCAAATAGGATCATGAAGAGTTAGACATGACCAAAAATGACTGAACAACAATAAAAAAATGAGTATAATAATTTCTACTGTAATCGTGCTTGACAGAGCCGCTGTGAGATGGCAGCAAAGCACGTTAAATGGAGCAGTAGATAAATGGCAGTTGGTATTACCATCTAGTCCAATCCCTTCGTTTCCCTGAGGCCCAGACGAGGGCCGGGATAGGCCCAAGGCTAAGCAGCTCCTTAGCAGCAGAGCTCCAAGTAGAGCCCAGAGTAGCCAGAAAGATAGAACCAGTCCTAGCAAAACAATTAAGAAAAAATAATTAAGTGCTAAACTAAGTGATATGGGCTCTGAATACAGTAATTTAAGTGAAGGAACACATCAATGGGAAGTAGAGCAGATAACAGCGTCTGTGCAAACTCTGATTGAGGAACCTCCAAGCTGAAAGAAACACAGAGAATGCCTGAGATGGAAGGGACCATAGAATGTTAGGAAACAGAATATTAAATGTCACAATCAGCAGCTCTAACTTATTGTGTTAGAACACAAAACATCAAAATACCGGAACTGGAAGGGACCAGAGACCAGACTCCAACCCCTTCCTCTTACAAGGGTGGAACACGATACCCGATGATGTGTTCAACATTACACAGCTAATAAGTAGCAGAGTCAAGATTTGCACCCAGTTCCTCTGACTCTGGATCCCCAGGTCTTTTATATTATGCCATATGGACTTTTCCCCCTTCAGGGCCTAAGGTTACTCACCTATAAAGATGATGGAGCATGAGATGATCTCTGAGGGAGGGAAAATATCTTTTGGGGGGTGCATGAGGGGCAGAGGTTAAGACATTTTGGCTTTTGATATTCCTGAAATCACATACCATAAGTGACTACTTATTCCTTCTATGCACTGGGCCTACCACCATCCAGCTTTGCCTGCTCCCAATACAGTATCCTTGGGTGAGTTGCTAATTAAAAGCAAAAGGGGGCACATAGAGATTGATAAAGGATTGCACATTCCCATAATTTGTTCATAATTACTGAAAAAAACATTTATTAGCCTCCTATTATGTGCCATAAACAAAGAAAAAGCAAAAACAGACTCAATCTTCAAAAAGTTTATGTTCTAAAATCTTAATAGTCTAAGGATATTCCTCAGCCACATAAAAGAGGATGACATGAAATGGGATGGGATGGAATCAGATATGATGAGATGGAATAGGATGGAACAAGATGGGATGGGATAGAATGGAATGGCATGGGATAGGATGGCTTAGGATGGCACAGGATAGCATGGGGTGGAATGGGATGGGATAGGATAGGATAAGAGGGGATGAACTACCATGAGAATAGAAAAGAAAAATGAGGTGGAGTTAAGTAATGAAAACAGTGCAGGATTTTATTTTATTTTTTTTGTCAGAAGACCTTGATTAAAGCCTAGTCCTGCAACTCACTAGTCAGGAGACTATAAAGGTAAGCATCTCACTTCTGTGGGGGTTTCTTCATCTACAAAAGAAGGAGTTTGAATAGGTATCTCCAAGGTCTCTTCCAGCTCCAGTACTACATGGGATATACAATCGGTTGGCAGATTCTATCTTTAATGCATTTACTAAAAGCCCCATAAGGATAGGATTTTATCTAAACTTTGTGCCTCAAAGCTTAGTATACCTGTACACTGTAAGTGCTCCATAAATAGCTAGCATTTCTGTAGTGCTTTCAGGATTGCTAAGCACTTTACAATGTTATCTCACTTGACCCTCACCCCTACCCCTTGGAGCAAGGGCTGTTATTGCCCCCATTTCACAGAAGAGGAAACTGAGACTGAGTTATTGAATGACTTTCCTCAGATCAAACAGGTCAGTGGCAACAAGATTTGAACTCAAGGCTTCCTGACTCTATGTCAAGCTCTCTATCCACTGTATCACCTGATTGCCTAATAATGCCTTAGTATCTGTTGATTCAAAGTGAAGTGAATTGGGACTAAGGAAATGAAGAACCATAAAGTTGGAAGGGACTCTAGGGACCATTTAGTGCAACCCTCCCTCCCCTTTATAGATGTTGTTGTTTCAGGAAGGATGAATGATTTGCCCAGTGAGACCCAGGCAGAGCTGGGGCTAGAACCCAGGTGCCCTGACTCTTAGTCCAAAGCTCCCCATTCCTCTCTGCCTCCTTTCAATTCTCAAGCAGCTTCCCATCTCTCCCTCACAAACATTTTGTTTTGTCTGTCAGAACCCATTTGTGGCTCTGTCTCCACAAATGCAGCCTTGGCTGTTTACAGATGTATCCTCGAGTCTGATAGATGAGAACCGTTAATGGAATACAAACTCTCGAATTAAGCTCTCTCTCTCTCTCCAGGATGCACCAAGCAACCAGAGTTTGCTGTCCTTGTGAATCTCAAATGGGGCTGGCAGCTACCTGGTGCTTGCCTGTGGAAACCACACTCACATTTTCACCTGTCATTTAAATTGTCAGAACTGCTGTGGTCTGGGTGGGGAGAGGGGGAGGGGAGAAGAGAAGAAATGAGGAGCAGAGCTCCCCATCACCTGGAATTATGCCTTGTCTCAGCCCTGAGAATTGTCATCAGGCAGGCACACGATTCGGCTGGCCGTGAGTACTCAGCAAAACCAACCTCAGAACATGGTGAGCGGGGGTATTACCTCAGACCTGTTTCTTTCAAGGGTTTCTCCTACAAGTAGTGCAGCATAGAAGAAAGAGAGCTGGATTTAGATTCAGAGAACCTGGATTACCCTTCCAGCTCTGTTACTTACCTACTGTGTGGCCTTGGCCAAGTCATTTCCCTTCTCAGACTCATTTTTCTCCCCACTAAAATAAGCAAATTATACTAGATGATCTCACACATACCTTCCATCTCTAAATTCTGTGATCATATTTTGATGACTGGACCCTGATTCAGGAAGACTAGTTAGGGGAAGAAATATCTTAGCTAGTGAGTAGCTCAAGGTTGTGAATTGATTTTGGCTGGCATTTTCCCCCCAAAGAAGCAAAGTTATAGCCTATGTGCTGACTTCTATTTGGAGGGCCTGCTCTGGCACAGTTAAAATTTCCCATCTGATGACATTTTCCCATATCAATCATGGCATGGGTTGATCTTACCCTCTATACCAACCCACAAAGCCCAGCCCTAGTAACCAGTTCAGGCTTTCAACCAGAACATGCCCATCTCACCTTGCTAAGGGGTCATGCTTCCCCAGAAGGACTGAGTTGGGTGCAAGGGGTAACAGGTATAATAAACTCCTGAGTTATCAGTAATAGATCTTTGCTTCCAAATCCTTTGGTATTGAGTGTGTTCTGCCAGTTCAAATTCCCACCTAAAAGCTAAAATTCTAAAAATTCTAAAAAACTCTAAAAATTCTGAAACTACTAATACAACACCATCAACCCATAGCTTTGAACATGACCAGCACAAGAACAAGTGCCCCTCAAAATCTCACATTCACACCTTCTCTCATATCAGGTCCTTCTCTAGAACTTCATAGCTCTTCAAGGCTGCTTTCTGTATATATTTTACCATTTAAAAGTCCTCAAGTAGGAACATGGCAACCTGCTAAGTTTAATATTAGCTATGCTACTAAATTAGCCAGGTTGCCTCAGGCTAATCACATTCTCTGTTTGGGCCTCAGTTTCCTCATCTTTAAGTTGAAAGGGCTGGATTAGATGACCTCTAAATTCCATTCCAACATCGGTAAAATATAGTCCATGTCTGATGCTGATTATGGGTCGTAGAAGAGGAAATCTTGGGAATCAGAGACTCCTGATGCTCAGCTATAACACTTGGTAAACTGGTGGAATCTTTGGTACATCACTTCTTTGAAAGTATATTCTTCACCAAGACGTGTACCCCTTCCACCAGTGCAGATCTGAACTCCTTCAGGCTTTTGTAGTATACAGAGTTGCTGGGAAATCTTGAATTGTATTGGCCAAAAGAATTTTAAAAGTTACCAACCAGTTCATTTTCAGCCCTCTCTGAACTTAAATCATACTTCTGGCAATGGGCATGAAGTCCATAGTAAGGTCCAAATTTCCACTTTTTCAGCACCTGCCTGATAAGGGTCTGTCCTTTGTTTGTAGAGGATTTGAGAAGCTATGGTCTCCTCTAATTCATGATAAAAACCTGAAGGACATCTTTGGTGCTGAAAAACCTACCATAATGGTTTTAAAAAATGCTCTGGAAGCAAGAGCATGGTCATAGATATGGGAAAGGTCTAGAGGTAAGCAATTAAAATGACCAAGGATATACTAAGAGACTGCGTCAGTCTGTTTTACCCTGCTTCAGATAATCCCACAATATCATTGTAGCACGTACTCTCTCTAAACTTTTCTATACTTTCTTATTCTGTACTTTTATCGTCAAAACCAAACCTATCTACTTAGTGGCCTTCTTTTGGCTAAACATGAAGTCCACAGGGGACCCTTTCACTCTAGGGCTACAGTTAACAGCTACAAATTTTATGTGTCTTATGGGTCAGAATTGTGTCTAGTTCATGAAATCCCACTAGCATGTTTAACTTTTAACAGTCAGTCATAAGACACTTAATAACAAAGGCATTTTAATTAAATATCAATATAAATTAACTGAATGTAGAATATCCCTTCCTCCATAAACCTTAAATTTACTGTCCCATAAATACACACCGTAATATGGTATGACCTTTTATGACATAGGGTCAGTGAACATACATAATAAGAATTGTGTGGGGGATATATACACATGAGGAGATGCATGCACAAGGAATATGTATGATCAGGGTACATGCATGGGTAGGTGACTCAAACTTCGACACTGCAAAGCCACTAATGTCTTCTCCTGATGTCATTATACTAATGTCTTCTGCACTTGCTCCTAGGCAGGAGCCACTCTTTGTTGCGCTTTATCAGGATTCGATCTTTACTGCTTCCTGCCAGGTATAGTTTTCCACTCCAGTCAGTCATCAATTCTAGCTATTTTCAGGGTTTTCTGTTGCTGTGGCTGTTGTTAAGTCATTTTGCAGTCATGTCAGACCCTTCACAACTCCATTTGGGGTTTTCTTGGCAAAGACCCTGGAGTATTTTTCATTTTCTCCTCTAGTTCATTTTACAGATGAGGAAATTAACAGGGTGAAATGACTTGCCCAGGGTCACACAGCCAGTAGCTGAGGCCAAATTTGAACTCAGGAAGATGAGTCTTTCTGACTCCAGACCCGGCACTCTATCCACTGTACCAACTAGCTACAGGGTTACCTTACACCTTCTAACAGAGGTACCAAAGTGGGTAATGCTTCCTCTGGGGAGGACTGGAATGATAGGGAGGGCAGTAGTAATCTTGGGTGCCATTGGGGGGCATTGAGTAAAAATGAGGGAGCAGTCAAAGCATAAGGAAAGAAGAGAAGAAAATTTTGAAAAAACCATACATGTTTCATTTGTTAAAGTCACAGTGATTATATTATTTTCCAAATAAACACACAAAATGCAAGTTATAACTGATCAATGGTCAAGTCTGCCAGACAAGTCTTAACAAGCAAGTGTTGGCAGGTGAGCGTGTGACATATTGTCAGGAAGTCCAGCACAAGAATATGTGCATGTAATGACTTGTTTACAATATAATACAATATGACTCAATACTGTGTCATCAAAATTTCAGTGCAGGAAAAAAATCCACACATTTACAATAAATTATTAAATTTAAGATGTGTCCATTTTAAATATATATATATGTTTATATATTTTTTGAAATGATGCAAATTTTTTTAAAAAGCTGTTAAAGGGTTAAAGGAAGTAGATTTCCAGGGGGACACTGAGTAGTTTTTTTTTGTAAAGGGGGTAGTAGGCCAAATAAATTTGGGAGCCTCTGTTTTATAACATCCACCTGGATGGTGTAGCTTTCTCCCTCTCAGCCACCTTCATCATCTACTGGACATGGTCTGTCTCCTATAAAGGAGCAGGTATGTAGTCCTTTGCCTGGTTTGTGAACAGCCAGTAGTTGTGAACACCTCTGCAGTCTTCCCAGTCAGCTTTATTGTCCACTAACTATGAAGTTTTCCTCTCCTCAGCCAAACTGCACCAGAAGGTACAAAGATCTAGCCTGAGATCAATTCTCCTCTGTGAACTTTCCTTAGAGCTCTTCTGTTAACTTCTCATTTTCTGACCTCTTCTCAGAACTGAACTGAATTCCAATCTGTTTGGGCTGTAATTGTCTCTCCTGAGTCTCTCAGTTCATCTGAGAGAGAGAGATTCATGGTCAGAAATCTATTTTAGTTCTTAGGTCTTACCATAACCTCTGGTTGAGGTAAATCTCCCTAGAACTCTCATTCCTCAAACAAGAAGGAATTTAGGGACGCTGTGGTAAAGTAATCACTTTTTTCCCCAGTAGCCCCTGTACTATATGAAAATAGCAACTATTCTCCTAGCTAGAGAATTCTGCCAGCTATTGACCTTTGTCACCTGTCTCATCAGCACATTCTCCCCCTGGTGTCTCTCTTTCCCTTTGACCTTCTACATGTGGTTCTTTTTTTTCCCCAATAGTGTATCTTGTTCCAATAGTGTGTATGTTCCAATGGTATAAATAAATAATTTAAATATTAACAATTATTTCTATTTATATAAATAAATGAAATAAATATTTCATTTATCTCATTATTTTAGACATAGAAGAGACCTTAAATGTTATCTAGTTCAATCCCTTAGGGCAGCTTGGTGGCATAATGGATAGAGTGCTGGGCCTGGATTCAAGAAGACTTCTCTTCCCGAGTTCAAATCTAGACTCAGACACTTACTAGCTGTGTGACATTAAGCAAGTTATTTCACCCTGTTTGCCTCAGTTTCCTCATCTGTAAAATGATCTGGAGAAGGAAGTGGACAACCTCTCTAGTAACTTTGCCAAGAAAATTCCAAATGGAATCATGAAGAGTAGGACAAAACTGGAAAACGACTAAACAACCTTTGAGAAGTTCAATCCCTTCATTTTATAAATAAAGAAACTGAAGCTCAAAGAGCTTAAATGACTTGCCCAAGGTCATACAGGTAGTAAACAGCAGATCTGTAATTCAAACTTGGATCCAGGGATTCCAAAATATTTTCCAATATACCAAAATACAGTCACTCAATAAGTACTGATTAAGTGCTTACTCTGTCCTGAGAACTGTGCTAAGTGCTAGGGGTATAAAGGAAAGAAATAAAAACAAAAATAACCACTGCCCTCAAAAATCTTGTATTCTAATAGAAGAAATAGAAAAGATGTATATGGTGGTGGTGATTATGGCTGTTGTCCTTCATCACCATGATAAAGGGAAATTTCAGACTATCGCTGATCAGACCAATACGAGCTCGGAATGCTCTACCACAGGTTGGGCACAGACAGTCTGTGTGAATATTTGGGGTGGATATCCTAAATTTGTGCATTGATGTGCATACATGTACATACATATATGTGTGTTTATATATGTATACACACATATACATATACATGCATATATATATATATATATATATATATATATATATATATATATATATCAGAACATACAAGATAAATACAGAGCAGGTAGAAGAAAATCTCAGAAAAATAGAGTTAGCCTAGGTGGTAGGGGTAGGAGAATATATGGAAGACACCCTGGAGGAGGTAGTACTTGAGATCTCTCTTAAAGAAAGACAGATAGTCTAAGGAGCTAGGTTGGGAGTGAACATTCCAGGAATGGGACCATCCAATGATAAACATTCCAAGTGATAAAGTAATAGGAAATGGAGAGTCAGGTGTGAGAAACTAGATCCTAGTGAGGGAGGGAGAAGGAGAACATAACAAGATTGGAAAGATAAGGGTCTAGGTTGTAAAGAACCTTAAATGCCAAAGAAAGGACTTTAGACTGTGAATTACTTAAGGAACCTAACCTTGTTTTTACCTTTCTTTGTGTCTTGAGCACTTAGCAGTGTGCACACCTGATAAGAAATATTTAATAAATACCTATTGTTTGATGGACTGACTGACTGACTTTATATTTGATCTTGGAGATAATGGGGAGTCACTGATGTTATTGCAATAGTCAGACTTAAAGTTTAGGAAAATCACTCTGGCAGCTGAATGGAGAATAGATTGAAGTGGGGAGAGATTTGAGGCAAGAAGACCAATTAGAAAACTAGTGCAATCGTCTAGGCAAGAAGCCAAGAGGGCTGAAATAGATTGATAGCAGTGAGATCTCTGACAGTACAGAGAAGATGTATGCAAAAGATGTTGTAAAGAAAGAAATTTCAGTATTCAGCAACTGTTTAAATTAATGTTTCTGGAAGATCTAAAACCTGTACTACTTTAGTTTCATCTTTCCCCATTTCTCTCACTCCTCCACTGGCTGTTTTGTTTGTTCTCGGTTTTTCAAGAGGGCCAATGACATCACAAGGTGATGTTTTGACTTGCTCATGAATTGGATTTAAGTGAGGTAGAATTACACAAACTCATCATCAGCTTTATTCTCTCTCTGAAAGTCATTGAATTCCAGTGGCAAGACAAAAGTCAAGGCAATTGATGATGGCCTGGGATGCAGTGGATGACCTTGGCATATTTGATGTCTGATCAAGCTCTAAGCACTCCATAGAGCTTGTTTTAGCTGCCTTCATGGATGTTGGAAGAAATTGTTCTCATCTACTCATTTACCCAGGGATGCTTGGAGTACATATCCCCCTAACTCACTGACAAATTTGTGACCTTTGGTTACCCTCCACCTGGTTTAGCCCATCTGTCAAGTTTACTGAGTTATGGATGTTGTACATGCTACAGATTCTTGAAGCCACAAGTGGACACCAAAGGTGAATGAGCAGCCCTGAAAAGGGCTTAACAAGTCTTCATACAAGAGGTGCTAGTTCTCCCTGAACAACCTATACACCCCAACTTGCACCAAAGTAGAGGAAGAGGGTCACCCAGAATTGAGGGTCATTTTGTATTTTTATGTGTTTCATGAATTTTAGGCATTAAATAACTCCAACCAGTAGTCAACTGTTGGGTGCTGAGACTCTCTGTTCTCAGATAGCAACTTGTCTTTGAATAATAGACGTAGTCTATCCCTGAGCTTTTTCATCTTGGCAAGACAGCTAGATGACACAGTAGATAAAACTCAATACTTAAAGTCATGAAGACCTGAGCTGAAATCCTATCTCAGACATTAACTAGCTGTGTCACCCTAGACAAGTCACTTAACCTCTATCTGCTTCAATTTCCTCATCTGCAAAATGGGAGCAATAATACCTACCTCTTAGGGTTGTTATAGGGATTAGATGAGTTAATATTTGTAAAAGCACTTTGCAAAACTTCACGCAAAACTATCAATGCTAGCAAGCCATCATTGTTATCTGGGCACAGCCTTTGAAAACTGAGAGTCATCTCTGTACCACAATGAGATACCAGGACAGGACTTTAGCATAGTTAGGAGACCTTTCTTTAAAATGTGTCTGAAAAGATACAATCCATTTTAGGGTCTGATCCAAGCCTATAAAATCAAAAGGTGCTTGGATTTGTTCTTTCTGTTCTATTTCCCTCCTGAGAGAAGCAGAGACCCGCCCTATTTATCTAGGCTGCACTCTCTAGTAGAGTCAGTAACACAGCAAATGTAAGGCATTAAGTCTATCTCAACATGAAAGGTCATCCATTCAGCTGCAACAATAAAGGGGATTTATCCATGTCTCCCTTCTATGAATTATAGGCAGCAGGACAGTACCTGACTTCCGCCAAGAATGGTCTTGTCCCTGGAAAAACTGTGAAATCTGCCTAGACTTTGTCTCATCTTAGGGAACTGCCTATCTACCCTTCCTGGGCTTTTTTCCAATCCATCTCAATTCAATTCAATTAAAATTTAGTAAGTATTTATTAAGGACCTACTATGTTTGTAGGTGGATTAATATGTACAGAGTACTCTGCCATACTGACTTCATAGAGTTTATAATCTGGGTAGGGGTAGGGGAAGGCTCAGGAAGGCTGACTGACTTGCCTAGTAAGTCCTCAGCTAGAAGGAGTCAGGGGAAGCCCAGGTCTTGCAATTCTCAAGTCTAGTTCACTTTCTACTAAGTTGAGGAGCACAGTACAGTGGAAAGATCACTAGATTCAGAAATGTGAGGTCGAGTCTTGTCTTGGAAGCTCAGAAATAGA
>CM053770.1:320992790-321007915 GCA_028658325.1 Potorous gilbertii
TTTCAATCATCACTAGTCATGTGACTTTGCCATAATAAAATCAACTCTACATGGAAGCAGATCAGTATGCTGGAATATTATATTTAGCATTTGCAAGAGGTAATAAGGTAATAAACAATAAATAATGGCAAGCACATAATGCATCATAAAACATCAGCCAGTCATCTATAAGCCTGCCACTCTCCTATATCCTGGAAGTGCCACAGTCATAGAATTGATCCATACCCATGAGTTCCAGAAAAATGTATAGTTTGGGTGATCCCTGGATCAGGCAGAGCAGTGCACTATACAGCACCCTCATGATGTTTAACTCACACTTCTAGTAAGATTGGTCATCACATACTAATGTTGAAACCCTAGAGCAACAGTTTTTAATATTTTTTTGTGTGTTGTGGACCCATTTAGCAATCTGATGAAGCCTATGAGCCCCTTTTCAGAGTAACATATAAAGGAAAATACAAAGTATTACAAAAGAAATCAATTACATTAAAACATAATTATAAAAAATATTATGGAAAAAAGTTCACAGACCTCAGGTTAAGAATCCTTATTTTAATGGAACATTGGTTCTGGGACTTAGAATATAGAAGTATGGAGATTAAGACATGGCATGAACTGGAAAGCAGGAGAATTTATGCTTTCCTCCTGCCTCTGCTAGGGGCAGATAGATAGCTCAATGGATAAAGTGCCAGAAGTGTAGTTGAGAAGAGCAAGTTCAAATCAAGCCTCAAATACTTACTAGTTGTGCGATCCTGGGCAAGTCACTTCACTCTGTCTGCCTCAGTTTCCTCATCTGTAAAATGAGCTAGAGAAGGAAATGGTAAACCACTCCAACATCTTTGCCGAGAAAACCCCAAATGGGGTCACAAAGAGTTGAACGCAACTGAAATGACCGAACAACAACTAATCTGTACTGTCTGGTAAGGCCCTATGACCCCTCAAAGACTCAGTTAAGACTGCCCAAAAAGATGAGTTGACTCAGCATCCAGACTTAGTCTGAGTAGTCACCATTTTCCTGGAGTCCTTGCTCTGACCTGGAGTATAGCACCTCTTTGCTAAGCATCATCTCTCTACATTCCCATTGCTTGTCAAGGCCCTTTTGCTCTATATCTCAGAATAAGGGAGAGGCAGACTGTGTGAGAAGGATGTGACTGCTTACTTCTTGTAACTGGTGACTCTGTCTTGGGAGGCAGCCTATCACCCATATTCCATGCATGTAAAAACTTCCCATAGGAATCCACCCATAGGAATGGGTGGATGAGAACAATGTATTCTCATGCCATGAAGGCAGCTGAAGCAGGTGCTGTGGAGGGTTTAGAGCATAGTCAGATATTGAAGAAGCCAAGGCCATCACTGCATCCCAGGCCATCACCAGTTGTCTTGGCTTTTGTCTTGCCATTAACCTTCTATGACTCTGAAAGAGAGAATGAGATTGATGACTTTGTGTAATTCTACTTCACTTAAATCCAATTCACTCATGAGTCATGAACCCCTTTGAAAACTAAGGACAAACAAATCCCCCACCCTTCACTAGAGTTCTGGCTGAATGACTTGCCAAGGATCTTCATTCAAGTGCAAACAGTACCAGACAGCCTCTGACACTTTATGTTTGGGACTTTGGGCACTTTTCCCTCAAGTTCTTCCCCTTCCAAATGAGGGGGGTGAATAGATAATCTCCAAATTGTAGGTACCATGACTCAACCATTGCACCAGACTTTTATTTATCTCCTCATGCCTTTCAGAGCCATCTTGCTTTCGCCCTTCACCACTATGAAGCCTAGACTCCAAGAAGAATCTGATGCCATTAACTTCATGTGAATATGTCATTGTGATTATGTACCCTCACATTCCCAGGGATAAAAATGCATCTTAATCCTACTTGTTTTGTAGTTCTCACAGGTACTTCTAATGGAGTGACTGATCATGGCTATATTGCCTTGGGACATCCCACATACATGAATATATGTGTGAGTATGCATATGTATGAGCATGAATGTCATACACATACACTTACTTTATCAACATTCCCTGTGGGGAAAAACATTCTTCCTTTGTCACTTATTAGAGATTTCACCATTGGCATGCATCAACTCTTCTCAGTCTTAGTTTCCTCATCTGAAAATGGGGGTGATAATGTCTATTCTATTTACATCACAGGATTGTTTTGCAACCTAAATTGAATGTGCCAGTGTGTGACCCATAGGCATTTAATAAATGTTGCCTGACACATGAATACATATAGTATATATGTACATATATGTTGGTTTTTGTTGTTGTCCTTTGCTTTCAAAGAGGACCAGTGACATCACGAGTGACATCTTGACTTATAGAAGAATTAGATCTAAGTGAGACAGATCTACACAAAGTCACCAGCTTCACCCTCTCTTACCAGAGTCATCAAAGTCCAGTGGCAGTACAAAAGTCAAGACTACTAGCAATGACCTAGCATATAGTGGATGACCTTGATGTCTTGGATGTCTGACCGAGCTCTAAGTGCTCCACAACACCTGCTTCAGTCACCTTCATGACCATTGGAACAAATTGTTCTCATCTGCCCATTCTGCCAGGGAAAGTCTTCATATGCTTGGGATAGACATACCCCTAACTCACCAGTGTGTGTGAAGCCCATCAGTTACCATATATGATGGGAAGGGATGCATGTATGTATATTTTCCATGTGTGGTTTTAGGGTTTTTAAAAGTTCTTTCTTATTTGTTCACTCTTTGAATATCCCAACAGCTCTGGAAGGTAGGTATCACAAGTGATGTGCTCCCTCCCCATTTTTCAGAGGGGAAAACTAGTTCTTAGAGAAAATGTCACTTGCCCAGACCCAGACATAGTAAATGGCAAAGCAGGAACTCAGGTATAAGTCTTGCTGCCTTCTGGTCCCTAGATTTTTGTCCTATATAAGTTGTATCTCACTCATTTCATTTTTATTTAATTTTTTTAAAACTTTTATGTTGTGCCTTTTGAGAGTTCACGTGGTAAAGTGAGAAAATAAAATAAAATTGAATTTAAAAAAAAAAACATGGTTCTTAAGTTTCTTCTCCTTCTTCTCCTGAGACCTAATAAGAAATATCATTTCATGAGCCACTCGGTCTTATGATCTTACAGTGTTCATGACTACCACAAATTAAAGGAGGACCATGAAGGTAATCACAACTTTCACATCAAACTTTGCTCAGAATCTGAAGAAGTAGAGAAATGCTATTGAGAATATGACAAGAGCCTCCAAACATATTCAACATAAGCTTTGATACTCAGTGACTTTCAGGTAAAAATGGTGTTGGACCTATCAGGAGAAGAATGAGCTCTTGGGCTTTGAGAATGTTTCCAGAGCTCATTCAAAGCCACAGAGAGCAGCTTCTTTATCTTGAAATCGCAAACCCAAAATCAGCTGTAGGGAAGAGTCAAACTGTTCCTACTACCCTTCATCCAATTGAACTAATCATAACACCCAAGGATCCTATAATGTGCATTGGGAAGGAGAGGCAACAAATAAAACCATATTTTTCATTTCCCCACCAATCCCTACCTTAGGACCAGTAAGAAGGGAAGGAAACTAACACATGGTAGAAAAAGGACTGTTCCTTTACAAAAGGGGAAGACTGCTCTTTCAACCATCCCACCCTACTGCATTTCACTACATGCAAAGATATACAACTTTTTTTTCCCATCTCCAGTCTTCCTAAAGCCTCGACAAGTTTTATCCTTAAATAAATCTTACTTGAATACATAAGTTCTACATGTCATCTCTCTCTCCATCTCCCTTTTCTAAGCACAGACATCAGTTTACCATAGAATCATTCATTTGGAGAGGCATTTGCTATCAAACATTGGAATTAAAATAGGTACAAGAATTTTATCAGTCTTTAAGGGGAAAATAATCTACAAGATTAGAAAAAAAACAGCAATATAAGTGAGCACAGAAGAATATTGCAAATATATATATATATATAAATGTATATGTATTCTGGGAACTATGGTTCAGCCTTAAGAAATAAGAAATAAGAAGTCAAAGACTATTTTGAAGACTCATAAATATATATCATTCATACATTCTCCCAGAAGAGAATTTGAATTTACTAAATTTAACAAAACACTGAAAATCTCTCTCTCTCTCTCTCTCTCTCTCTCTCTCTCTCTCTCTCTCTCTCTGTCTCTGTCTCTCTCTCTCTCACACACACACACACACACACACACACAACACTCACACACACACAGCAAATGAATCTATCTTAGAAAATAGTTACTATTGCAGGAACTGAACCACCAACTAAGTGGAACAAAAGTTAAAATTAACAACAAATTGGAAGAAGGAATAACGATGAAACAGCACTAAAAACAACTGCAACAACTTCAACATGGGCTTTTTCAAGAAAACCCTCAGATGCTTTAAACAAATTTTTTTAAATAAAAGGAAATAGAAAAAAAGACTTAGCTGGATTATCAACATTCCCCACCAAAAAAAAAAATGTTGCCCTTGTTATTTACCAGAATTTTGACCATGGGTGTGAACTAATTCTTGTCAGAATCAGTTTCCTTTTCTATAAAATTGAGAAGATAATGCTTGTTGTGGAGCAACTAGGTGATACAGTGGAGAAATCACTAAACTTGGAATCAGGAAGACTCATCTTTTTGAGTTCAAATCCAGCTTCAGACATTTACTTTTATGTGATCCTTGGCAAGTCACTAAACCTCATTTGCCTCAGTGTCCTCCTTTGTAAAATGAGCTGGAGAATGAAATGGCAAACCACTTCAGTATCTCTGCCAAAAATACCCACAAAACCCCAAATGGGGTCACAAAGTCAGACATGACTGCAATGACTCAACAAGGTCTGTTGAACCTACATCATAGGGTTGTTGTGCAGCTTAAATTAAATGATATGTGTAAAATATTTTTAAGTTTTAAAGTGCTAAAGAGGCACCAGTTATAGTTTTTGAAAATATGAGGAACAGATTTTTGCACATGATTTTCTTTAGCAAACCACTTTTTTATAGTCACAGTATTGACTGAAAGGTGCAGAAAATATAAGATCCCACTGTGTTTATTGGTTGTTAATTACAAAAAAGAAGAAGAAGAAAAACCATTTGATTCCTAAAGCAAAACACAACCTGCTGGCATATCCTTTGAGGCTTTACCCTATTAAGTTCATTCAAAATTTCTTGATAAATAAACCAAAGATGTAACTTTTCGACAACCATCTGTTCAATAACAGGTCAGCCAGGCATAAAACTGGGAGGCATATGTTCACTAAAGGTGTTTGCCACTGTCATGGAAGATGTCCTGTGTAGAACACACATGAAAAAGCAATTCTATACCATCAGTGATTAATTTCTCTGGGTACTCTGTATGCAAATAATTATTGTGCTTTTTGGATCAAGCCCCAGAACACGGTAGAGTCTCTGGCACAAGAACTACTCATAAGAAATGGTTCCAACCATCCATACAGGAAAATTAAGTGGATGAAAAATGTATAGTACTATGCCAAACAGCTGGAGAGCCAGTCCAAGTGCTTTCTATGTTATTTTATTTGATCCTTACAAAACCCAATGATATAGGTACTATTATTACCCCAATTTTACAATGAGGAATCTCAGAATTAGAGTAGTTTAGTGATTTGCCAGGATCTTAAAGCTAGTTAGTATCTAAGGGAAGATTTAAACTGAGATGTCTCTGACTCCAAGTTCAGCATTCTTTCCAGATCCACCAAGGTGCATTTGAGCTAGTACATCAATGTATATAGATAGAGATAGATGGATAGACAGATAGAAGATAGATAATATTTACACAGTGACAGAAAATTTATACATGCATATATGTTTGTCTCTATATATACATCTATACCATCTATCTATATATCTAAGCTATAGAACTATATGTATCTATGTGTGCATACTGTATATCTATGTATACTATATATAATATATAGAGTTAGATCTATCTCTGTTTATATCTCTATTATACATACCAGATTATATAGGTAGATTATATATCATAGATAGATTAGACCTGTTTATATGTGTGTTTGTCCTTTGTTGCTGAAGAAGACCATGCCCTCAGAGAAATGATGACATGACTTGCACTTGACTTTGTTCTGAGTGAGGGAGGGCTGTGCAGGTCATCAGGCTCACTTCTCCTCCAGAGCCATCTGAATCCAGTCACCAAATATTCATCAGGATGACTGGAGATGACCCAGGATGAGGCAACTGAGGTTAAGTGACTTGCCCAAGGTCACACAGCTAGTGAGTGTCAAGTGTCTGAGGTGAGATTTGAACTCAGGTCCTCCTGACTCCTGCACTGGTGCTCTATCCACTGCACCACCTACCTGCCCACCTATTTATGTATTACATAGATGAGCATATACTATATATGGGCAGCTAGGTGGTGCAGTGGATAGAGCACTTACCCGAGTATCTTTGCCAAGAAAATTCAAAATAGAGTCACAAAGAGTCAGACATGACTGAACAACTAAACCACATATAAGATATACAACATATATCTTATGTCTATGCATAGTATATGGAAGAATATATCATATAAAATAGGTATTATATAGATGAATATAATACATTAAATGTGATATAATATGGCATATGTGATATAATGTTATATAATATGTAGATATAGATAGATCTCTCTATGGGCCATATCTGTCGATATTCACATATATGATATCAATTTATTTGCCTATATATCAATATAGAGATATAGCTATCCATCTAATCATCTATAGATAGAGAGAGATAGAGACAGAGCTAGAGATGATAGAGATAGAGATATTTTGAGTAAGAACTTCAGAAAGACAATGAGCTGGTGCTAGAACTGAATAAAAGGAAAAGAATGGGTCAGACTGATTTTGGAAAAGTGTATAGTGCTTTTAATGAAGTCAAGTTTCTCTGTGGCACAGAATCCCACCTTTTTTAATAGAAATGTTCTCCTGGTGGTAGGACATGGTTGTAAATCTTAGAACACCCCAATCTCCAAAGCATCATCATGTGGGTGCTCCAAAAATCACCAGAGAAATACATAGGTCATGAGCTAGAACTGTGTAAAGGACCTCAAAAACTCCTTAGACCAATATGGCGGGCACAGATAGGTCATAGCATATTTCTAAAGTTGGTCTAATCACAAGAAGTAGCAAACTTAGACCTAGATGAGTGAAGTGACTTACCTAAGGTCACACAGCAAGTTAATGACCAAGTCAAGAACTGAGGTTTCCTAATGTTTCATTAGGATATCATCTTTGTAAAGCTTAAAGAGATAAATACATGTAAACATTTACTATTGTTGTCATAATTTTCTCCACAGCTCCTTTCCTCTGTCCTTCATGACCCTTATGAGATAGCCAAAATAACTATGAAGTGTTCTATTATCATATTCAAGGTATGGCTAAGTGACCCAGTGGACAGATTTCAGAAACTAAAGTCAGGTAGACCTAAATTTAAATCTGGCCTCAGGTACTTACTAGCTGTGTGACCCTGGGCAAGTCACTTAACTCTGCTTGCCTCAGTTTCCTCGCTTGTAAAGATGAACTGGAGAAGGAAATGGTAAACCACTCTAGTATCTTTGTCAAGAAAATCTGAAATGGGGTCACAAAGAGTCAGACATTACTGAAATGACTAAACAACAAAATTGCCATACTCTGTACTTTCTCATCAATGACTTAGTAAGGAATATCCTCTTCCGTCTCTTACCCATCCTTTAAGGATCAGCTCAGGTGTCTTCTCCATGAAGGTATCACTGATATCCCCTCCTTCTACCTATACACAAACTCTTTCTCCTCTGTGCTTATTGGGTGGTTTGCCAACAATCCTCCTATAGAGCTTACTTTACATGATAGCTATTTGTACCATATCTTATCTCAATGCTAGACTCTAAAAATCTTGAAAAAAGGCATTATATCATATGTCTTTGTTGCTAGGCATAGCACAAGGCCTTAAATGAACCCAGTAAATGTTTGTTAAGTTGAAATTGAATGGAATGAGCATCACACTTGTGGGATTTGGGAGATGACGGGAATGGAGTTGGTATCAGAGGATATGTGTTCAAATCCTGGCTTGTTTGCTTCTTATTTATGTGACATTGGACAACTAACTAAACTTCTCTGGGCCTCAGTTTCCTTATCTATAAAATGAAGAAGTTGGACTAGATTACTTTTGAGGTCCTTTCTAGATTGAAATTTATAATTCTGTTGTCTAAATGAGCTTAAGCAAGTAATTTCACTTCTATAGAACTGTTTTTCTCCTGTCTGAGATCCCTTTCAAGTCTAAATCCTTTAAATTTTATGATTCTCTCTTAGACCATGTTAAGGCACTGATGAGCCCTGAATACAGTGATCTGAGGATGACCCACTTCCTGATCCCCATCCCCCAATGAATGAATGAATGAATAACATTATTATTAAATACTTACTACTTTGCTGTAATTCCACTCATTGATCCTAGATCTGCTTTCTGGAACCACACATTTAATCTCTTTCACATGACAGCCCTTCAAATATTTGAAAAGAAAACTTATGGTATCCCTTTTAAGTCTTTTCTTCTGCAAGGTAAAATCCCTATTTCCCTCAACTACTTTTTTTTTCCCTCGGAAGCAATAGGGATTAAATGACTTGCCCAAGGTCATGCAACTAATAAGTATCTGAGGCTGGATTTGAACTCAGCCCCAGTATTCTATCCACTGTGCCACCTAGCTGTTCCTCGACTTTTTCTTGAATGATAAGCTTTCAATCCTCTCACCATCCTTATTGCCTACTTCTTGCTTATCAACATCCTTTTTAAAGTGAACAGCTGAGATGATGGAGCTTAGAAATGTGACATTAGATCCTATTTCAATAGCTTTTTAGAAATGTATAGAGAAATTCCAAAAGACTGAAAACAGACAAATGTCCTCTTTTCAAAAATCAATCAATAATATTTCAAAAAAATTATAAATAGGTAAATTTAATTTTCTTTTCCCTAGGATTTCCCTAGGAAATTCCTTAGGATTTCAAAATCCCAAGACCACTTATTAAGTAGAATGTTGTGAGCACTTAAGAAAGGAGAGTCAAAGTGGGTTCACAAAGAATGAACCCTGTCAAATTAACATTTCCTTTCATAAAATTGTGTTTTAGACTGAGAGACAAACTTTCCCTTGCTTGACCACATAGTCCTTTTCTCAGATAAAGCTGCCTCTTTTTTCAAACCACAACATTCAACCTCTCCTGGGTTTCCAAATCAGATTTCATGAGGGCTATCAGGGTAAGGGATGGGGAGGATGGAGGATGGGAAAGATGGAGCCAGTGATCAGGAAGCATGTGTTTGAGTGAGCTGGGGACCAGAGGCAAGCAGAGCAAAGGAAATCTCCTGGAAAAAAAAGAAAAGCATGCAGCTCCTTCTGAGGTTTCCAGTATTCAATTATCACAAAATGCATCATGGGGTAGCCACAGGCTGGTTGTTCTTTTAGCCATCACTAGAGAGAGAAAGGCAATTTTGTTTCCACTGACTGAAAGATTTATGGAGCAATGAAAATAATCGTAGCACCCACCTGAAAGCATAGGCCCCCAAGCTCCATCATACTGGGCTGTGTTGTGAGCCAAGGGGGTTAGGATCATGGCATGTAGAAATATGGCTTGTGTATAATAATAACAGCTGACATTTACATGGAGCTTGAAGGCTTGGAAAGGGCTATACATATAAATATAAATATATTTGTGTATATACATATATATATATTTCATTTGGGCCTCATAGTAAACTTGTGAAACAGGTACTAGAAATACGATCACCTTTTTACACATGAGAAAATAGAGTCAGAAAAGCTAAGTAACATACTCATGATCACGCCACACAACAAGAAAGTTATCAGGATTCCAATTCAGATTTCTTTTGCTCATGGTCCACCATTCTTTACACTAAATGTGCCACACATACCTGAGGGCTACATGTTGCTGAGTATAGTCAAACCATGTTGAAATATAACTGGGTAATGTTTAACAAAATAAATATAATAAAACATAGATGATATTAATTTGTGGTTTTCTAAATTGATATGTGGTCTTCAAAGATTCATTACTGTTTGAGATTGACACCACTGCTTTATACCAAGTTATCAAGCATTTATTAAGTTTTTATGTGGGCTAGGCATTGTGCTAAGTATTGGAGACAAGCACACACACACACACACACATACTCACACATAAGAATATCTACCTTCATGTACACTGCAGTCTATCAAAGGGTACAATACGCAAACAACCCTGTGCCAATCTATTATACAGGACAAGTTGAAAATAATCTCAGAGGGGAGAAGGCACTACTACCATTAAGGAAGAAAGGCAAAGCCTTTACAGAAAACAGGATTTTACTTGAGATCTGACAGAAGTCAAGGAATCCAGGAAGTAAAGGTGAGGTGGGAAAAGAATTGAACTCAGTCTTCCTAACCCCAAGCCTGGTGTTCTAGTCATAATGCTATCTGGTTGCCCCATTTCTCATGGAATAGAAAGGAATGGATTAATATGTTTTCAGCACTTACTACATGGATGATGTTTTCAGTGATGTTGTCACATGCATTCAACAAGGACAAAAATGGCATCCAAGATCAGCTACTACACTGATGGTAAATTATTTAACTTGAAAAAGGCTACATGGAGAGACTAAAGTGGAGGGAGAGTTGGTGCCTAGCTTTTTATTTGCTGATGACCGTGCATTCAATGCAGCCTCTGAGACTGAAATACAGCAGAATATGAATCAATTCTCTGCCACCTATGCTAATTTTGACATGAAAATTAACACCAAGAAAATATTCTCCACCAGTCAGCACCACACTATCTATATGTGTAGCCACTGGTTACAGCAAATGGAGAAATTTTGAATGCTGTGGATAAGTTCACTGTACTTGGCAGTGTATTTTCCAGGGATGTCCACATAGGTGATAAGGTTGAGGCATTGCCAGAGTTAGGTCAGTGTTAGAGAGGTTCTGAAGGAAAGTATAGAAGAGAAGAGGTGTTAGGCTGCTTACTAAACTGAAGTTCTACAGAGTTGTTGTGCTGACCTCATTGTTGCCTGCCTGTGAAACCTGGACAGTATAGCAGCACCATGCCAGGAAACTGAATTGCTTGTGTTTGATCTGTCTTAGAAAGAATCTGAAGATCACCTGGCAGGATAAGGTACCAGACACTGAGGTCCTTTCTCAAGCTGAAGTGACAAGCATTCCAACTCTACTACAGAGAGCAACTTCAATAGGCTAGCCACATTGTTTGAATGCCAAACACACATTTGCCTAAAAGACTATTTTACAGAGAATTCAGACAAGGCAATTGCTCACAGTGACACCAGGACACTCTCAAGGTCTCACTGAAGAACTTTGGAATCAATTATAGACACGGGAGACTCAGCACCACCTAGCATGGTGAGCCCACATCAAAGAAGATACTGTGCTCTGTGAGCAAACAGAATTGTGGTGGCTCAAAGGAAATATGAGATGTACAAATTTGGAGACATTTCCACTCCAAATACCCATATGGATTATTTGTGCCTGACCTGTAGTAGAGCCCTCCAAACTCACATCGCTCTGATCAGCTGCAGTCAGACACACAGTAAATTTACCCCGACGTAGTGATGTTATTCTGGTTTTCTTCGAAGGACAACTACCATTATGTGCCATTTCCTTTGTAGAACCTTCCATCATGCTTGTTCTCTCTTTAGGCTACATAAAATAAATAATATTATGATGGTACTTTAGTTTGAAGTCCTTGGTTCCACAGAATAAAAAACCTGGTCAGTATTTAATTGAAATCTTAGTAGAAATCCTTGTAACACCCTTTTCAAAGGCATAAGTTATTTCTAAAGGGAAACCAAGCCAGAGTTCAGGGAGAAATTCTATTCTCCTTGCAAACAGAATTAGGGTGCTGACTAGACAAGGGCAGAAAGTGCTTGATTAATCTACTTTGGAATATAGTTCTAGTGGTGTGTTGGAATGAGCTCAAATCTGCTCACAAGAGTTAATTGTTAAATTTTCAGTGTGAGCATTTACACCTAGAAGTTGGCAAATGCTGCAAATCAGGACTTGATTTATTGTTTAATCGATTTAGACTTAAGAAAATGATGGGGAAAATGTTAATTATACAGATTAAACTTAGAAGTATGTCATGTAGACTCTTTTTTCTTTCTGAGGAGCCAATTATTAATCATTTACCAATACACCCTTGAATAATTCCCTCTTTTCCCCAAACCTTGAACAGAGTAGGGTAACGATCAGACCAAAATAAGTCTTTGATTAATTCAAATAATAGCAGCATCCCTTGAGTTCTTCTTTGACCAAGTGGAAATAATCCTTAAAGGAAGTGGCTAAATTAGGGATTGGATTGTTTTAGGAAAATCATTCTCCCTGTATCCAAAAGTCAACTGACCATTATTCTGTCTGATGAACCAGAACCATTATCATATACTTTGTCCTTAATTATGGAGATTGTCCCTGTTATTGAATCTTATAAATAATAACTAGGAAATATCTTAGATGAAGAGATTTACAAAGGCATGGGAAAACTATGCCCCTTTCATATTTTCTTCTGTCTAAGTAAAGATGCTCAGAATTAAAATTACTTAAATGATAAATTGATCTCAGGAAAATTAGTGCCCAAAGTTAAGAGTACTTTTTTTTTCCACACCCTCCTCTTGAGGAACTCACATTCTAATTGGGAAAGGTAATACTTATAGGAAAGTTTGATTACAGAGAAGATGACAAGTCCCATTAATCTGGAGAGCACATAAGCGGAGCAGATGATAAGACTCAATGATCTTTAGGGTCCAGTTGTAGGGCAGAGAGTAAGTCCTAGTGGTCTTTCATCTACAGGAAGGATTGAAGCTGGTGACTGCATATTAATTGGAATCTTCCTTTTTTAGAGTGTCACCATTTTCATCTCTACTACATGTAAGAGATCCACAATGAAGATGAAAATCTGGCTACTACAGGGGAATTGAGACAGACAGGGTAACTATGCTCATGATGACAAAACCAATGAGTCAGAAAGCTCTTGCCACCCACGTGCTGAACGAATCATCCAGCTCCCCAAATACAATGATGTACAGGAAATTCTTCTCTTCATCTAAAGCCAGGACTTATAGGAAAAGTATGAATAGCTATGACTGCCCCAGATCCAGGGACCTTGAAGGAATTAAGTCCATAACTACTGGGAAAAATAGGTCCCCAAGGGATCTGAGAAGGAAGGGCCTGGATTATTGGAGAAAACTTCCTGTGCTAGTCTGATTAGCCCAGCTATCCATGGATATAGCATTCTTCTTACTCAGTCTTCCATTTTCACAAGAAGTAGTGGGGCTTTGGCCCTACTCACAGGAAGTAAGAAGACTAACATCAGGGCCTTGTCTTTGGGCTGGAGTGGGAAAGTAAGCCAGTGGTGGTGACAGACTTCTCCTTACTGGAAATAGCCACTGAGTTCACTCATCCTGTCCCATGGCAGGTTCCGTCCTAGAGCGACGCTGGAACTATTGCCCGCTCTGAATTTATCTTGTTCACTTTCAGCCCTCTGCAGCAATCTTCAGCCACATTGGCTCCACTTGAACCTTCTTTTCCATTCTCAACAATCAGAAAATAGATTCCTCATCTGAAACCAAGAGGGGCTTAGCTCAGTCAGTTTGCTTGATTTCAGGCCTCCAAAGCTCTTCTTGGTGTACCCCCTCCCTCCTTCCAGGTCCTCTTTATGTATTATCTTCACTCATTAGTATTTAAGCTCCTCAAGGGCAGGAATATCTAGCTTACTTTAATTTTTATCCCCAGTGCTTAGCATAGTGTTTGAAACATTGAAGTTGCTTAATTAGTGCTTTATCTAGCTAACTAGCTAACTGGAGCTAAAGGAGGTTTTGAGTTCTCCAACAGTGATAAGACAACAAGAACCATAGTCCCTGCCCTAGGCTGAGCAGAGAGTCCAAATCTACATAGATCATGAGTCCATTGCAATTACTGGGAGTTCTTCCAGAGATTTTGCCTCTGCTTCTTATTGATTGACCCTGCTGGAAAGCCCCAAGGATGCTCACTGCATAAGCTTTCCTTTGACCATTTGCAGGGGGGAAGATAGAAGAACTAAATGAACACAAATGACAATTTCCTAGATCTCTTGGGGTCAGACCAATCCTCTTGAGAATGACAGGCTCATAGTTCCTCGGTAGATGCTTGATTACTTAATTATATATTATGTGTTCATTATTATGTATTGTTTCTTTACTTATTAATTCTATACTAAGATCAAGAACAACTGTATTCCATATCCAGATGTGTTTGTCAGCTCTTGTGTAAAGTCATCCCTCTTAATGTCAAGGTCAGAGTTCTCTGAAATATAGAAAGTCAAAGAAAGAGGTGGAGTTCATCAGTGGATGGGGATTCATGAAATAAATTCTGATTGGGCTAAACCTAAAGCCTCTATACCCTTTAGCAAGAAGTGAATACATCCTGTGTAAGGGATGAGGATTACAATGTCACTGACTGTGAGAACCAAAGAGAACTGTTCAATTACTCAAAGCTTCCACCCCCTTGGGTCATGTGGATAACAGTTAGAGTGAGCTTAGGACTTCTACTCTCCCCCCACCCAACTCCTAAACCTCAGAGCTAAACAGAGTCAGGTGGGTGGGTGTTAGTAGCCTCCAGTGGTAAGATAATACCAGCAGTTACATAAATCTGGTTGTTGCCAAGATCAGATGAGGCATTTTGTAAAACTAGAGCACTAGAAAAGCAATCATTTTCTCTCTGCCTGATGGGAAAGTGATTTCAATCATGAACCAAACAAGCTTAAACGAAAAGACCAGAATGGGCCACTGTCAGATACTTCGGCTGCCACCTTGCCCTCCAAGCTGACATGCTACCACGGTCCAAAAGGTACCTGATTCTTCACAGCCACTACTATAGACATAGGTTCAGTAACATTTAGTTAAGCAGTGTTAAGACAAAAAGAATTTAAAGAGACAAATCATTAGGCACCAGAAAAAGGATCATACTCCATAGGGAGTGAAGATGAGTGATCTATGCTTGCTGTTCAGTTATGTCCAGTTCTTCATGATCCCATTTGGAATTTTCTTGGCAAAGATACTGGAGCAGTTTGCCATTTCCTTCTCCAGCTCATTTTACAGATGAG
>CM053770.1:321017202-321156837 GCA_028658325.1 Potorous gilbertii
ACAAATGGGGAGAAAATTTTGGAACCCAAAATCTTGTGAAAATGAATGTAAAAAGTTAAATAAATTTATTTAAAAAAGAAAAAAAAAAGAAAAAAAGAAAAAAAGAAAAGAGGGAAGTAGAGTCTAAAAGAACTGAGATCTAAATCCGACCATAGACAACCAAGCAGTTGTATGGTCTTGGGCAAGTCACTTGGTCTACATCAGTTTTTTCATCTGTAAAATGGGGCTCATAGTAGTGCCTGTCTCCCAGGGTTGTTGGGAGGATAGAATGAGATAAATTTGTAAAGTGCTTTGCAAACTTTAAAGCATTATATAAATGCCAGTCATTACCGTCATTCGTTTATAATTTCACCAAGAACTGGCCCTGGTTCTAGCTCTTCTCTTTAAAGCAGAGATTCTTAACTTGGAGTGCATGAGTTTTTTGTTTTCTTTTGAAGGGGGAACCCGAAGCAATAGGGATTAAGAGGCTTGCCCAGATTCACACAGCTGGTAAGTATCTGAAGCCAGATTTGAACTCAAGAAGAAAAGTAATTATGTATTTGTTCTTATATATATATGTGTGTGTACTTATATATATATGTATATGTATAAGTAATTATATACATGTTCCATATGTTGTTAATAATATAGGCAGCTAGAGGGCTTACTGGATAGAGTGAGGAGCCTGGATTCAGAAAGACCTGAGTTCAAATCTGGCCTCAGACACTTACTAGCTATGTGACTCTGGGCAAGACATTTCATTAAGTTTGCCTCAGTTTACTCATCTGTAAAAGGAGGTGAAGACGGAAATAGAAAACCACTCCAGTATCTTTGCCAAGAAAACCCCAAGTGGGGTCACTAAGAGTTGGACATGACTGAACAACAGCCCAGTACAGTAAGCCTAAATAAATACTTATGATTTGCACATGATAGTTCTTTCAAAAATTGAAGAACATAACACATGCCCCCTAACTCTTCACTTCTATAGGTTTCTTATTCTCAGTCTCTTTCATTGTCGTAGTGTGGCATGAGTTCCAATCCCTTCCTCCTTCTGGTAACCTTCCTTTGAACACAGTTCAGCTCACCAGGGTCATTATAAAACATGGAACTCAAAAGAGAACACAGCACTCTGGATGTGCAAGGCAGAGTACAGTCAGGTTATTGTCTCCCTTACTCTGGATGCTGTTTCTTCTAATGTAGCTGAAGATTTCATTGACTTTTGACTGCGGTGTAACCTCATTAACTTGTATTGAGTTTATATTACATTTAGCCTCTCCAGCTTTTTTTTTTACATCAACTGTTTTTAAGCCACACTTCTCCCATTTTATATTCTTTGCAATTAGTTTTCTAAACACAATTGCATGTTTATATTTATATTCCTTTGTATTTTATACATATCTTATATGGGTATCATATATATATTTATATTTTCCTCTTATTGTTTTAGAATCTAATATTCTATTCCAGTCTGAGAACACCTTTTTTTTTAAGACCGACTCGTCATTCAACACTGTAATCGTGTCTTTCAGGTGCTTATCATTGGTAAATTTGGTCAGTATAATATTCATCTTCACAACCCTTCACTCTACAGATAAAACATAAGCTGACCATGGCCTACTTGCTAGATTGGCAGAAAGACAAGAGAATAGGAAAATAAATGGGATGATTTGTATATGTTCTCTTAATGTGGAGATTCTAGAACCTTAACACCCATGTAGTAGTGGGTGATATTTTTAAGCCAAAAATATCAAACCCAAACTGTAACACTATAAAACTCCCAAGTGCAGCCTGGATCAGGTTAAAATGTAATTGAGGAAGTACAGTGGATGTGGGGGAGGGGACCTTAGACATTACTAGCTGTGTGATCCTGGGCAAGTCACTTAACCCAGTTTGCCTCTTTTCCTCATCTGTCAAATGATCTGCAGAAGGAAATGACAAATCACTCCAGTATCTTTGCCAAGAAAACCCCAAATAGGGTCACAAAGTGTCTAAAACAACCAAAAACCAATGGGAAATATTTAGTAAAATAAATAAAAATATAATAAAATATAGATAACATTAATTTGTGGTTTTCCAAATCAATATGTTGCTGGTAGGGATCTGTTTCTATTTGAGTAGGACACCATTTAAGACCCATCCAGGTAGATGATACTGTCTATTGCTTTGGTACTTTCATATTTCCTATTACAGGGATGTGAAGTCATACCCTTTTCATGATTATTCAGTAATCTATATCTCTTCCTTTGTGCAAGTCAAGACATAAAGCATTTATGGAGCTGTAACTAGGTATCCAGCACCGTGCTAAGGACTGAGGGCACAAACACATGCAAAAGAGAAAGATACATTCCACCCTCAAGAAACTTACATTCTAATGAGGAAACACCACTCATAAAAGGAAGTTGAAAAGGGAAGAGGGGACACAGGCTTGGTACAATGCCTGGCCCATATTAAGTGCTTATAAATAGTTGTTTCCTTCTTTCCTTGTAGAATGCTGAAGCTCCTAAGGGTATTGAACCCCAGACTCACATAATTCAATTGTATTAATCTTCCCATGTTCCCTGGTTCAGATTCTGGCCATGTAGGTTGCTATCTCCTTCCCAAAAATGACTTAAAATCCCATTCTTCCAGTGGTAGTGCTAAGCCCTGTCTCTATGTGACCCCATTTGGGGTTTTCTCTACCCCCCAAACAAGTAATCTGTCCTTCTCTAAAATGGTATTACACACTTTCCTCTCCTCTCTCAAGTCTTCACAAACTAAATCTACTTATTTCAGCAATCCTACTCCCATAGCACCTAAGTACCTTGCCTCTCTGACTGGATTAATTTATCTACTTTAAGTACTCTGCATAGACAGATTGGTGTTACATATAGATAGCCTGGACTTGAAGCCAGCAAGACTTGGGTTTTAATCCTGTCAATGACATTTATTAGCTATATGACCATATAATCTTTCAGAGCCCCAAGAAGCTGCCTAGGCTTCTACTAAGTTATAGCTGGTGATCTACATTGGTAGAAGAGGTTCCCTTTTCTAATACTGTGAGGAAGTCATAGATCCTTTCATGGTGAGATCTTGGTACTCATTTGTACTACTCAAATGGCCATATCAACCTTTATCTTGGATGGTAATTATTTGTGTCTTGACTTTATCCTCTCCCACAAGATTGTAAGCCTAGAAAGCAAAAATCATGTCCACCTTGTTCCCAACTTTGGGGTAAGAGAAAGAGAGAGGGGAAAATGAACCTAGGGCATCAATGTGATATAGATACAAAGGTGCCTTAAGGGTTGAGCTGCTCTTTCCCTGATGCCTTAAAATCTCCTCTTATCTTGAAACACCATAAAACTCCCCTCGTCCCTTATCCTGGACCATAAAATTCCTTGTCTCCCCTCATCCTGGGTCATAAAGTTTTCCCATCTCCCTTATCTTGTGTCATCTATCTTCCTCATCCTGTCCCTAAATCTCCAATCTCCATTAGAAACCCTAAAAATTACATCATCATCCTACAGGCTGTGTATATGTCTGGTCCTTTTCCTATATCACTGTCTTTGTTTAGCTCCTTGCCAAATCTCGGTTCTGCTGTTTTTGCATCAATAAAGTTCCCAATGCCTACAGAGAAAGTATAAATGAATTCATTCACATCTGAACCAGCTCTCCTATCTCTCTCTTCAACAAATGCAGCATGCTATCTGAGGACTCATATAACTTCATTTTACTGGGGCCATATATAAATGGGAAACTTTTGAATTAGGGCCCAGTTTTTAGAGTTTGAGTGGATTTATCCTTCCTGGTTGATTATATAGAACATGTGCAATATTCTCTTCCTGCTGACAATCTAATATATTAGAATTCAGAAACCAGTTTTTGGCCATGAGTAACTGAGGAAATAATAGTATGTGATGATAAGTCTTTTGATTAGCTATAAGACCCATGACATTGTAGAGGCTGAGCTAGGACTGAGTATGCCTAAAAAAAGTTCAAATAACTAACTGATCTTTGACTGTCTTCCTATGTGGCATTTGAGCAAAGAGGATTGTTATGAGCTAGTAGGTGAGGAGCTGCAGGCTGGTCTCTCTCATCTGGCTACCATGTATCTGTGAATACATGAAACCCCTGTTTCTTCTTTTATCATGTTTACTCTTTCTTGATTGTAAATGACTGAATATTTTGATACAGAATCGACTAACTTATTACTATGTGACTTTTGAAAGGTGAAAAGAGCCATCAGATATTCCCTCAGAAGCTAGAGACGGTAACAGTTTACCAGTAGCCATTATGGCTGAATATGGTGAGTTCATGTGGTGAGCAGTAATTTGTTGACCCAGTTAAGTAATGAATTGGCCCATCATCTAAGGTACTCCATCCTTTAAAAAAACCAGCCTATCTGAGCAAGGGAGCAGCTCAACTGGGGCCATGATTCATGAGGTATCCTTTAGTCCCATATGTTCCCTGCATATATGCCTCATTACCTTCTTGCTTCACATTTGGGCCCATTTTCCTTAGGGACCTTGTATGTATGTATGTGTGTGTGTGTGTGTGTGTGTGTGTGTGTGTGTGTGTGTGTGTGTGTATCAAAGGGAGAATGTACCTCAGGTTGGTATGGAATGCATTGTGCCAACTACTTTTAAGGAAAATCATACTCCATTCCCACCTCTTCAGCTTATAGGAACAAGTGTGTACTTCTGTCTTTTCTATACCTTCTCAGCAAATATCCTTTTATTTAAGTTAATTGATATCACTTGGTAGATTGATATTAGGGTGATGTCAGTTGATAAGGTTTAGAGTTGGTAGAGCAGGCAAAGGTGTAAAAGAATTCACTTAGACCTCTGTAGCCACTGAGAGCTTTATTGATGCAAAAGCAATATGAGTCTCCTAGTGAGAAAGGTAAGTGAGACTCCAGTGTTTGAGGAAGTTATGCTTATATAGAAGTTTCAGAATGGTGGTGTAGTTTTAGATGATTTTATGGCAGTTAAAGATTAAAGACAAGACAGGATGACATAGAATAAGGGAAACAAAGGGAATTCTTTATGGTTTAAGGATTTAAGGACAGGGCAGGAGGACACAGGTTAAACATTAAAGGATAGGGGGAACACAGGATAAGGGACACAAAAGCAATTCTTTTGGTACAGGTTCAAGATGAGAGGGAAAGGACTTTAGGACACCTTCAGGTTACAGAATAAACTAAGGGTTCCCACAAAGTACTGGAAAAGCAACCCTTAATATTATTTTTAACCCTTAGGGCACTGTTTCTATCCACATCATCAACTAATCAATTAATTTTGGAAGACTACATCAGATTGGGGCTTTATGGTGATAGTGTAATAAGCTCCAACCCTCCCCTAGAATCTTGAGAGGAAAAGTAGTCTCCCTGGGAATACAACCTGCCAGTGTTAGTGGGATTTGGGAAAGTGAACCCTTCATGTGCACAAAGGAGGTGGTACACACAAGAGTTAGAACTGGAAAGGGGATCTCAGAGAGAAGCTAGTCAATTCTCTCATTTTATAAGAAAACTGAGACTCAGCTTATGTGCTAGTGTGTAGTAGAGTTAAATTTGAACCCATACCGGGACATCTGCTTCTTCAGTTTCCATTGTCATTTCCCCTTCCCCCAAGGAGTGTAGCAGAACTTCCAGTGGTTGGAAAATATGACAGCTCTCAACTACTTAGCTGCATTTCCATCCACTTAGCTGTGCTCAGAGGTGCTGTTTTTAATCTCCTACCTAATTATGTAAATTCTTTTTTCTTTTTGTCAGGGCTTTTCCTCCCCTAATCTGCGTCAGCTTTTCTTAAATACTCCTTGTTCTATTTAAACAGTTCCCTTTGTTTCTGACACCTCCTATCTCCTTTACTTAGCTTTCTACTTACCATTAGTATTAATTTTCCAAAGGGCCTCCCTCCTCCTTTGTGTCTTTTCTCGACAACCCTTTCTTGATGAGTCTTTCTCCATGGAATCTCCTTGCTACTGAACAGCTGATATTGACTTTAAGTCAGGTATTAATGTAGCTATACTACCCAAAATGAAATGATGAGTTACAATGAGCATTTATTAATTTTCTGTTGTATGTAGAACATGATACTTAGTCATGGAAAATATACATTAAAATTTTTAACTAAAGTACTATGCCTGACCTCATGCAGCTTACAGACTATAGTACAAACCAATAGGGTGCTGGCATAGCAGGATAATTTCCCTGGACTCAAAGCCTATGTCTGCTCATTAATAAACCAACCCAGATTTCTCCAACTAGAATAAAAATTTCTTTATATTTTGCCTCTTCTTTCCCAGCATGTAACACACTGCCTGGCTCATAGTGGGAACCTAATTAATATTTATTGCATTGAGTTATCTTCCCTCCATCCCTAAGTCAGTTCACTAGCCATGTTATAGTCTCTGCTTCTTCCTAGGAAGGCAGCCACATGAAGATCTAGTAGTGAGTTTGGCCAAGAACGTTCTGGGTATTTACTCAGCCTGAGCTTTCTCTTTTGTTCATTTTCTGGTAAAGCTATCAAGGCTCCCAAGAGAAAAGAGTTCACTGAATGATTTGAAATTGTCTTGTGTACTGGATTCTTACCTTGTGCGTGCATGGCTATGAAGGCTTGTTTCTGTGTTTATGCATGTGTGCCTAGGCATGAACCTGTGCCTCTGTGTTTATATATATGCATATATATGTCTCAGTGTATGATCATGATCATAGGGACATGTGTGTCTGTGTGCTTCAGAGGTCTTCATGTTCCTGTTTTTCTGTGTGGATCTGTGTGTGTGTGTGTGTGTGTGTGTGTGTGTGTGTGTGTGTGTGTGACTGTGGAAGCCTGCACATGATTCCCTGTATGCTTGAGGGTATTCAATGAAACAGTTGAAGGTCATACCTTCAAGCTGAGCAGTGCTGTGTTGGAGGACACCAACTGTGAAGAAACTCTCCGCCCCTGACTAAGTCCAGCCTGAAAATGCCAGTTGCAGCAACATGGGGTTTTTGGTTTAGAGGCCAGAATAGGTAGCATTTGAGTTTCTGTGAATTTTGGTTCTTCTGGAAATATCATAAACTAATGAGGAGAAAAGGGACAATGAACTTCTTTTTTTTTGAACACTTACTTTTAAAGTATTTTCATTTTTATATTTTAGTACAGATTCCTGAAGAAATGATTATGCCCTTGGATTCTTGAATGTAATTAAATCTCCATACTCTCCATTAGTAGACCAAATTCCTAGCAAGAAAGGACCTTGTAACTCACATTTTGGGAAATCTTATTATAGCTTTATAAGCTCTAGGGGTCCTCCTCTCAACTCTCATTCTTACTGGCAAGTCAAGACTCCATTGACATTGGCAGAACAAGGCTACATTTCCTCCTCAGTGATCTAAATTTGGAGTTGTCTTTCCAGTGCTATCACTTTCAGTCTCTATTTTTTGTATTCTCCCCAATATTAATCCCCAGTTACAGTATGTCCCCTATATTATTGATTCACTCAGTGATAAATACCCCAGTGTCATTTAGTCAATTAGTCTCACAAAAGAGATATTTAACTGTGAAGATATAAAAACAGCATTAACACAGCCCCCTAATGGAATCACACTCCCTTGCATGCCCTTTCCACCCCCAGAACACTGGGTTAATATTTAAAGTAGTTGCAACAAAGCACTCACTCCATTAAGTTTACTTCTGAAAGTAGTATAGTGAATGGAGTTGCTCTCTTGCTTCTAGACTTCCACAAATGCATAGGCTGGGTCAAGTAGGTCATTCTTCACCAGGACTGTTGTTGTTGTTGAGTCATTTCAGTCATGTCCAATTCTTTGTGATTCCATTTGAGATATTGGAGAGGTTTGCTATTTTCCTCTCCAGTTCATTTTTCAGATGAGAAACTAAAGCAAACAGAGTTAAGTGACTTGCTGAGGGCCACACAGCTAGTAAGTGTATGAGACCAGACTTGAACTCAGGAAGACTAAACTTTCTGACTTCAGGCAGGGCAATCTTTCCACTCTGCCACATCTATCCATTTGATTGACTGTCAGTAAACCCTGGAAAAGACTCCTGTTACTAAACCTCTACTCCTTCAGACTTCTAAAGTCCAACTGATCCTGTACAAATAGAAAGAAGACACAACAGAAGTCATTCCCATCCCAGATACTGCTTTCCCAGAAGGCTATGTGCTTGCCAGTTTCAGAGCATCTCTGAGTGACAGAGGGCCAGAAGTCCCTACTCCACACACAGGTCCACAGTACTTAAATACAGTCAAGGTAGAAAGAGGTAAAGATCCTATCTTTGGAGCTCTACATATGCACACTCAACTCTGTCTCAGCAACCAATTGGAAAGCCCTTTTTCAGACACAGAGGAAGTGGACATGATACGCCCAGTATACCTGGGCACCCTCAAAAATGGAAAGCAGATAGGCTTATCAAACATCCATAAGTCAGTTGCTTCAGAGAGAATTCATACACTACATATGATCTTAAGAACTGGGCTCTCATTGGTTATAATCTAGAAGACTGATCTCTCATTGGTCAACCCTGGCCAAAAAAAATAACTAGACATAAAGTATACCCAAGCTTTGTTTTCAAGAGTTCACTGGGGTTTTATTCTGGGGTGAAGATAGAACCATCCATAAATATCCCTCATTTCTATTCTATCCTTGTGAACTTGGCAACTGAGGTGTACCATTCTCCTAAATTCTTGAGGGTTTTAAATATGAGAACCCTCTTCACATTTTTCTCTCTTCCTTTCTTCCTCCTTTTCTTCCTTTCTTTTTCCTCTCTGTTTCTTCCTTCCTTCTCTCCTTCTTCCTATCCTTGCTTTCTTCATCTTGTCCTTCCTGCCTCCCGCTTCTCTCCTTAATTTCTTTTTTCCTTCCTTTTTTCATTCCTTACTTCCTCCCTCCATTCATTTCTCTTTTCCTTTCTTCCTTCCTTCAACAAGCATTTACTGAGCTCTTACTATATTTCAGGTCCTGAAAAAAATTTAAAAGTCTCTGCTTTCAGAAACCTTATATTCTACATAGTGGAGGGAGGAAAACTGGACCACAGCACTTACAAAAATACAAAATATATGCAGAATAAGATATGAAATAATTTGGGAGGTTTTAAAAACTGAGAGCATCCAGAAAGACTTCATGTAAGACATGCCACCTGAGCTTACATTTGAAGTGAGTTCAGGATCCTAAGAATATAAGATGAGGAGGAAAAGCATTTCAGGTATTGCCTATTAACATCCTCCATGTCCCAGGAGCCCCCAAAGGACTCTGTGCTCACACAAACCTGGGTCCAGTCCTGAGGCCTTCACTTTTCTAGAACGTTTGGGTTCTCTCTTTGGTTCTATACTCAAAGAATCTTCTAAAATTCACATTAGGCATGTCTCATGTCTAGGGTTTTATCATACATCGTTAATAGGGTTCTCTCGTACAAAGATACCAAGTACAGCATATCAAGTGTGGGACAGCTTTTATTTTGCCTACACCACAAGCAGCTAGCACCTACTTCCAGGGTTGTTATGAGGATCAAGTGAGATAATATTTGCAAAGTGCTTACCATGGTGCTGGCATGTATTAGGAGCTATAGAAATTCTAGCTATTATTTCTATAAAAAGGATGCATTAAGAGCACACAAAAACAGGAAACACTCAAAAGACTATTATACTCATTAATCATATTGACCCAGAAGATAAAAACACCTTGTAGTGAACAAATATTCTTACTCATCTTATATCTGCTCTGAATGAGCAACTCAGACCTCTATCATGGAGAGTTAGCATGATTGAGACCTCCTAGTCTCTTACAGTAAAGCTAGTATTTCAGTTGTAGTTCCTCCTGATGGCCAACCTTTTCCTCATCATTCTCTCTCTGTGTGTAGCCAGTGACCACCTTTTATACTCAGGAATTATCTAACTTAAAAATTCTCAAGCTCAAGATTACCTATGGGGTAGCCCCAAGGCTCAGCATCTGGTCTGATCTATGTTCACAAAATGAAATAGAAAGTTATTAGAGGACAGCCAGAACCAAGAGTTTGAGGAGCTTCCTTCTCAGGACATGTGTAAATACATGCCTTCCATTTCTATTTTTCTGTTTTGAATTGCTCCTGGTGGGAAGTGGAAGAGAGAAATTATCCCTTCCTTGCTTCATTCTGGTGAGGAAGACCAAGTGCAAAAGTAAGAGGTAATGAGTTAGATCTAGTTCATAGTTCACTCCAAGATACCTTTGGAGGGCAGTTCCTCTAATAAAATCCTTCTGAACTGAAAAATAATTGTCAAGAAATAACCCCAGTCTCTGGTCATCAATCAGAAGACTCCTCTCAGCAAGGGGCTAAGGTGCACGTCTTTCTCAGTGGGAGGCTCCCACTGAGACAGATTCATATTCTATAACATTGAGTTCGTTGAGGAAGAGCGAAACTGTTAGATTGATCCAAGACTCCTTTAATTACAAAAAGCCTCCTGTACAAAGGCACAGGAACATCATGTAAGAGGAACATTAAGTCAACCAATTTAGCTGGAATGTAGAGAACATAAAGGGAGGAAAATAAGAATTGAACCAGATAATGAAAGGCTTTAACTGACAAACAAAAGAAGAGTTTGGATTGTATTTATTTTATCCTAGAAGCCAGAGAAACAACTTGAGGAGAGGAGTGACATGGTCTGATCTGTGCTGAAGAGCTATTCCCAAACCTTAACTGAGTCAATGAGGGAGAGGAGAATGGTGTCATTCATTCATAACCCACCATCCTTGGATCAGAGGATCATAGATATAAATTTGGAAGTGACCTTATAGGCCATCTAGTCTAAAACCTTATTTTATGTAGGAAGAAACTGAGGCTGAGTGACTTGTCCAACGCCACACAGGTAGTGTCAGAACACAATCCCTGACACTTATCCAAGGAGAACAGAGAGCCTATTGACAAAAAAAAAAAAAAAAAAAAGGAGTGGTCATGATGGTAGAGATAGGGGTAAAAAAGTAGAGAATAAAACTAAGCATTTTTAAATGGATAAAGGAGCAAAGACCTTGCAGCCACTCTGTTCTACATTTCAAAGTAAGAGTTGATTTTCTGTACTATTACAATTCAGATACAAACAATTCTAAAACATATGGACATAAGCCTGAACACACTCATGAACAGACACCAACTCACATACATAATTACACATACACACATAGACACTCTATCCCATCTCTTTTGATACATGAAAGGACATCAATTCACATGCATACATAATCACACACACACACACACACACACACACACACACACAAATTCTATCCCATATCTTTTGATATCTCTACCCCCTCTCCTCCATGCATTCTAAGCTCTGAGGCTATGCCTCTGGTTGTCCAAGACTTCTGGTGGATATCTTTATATCCCCAGCACCTAGGACAGTGCTTTCTAGATAGTAAATACTTAACAAATTATTATTGTTGTGCATGGACCCTTTCCTCCATCGTAAAGACTTTTGTCTTTCTATAAAAGTACCACTTCTAAGTATTCATTTGTTCATCTATAGGAAAGTGACAGGTTTCACAAAATTAGACGCCATGTAAGAAAAAGAAAAAGTGTAATTTATTCTGCCAAAAAAGAAATTGAGCTTGATGAGTAAGTGAAAGATAACAAATATTGATTAAGTACCTACTATGTGGCAGGCACTATACTAAGGCTGCATTAGGGATGTAAAAATGGTTGGTTGGTCGTTGTCCTTCTTTCTTGAAGAGGACCAAAATAACATCGCCATGACAAAGTTAAGTTTCAGTGTGTCCAACTGTGATTGATCTGACCAATATGTGCTTGGCATGCTCTACCACAGATTGGGCACAGATAGTTCATGTGAACATTTGTGCATCCTGTGTTTCCTTTGAGCTATTTCAATTCTGCTTTGCTCATTGAGCACAGCACCTTCTCCAATGCAGGCACGCCATGCTGAGCAGTCCTGTGTCAGCGTCTCCTATGTTGCACAATCAAATCCAAAGTTCTTGAGAATGTCCTTATAGTCTCTACCCTCAAGGAGCTGATATTCTAATGGGGGAAGATTATATATAAAAGGAAGCTAAAAGTAAAAAGGAAGGTATCCATTCAGGGATGTGATGGCTAATTCCAGAGAATCAAAAGCAAAGCTGGGAGAAGAATGAATGATGACTTCTCTGGGTCTTTCCTCAAAATAAAGATACCAGAAAAAAATTCACCAATGAGAGAAGGGGGCTGTAGGGGTAGAGGGATCTCTGTCTCATAAAACCTCACCAGAGTGAGAAAATGACTAGGCCTAATAGCGAAGTCCAAAGGATCAAAAGGAAAGCTAGGAGAGGAATGAAGAAGTCAAACTTTGAGTTCTAGTCCTGGTTCTGCCCATAACTGCCTGTGTGACCTTGGGCAAGTTGCTTCCCCTTTGGGAGTCTATAAAAATGAGGTGATAGTATTAGAAAACCTCTCAGTTCTCTTCCATCTCTGACATTTTATGTTCCATGTTCTAATATTCAGTTTTAAGATTCCTTCCAGTTCTGATCTTGGGTGCCTTATGTTCTAATGGTCATTGTTCTAAGGTCCATTTGAGTTCTGACATTCTATGCCTATAGGGGTTGGTTTGACTCAAGCCTTTAAAAAAAATTCAGAATGAGCTAGAAGTACTTTAGATATTTTATTACTACAAGTACAGTACATAATAAAGTAATTGTGTAATTAAGAGATAATGTCAATGCAGTAGAACATTGTTGACAAGATAATAGTCTCCTACAGCTACATAAATGCCAAGGCAAAGTGAACAAATTTATAGTGGGGAAAATGGGAAAATGATTGGCAAATAGTATGGAATTCTTTTTGGTCCAAGTTGACCTCTTGGCTCACTTGTCTCCCACTAGTGAAGTGTAGGCACCACCCAAACTTCTCTACACTGTGGATGTGGGTGTTTGCTTCAAGAGCCCAATAATTACTCTTCATTTTTCTTCATTGCATTCCTCCTGTAGCATTATGGTTTAGAGTTGGAATCATTTGTTTCAGGCTTCACTCTTCTTCAATATCTTTCTCCAAAGGCATCTCTTTCTTCTGTCCAGGGTCCCATGAGATGCCACCACCACCACCTCTGCATTGCTATATATGGATCATCCTCAAAAGACACAGAAGGAAGCTAGGGAAGGTATAGAAAATGACAACTCATATAAGCAAGAAGATGAGGCAAATTAACTGTGTAATAACAGATTAAAAAGATCAGGTTTCTTCCTCCTCAGTCCCTCACCACCATGAAGATTGAAAGAGAAGCAACTTAAAGTCTAAAATGTCATGATGGGCACAGAAAGAAATTGAACTTAAATCACCAAATTCTCTCGAAAATAGTAGAATTAAGCATACCTTTCCATACTGTGTCAGGGACAGAACAGTGGGCTGATTAGGCCCACAACAAAGATCACTTGTATTATTCCTCTTTTTTCCTCCTTATAAAGAGAGAAAACTCTGGGTTCTTTTCTTTCACTGTCCTGACCAGTATGAAGCTCCCTGATTCTGTAGCTTGTCTTGGAATTAAAGCCCCAATCCTTGAAGCTCCCTTCAAAGACATAGGCATTCTTTGCTATATCTCCTATCAACTATAAAAGAAAGACTAAAGGGAAGGGAAAAAAAGGCATTTATTCTGTGATTCACCATATCTAAATTTCCTGTCTTTGAATTTATACAAGAAAACCGAAAAGAAAGATTATAGACCCTAGGTATGTCTCCATGCCAGTCGTGTGGCCCCTAGGGTAGCTGACTTTTCCAAAAAGAAGGAAGTAATTTTCCACTCTATTTAAAGAGGAGAGGAATTGTTCCCCTCCCAACAGGAATCTCTAGTTGCTCTCTGCTCTAGTAGGTGTTACATGAAATTCAAATACAATAGTAAGGTTTAAACATTATAAACTTCTCAGCTGGTCCCCTTAGCAACAGCTCTTACTTTCACAGCCTGCCTTGGTTACAGACTGCCTTCTTTCAGATAACTTCCAGGCACAAAATCAGAGTTACAATAAAACTTAGGTTTTTAAAACAACTTTTAAACAGAAATTCTGAGTTTTTAAACAGAGATGGTTTAAAGTGGTTTCATTTTACCACTCATTAATTCAACAGCATTTTATTAAGCGCCAGTTCTTTTGCGCACCATCTCTATTTGAGGACCTATACTGCATATTAGGGGGAATACAAGGAAGAATAGGACACAGCCTCAGTCCATATGGAGCCTATGGTCTAATGGGTGACACAAAATGGGTACTCAAAGCAGAGTATAAAAATCCAATAAAAGAGGCACAAAGTTCTAGAGTACTTAATAATAGGGGAAGATCATTTCTGACCTGGGGAAACATGGAAGAAGGCTAACACCAAGAAAAAGACAGCCCCATTGCTCATTTTGTAGAAGGGAAGAAATAAAGGTAGAAAAAGTGAACAAAAAGTAAAAATCCTAACAGTGAAAATAGATTTTAATAAATGGTGGCATTTAATATCTTCTGCATATGACAGATCTTTCACTTGTCAGCTTTCTCCTCAGTCTTTTTCTCCCTTCAGGGAGCTGAAGAGAATATGGAACTAAGTGTCTTCTCTCTTGAAACTCGAAGCCAGAACAGAATCTCTCTTTTCTCTAACTCTGATCAACTCTACCCTTTATACAGTATTCAATAATTCCAACAATAAGGACAGTCTTATGCAAATAGCCTTCTAAGCAATAAGTGTGTCTGTGTGCATATGTAGACATATGTATGTATATGTATGTGCCAGAGTTCTAAAAAGGAGGGATAATTTACAAAGTGGCCAAGATGATGTTTTCATTGAAGGTTCCTTTCCTTTCAAGTTTCAGACTTACAGAAACAAAGAAAGGTGAAATTCAAAGAGACATTAATCTAGTTCTCACATATGGGAACCTAGGAACAGAAAAATTTAAGTAAATTTCCCAAGGCCTAAGAAATAAGTGGCATAACCAGGATTCAGATCCAAGGTGTCTAAGTCCAGTACTCTGCCCACTATCTCCTTGCTACACCACATTACCCACAGCATCTTTTCTCCACAAGAGGAAGGATCAGATCTGAGTCTCTCCACAAAATTAGAAGTAGTTCTTATGGAGATTTATAGCATTACAGACTCCAATTTGAAGAAGGAGAGAGGAGACAAAAAAAAAAAGAGTGTGTGGCAAGGAGCAGCTGGGTGGGAGACAGAATTAAGTGCTTATTGGAAAGGAAAAATGTCAGCCATAAGAGAAAAAAACTTTTTTCCCTTGAAACAAAGGAAAAATTGGGAGAAATGAAAAATAGCCAATACTTTACAAATATGTGTGTGTGTATATAACATAAATACATATCTTCATATGTGTGTGTGTATAAATATGTATGTGTATATACATATATTCATATATTCTAGATCTCAAGTTACTTTACTAGCTTAGGAAATGAAATGTGCAATATGAAACTTTGACTAATTGATAAAATTGGCATTCAGCTACATTAAATTTAAAAGCATAATTTATTCAAAGAATAATTACAAATTTATTTATTGAATTTGCTTCTCAGTGTTTTTAATTTTGTTACAAATAGAACTCCAAGCTGTTGAACTTTAAGAAAACTATCCTTTGTTTCTGCCAGTTTATTAGAAATGGTCTAAAGAGTTTGGGTATGGAAGAAATGATCAATATTAAAAAACAAAAGTGTTATGTTTTCTGGACCAACTGCCTGACACGGTATCAAGCAGACATAGTAGGCTTTCATAAAAAAAAAAAAAGAGCCAAAAAAGAAGGGGTTGGAATCTTGCTGCTTATGGCTTATGTCCTGAGAAGCTCTGTGTTGTAAGAGAAAGAAAATGGCTCTAAATTAGAAGATCCAGACTCCAGTCTCCATTGCGCCATGTGACCTTGACCAAGAGTGATTGAGCCAAAAACAAACAAACTTAGAAAAATAGATCATAAATTTGAATCCTGATACTGACTGCCTGAGGGACCTTGGGTGAGTCACTTAACCTTTCTGGGCCTCAGGTTCCCCTTCTACAAAATGATGGAATTTGAATAGATGACCTCTATTTGTTGTTGTTTAGTCATTTCAGTCATGTCCAACTCTTCATGATCCTCTTTAGTGTTTTCTTGGCAAAGATACTGAAGTGGTTTCCATTTCCTTCTCCTGCTCATTTTACCGATGAAGAAACTGAGGCAAACAGGGTTAAATGACCTCTAAGGTACTTTCAAATTCTAAATCTGGGATCTGAAAATGAACTTGCTTTCTGTCTCAATTATGCCATCGACACAACTCATGTCATATTTGACTCTTTCCTCTTTCTTGTTCCTCATTTCTCATATCCAATCAGTAAATAAGTCCTGTCAGTTCGCCCCTTATAATAGTTCTTGAATCTAATTCTTCTCTATATCCTCTGACATCAGGCATGGAATCAGTAAACCCTGATTATGTCTGTACAATGTGCCAAATGCTGTGCTAAGTTCAGAGACACACAAAAAAGATAAAAGACATACTCTCCTCTCAAGGAACTCAGAGTCTAATAGGACTAAGAACCAGGAATAGCACAAGTAACCACATACACACAAGATAAATACAGTATAAATTGGAGATAATTATGGTGGAAAGGCATTAGAATTGAGGGAAATTGGAAAAGGCTTCTTGTGAAAGGTAAGATTTTAGTTGGGACTTGAGAGAAACCAGAGGGTAAATATGATGAAGGAGAGTATTCCAGGCATGAAGGACAGCCATAGGTTCTCATTGCCACCTTTAAAAAGAATTAATAACCTATTCAAAAAATAATAGGCATTGAGAAAACTAATGATGATTTCTCTGTGAGATTCCAGTGGTTTTCTAGGCTTTCGCCTTCCTAATGGCGATTGGTTCTCCCCTCCTCTCACCTCTTTGTGTTCTACTGCTTTGCCCTCTCCCTGGTAAGTTATTACTTATGTTTTCCTTCTTTGCAGATGATTCTACTGAAATCATTTATTACTATTTCAGATAAGGGGGTAATAATGTTTTCTGGATTTTTTTATTCAGTTAAGATTATAAGATGGTAAATATGCAGCTTAAAGAGAGTTTAAGGATCACCTAATTCAATCCCCTCATTTAACAGATGAGGGAACTGAGGCTCACAGAGGTTAAAGTGACTTGCCCATGGTCAAATAGGAAATTGCAAAGCTGAGATTTGAACTGAGGTATTCTAACTCCAAATTCAATGCTTTTGGTTTTGTATTTATATAATTAATTACAGCAAATGTTTCCTTGTGTCACATGAATCCAATTTTGTGAAAACAATTTTATTGGATATTTAGATAGCATTGTTGCCCTTTTGATTTGGATATTTAAATGGTATTGTTTCCCATCCTCCCACAATTAAGGCATTATTACATCAGCATTCAATTGTAATATTGATGCATTATGCTCTGTTTCTGCTTTATCCCTCTCAAGTTTGGGTATCATGATTAAAGTTGACCTACTTAAGAAGTTTGGTTCAATGTCTTCCAAGGTTATTATTAAAAATAGTTTATGGGAAAATGAGGGTGGGGCATGACACATGTGTGGAAAGGGTTAATGAAGGAATACACGAATAAAAACAATAAATGCACTTGGCCACAAAAATACATAATGTTCCAACTTGATAAATTCAAAGCTGACAGTCATCTGTTACATGTCTATGTTGGGCTAGGCACCAGGTAAGGTATGATTCTGAGGGAGAAACAAAAGTGAATAAGACATGATTCCTGACCTCAAAAAACTCCCAGGCTAGTAGGGAAGATGCTAAATGTAAAAGAATTAAAAGACAAACAAAATAATACTATTATTATTCATTTTTCTGTAGTGTCTTAAAGTCTATAAAGCACTTTTACAAAAATACCATGAGGGAGACAGTTCAAATGTCATTACACCAATTTTCAGATGAGTTTGAAAGAGCTAAGTAATTAGCAAGGACCACACAATTAATAACTGCCAGAGCCATAACTGTTCAGCTTTCTTGTCTAAATCAAGAGCTCTTTCCACTCTATGATGCTGTCAAAGTGTATGAGAGGAACACAGTGAGAACTTACAGGATAGGGGAATTACTTATGGCCAGAAATATCAGTGCAGGCTTCAAGGAAGTAGCATTTGATGTGGCCCTTAACAAATGGGTAGGATCTTAAATGGCAAACATTGGGGAGAGAATATTGATCCTCAAAAATTATAGGAGATTAAGGGATGACATCTAGGCTAGAGAATAAATCTGAAGACATTCACCTAACAGACCACAATAAAAAAGATAAGAAGTCCAGAGAGCAGGAGGTGATTCTTTAGGTCATGTTGTCAGGGATAATTCATCTATTTCTCCAGAGGCAGCTGCTAATTAGATATACTTATTCTAGTGTTGCATTTTAATCCTGCAAAGTGTGGGTAGCTGTCCAAACTTTATCCAAACATGTGACATATTTTGCTCTTTATTTGGAGACTTTGGAGGGAATAACCTTAGACTTACAGAACAAAGGATGGTAGAGAAGAAATGGATCCTTGAACTTAGAATGTTAGAACATAGAACATAGAATGTTAGGATTGGGAAGGGCCTTCATAAATACAATGCGAGATGGTATTACAGAATGTCAGAGCTAAATGGGGTCTTAGATATCCAATTTAAACCCATTGTTCTGCAGCGGGAGAAACTGAGGGCCAGAGAGGAGAGAGACACAGTTAATCAGGGGCAGAACCACCAAATGTACTGATTCCCTATCCCAATGCCCATTTCCACTGTTGTCTGTGGTCTCAGCACTGTGCTTGCTACTACCATGAAGCATTTAGATGAATTACTTCTCAAGATACTCAATAAATAATTTCAGGCAGAGATATATTGCATGTTGTGAAAAGTAAGACACTATAGTGTATAGGTCAACACTGCTGCTGAAAATGACAGTGGGACTAGAAATACCCTATAGAATATGAGTTAAAACTTTATGTTTCATCCATATGCAAGGAAAACATAGCTATATCCTGTTAACCTATGCAAGCCCAGGAGTGTTTGGCCCCTCAAACACTGTAAGTGAGAAAAAGAATTAAAGGATTTCTTTCCGCTTTAAATCAGAGTAGAAAAATCCAGGTTTAAATGAAGGCTGTTTTCCTTCAGTCGTGTCATACTCTTCATGACCACATTTGGGGTTTTCTTGGCAAAAATACTGGAGTGATTTGCCATTTCCTTCTCCAGTTCATTTTACTGATGAGGAAACAGAGACAAAGAGGGGAAAGTGACTTGCCCAGAGTCACACTCCTATTAAATGTCTGAGGCCAGATTGGAACTAAGGTCATTCTCACTCCAGGTCTAACACTTCATCCATCGAGTCACCTAGCTACCCAAATGAAGAAGAGGTTACTAATAACTGAAATGGGGCAAAAGATTCCATATTGAGCCTACATATTTTAGATCCTGCTCTAAAGTATCTAATTCTTTAATGTACTACATAAAAATTGCAGAAATGTAGAATGTTAGAGATAAAAGAGGCCTTAGAAATCACCTAATCATAGGTCATTGGCACATCACTCAAATAACTTGACTCTGTCCCCCAAATGTGGGATGTTCCCTCCTGCTTCCGTGCTTTAGTTGTTCCTTATGCCTTGAATGTCCTCCTTCCTCTTTGACCATTGAATTCCTATCCATTTGTGAAAGACCAAATCAAATATCCATTCCGTTATGATATTCCCTTACCCTGTCCCCTGCAATGTAATTCCCCAGGAATTCAATTGTATCTCTTGACTTCTAATGTTGTCTCTTATAGTTTTCTGTGGGTTTTTTTTTTCTCATCTCCCTACTATACTATAAACTCTAGAAAGGCAGAGCTTGTGTCCCTAAACTGTTGTGTGAACCTTGCAGACTCTAATACAACCCTTTCATTTTTAAATGAGGAAATTAAGACCCAGAAAAGGGAAGTAAACAGCATTTCTAAGACACAAAACTAACTAGGGACAGAACTGAGATTATTATTTATCTGTTAGCCAGAGGCAATATTGTAGAGTGGTTAGAGAAATGGATCTGGAGTTAAGAGAGATATGAGTTCAGATCCTACCTTAGTTGCATCCTACTGAGATGATCGTGGGAAAATTAACCTCTCAAAACATCAGTTTCTTCATCTTTAAAATGGAAATGATAATACTTGTACTATCTGTTATAAAGAATACAGGATTACATAATTAAACAATGAGTATTTATTAAGCACTTACTATGCCAAGAAACCCCCCAGATGGGGCATGAAGATTCAGACATGACTGAAATGACTAAACAACAACAAAAATGCTATATAAATATACACTGTTCCCTATGTCTGGAATGTTCTTTATCTTTGCCTCTCTGGCTGCTCTTCAAGTTCTCAAAATCCTACCTTCTACAAGAAGCTTTTCCTGATGGCTTTTAATTCAAGAATTTTCTTTCTATTAATTACATCCAATTTATCCTATATATAGCTTGTTTATACATAGTTGTTTGCATGTTCTTTACCTTTAAGGACAGGGGCTGTCTTTTCCCTTTCTTTGTATCCCCAGTGCTTAGCAGTATCTGACGCATAGTAGGTATTTAATAAATGCTTGTTGAATATTAGCTTAAGAATTTTTGTTCCAACCATAAGTGACTAGAATCATGTACAATAATTTGAGATTCAGTTAGCCTCCCTTATATGAAGCCTTGCCACTTGAAGTGACTGGTCCCTTGGCTCACCTGGGTGGTGAGTAGGAAGGAGAAAAAATCCTCATAGAATTGTCCTTACACATCTATTATTAATATTATTCTTTAATTTACAAACCAATAGCAATGGCTAAACCCTCTGATAAATTCTTGCCTGAAATGATTTCTTTAGCATTCCACAAGTGCCTCATCCAGCTGTTTTGGGATGGCACCAACATCAGCACTGGGACTAAAGAACACTGTCACAGGAAACCTGCTAGCTCAATAGAAGAGTTCTTGAATGGGCTTTCTAGCTGCTCACTTGTTTGAGAACTGGCAGATAATCTATTTCAAACTGGGGGAAAAGTTGCTCAAAGGTTATAATTTCAGGAAAGACATCCTTATTCTTGGGTACCAAAGACAGCCTAGAAAAGTGTACATGGTTTTCATCCCTCTCTTGAACTCTGATAAGAGGAACCAGGAACTTGAGTAAAAGTGACAGCATGTTCCAACACCACTTTGGATTCCCTTAATAATGTCCATTCATCTCATTTACTGACCCACTTAACAAAACCAACTAGATTACTTGCAATTCCACAGAAAAGAGAAAACAAATCACCATGTACATATATAAATCTCTGAGTTCAAGGGACTATAGCAATTAAATAATCAAGCTCCCCAGTTCTACAAAGGAGAAAACCAAGGCACAGAGAGATTGTATGACTTGCCTGATGGTCACATAGCTAGGAAGTGGAGTCAAGATGTCATCTGGTCTCCTGATTCCAAGTTTAGAGTATATTCTACTACCATTCACTGCCTCTCTTGTTACTATGTGATAAATCCTAGAGGGATTTCCATTTTCACAAGTGACAGAGTCTTCACTTAAAGGAGTGAAGCTATAATGGAATAATTCCAAGCACCATGGCTAGCCTGATGAGTAAAATGCTTGGGTGGAGGGAGGTTCAAACGCCACCTTCTTCATGAACCTTTTTCTAATCCTCCCAGTTCAATGAATGAATCTTCAAAAGCATTAACTAAGGGCTTACATAATATGTGCCAAGCATCTCAAGCACTATAGATACAAATACAAAAGCAAATATAGTTTCTACCCTTAGGAATCTTGCATTCTAATTGGTAATACTCTCTCTCTCTCTCTCTCTCTCTCTCTCTCTCTCTCTCTCTCTCCACCCCCCCCCCCCGTATATATGTGTGTATTTATGTATATCCTTGGAAAGGACATTTTAATTTGGCAAGTTAAGGAGCAAATCAGGAGAGTCCTGAGGATTACATTGATCTACCCCATGCCAGAATAATAGCAGAGCTGAATGCATCATATTTTATGGTTACAGAAACTGGAAGGTTGAAGTAGAGAAGGGTGCCCCCTCAACAGCAAGGCAGCAGAGACTGTGGAGCTGATGGATGGAGTATAATAGCAAAATATATCCTGGCTAAGGATTTCCTAGATTTTTCAAAGTACTTTGAACCTCCCCTATGTCCTCACCCCATTCTACTTCAGGTCATTGTTGTTTACATGAGGGAAAGAACGGTGTTTTATTCCTCTTTTTAGCTGCCACAATGAAAAACACAGGGTCTTGCACATATCAGAAGTCAAGAAAATACTCGTTGAATGGATTAGACCTCTATCCCAAAAGAGTAGAGTAGAATTAAATTGTACTACAAGTTAACTGTATTGAACTGTGGCAGTGTTAATTCAGTGTATCTCCATTTCCCAACCAGCTTGCTAATAAATAGTAAAAAAAATTTAAAAAAAAATAACACTCAACCTGAACTGGTGCACATCTTACAGGGTTGGGTGGATACTCCCTGGCTCCATGACTCAGTGCTGAAGGCTTTGTACTTTGGTAAAATAGTCTTTTATTATTCCTCATGGCTATGGAGCTATATAATAAGTCAAGAGGGTACTGAACTCAGGAAGAACTGAGTTCAAATGTGACCTCAGACACTTACTAGTTATGTAACCCTGGACAAGTTACTTAACCTCTGTCTGCCTCAGTTTCTTCATCTGTAAAATGAGTTTAATAATAGCACCTATTTTTCAGAGTTATTAGGAGAATCAAATGCAATAGCAATTATAAAGCACTTAGTACAGTATCTGGTACATAGTAAGTGCTATAAAAATGTTAGCTATTATTAACTAAGGAGAAAAACTCTTTTTCTATCTATCTCTATTTCACCATCTTTGTCTTTATCTCTGTCTGTCTCTCTGTCCCTGCTTCTCTGTCTCTTTCTCTCTGCATCTCTCTGTCTGATGCTGTCTCTGTCTTTCTTATGGATTGGGGATAGGGGTAGATTTTGCTCCTCTCCCTTCCTTCCCTCCCCCCCCAGCAGTTGTGATTGCAGTAATGACATGTTATTACCTCAGTATACCTGAGACTAGAACTCAAAGGCTGCCTCTTCTGTATTATAAATATTACATAAATATACATGTGTATGTATACATACATGCACATGTATATGTATATACATGCATATATATACATATGTATATGCACTCTTATGTTATATTATATACCTATGCATTGTATTTTCCTAAGCACAGGACTAAGAAGTCCTGAGAGATAACTACCTGATGAGTTCTAGGGCTTGAGGGTGCCTGAGTTGTCCTACATTCCTGGAACTCTCTCTTTTCTTCTGCCCCTTTGGGCTTCCCCAGTTTCCTTCAAGTTTCCACTAAAAGGTCACCATCCTCACGAAGCCTTTCCAAACCCTCCTTTATCTTCATGCCTTCCCTCTGAGACTACTCCCAATCTACCCTGTATTGATCTTTTTTGTACATAGTTTTCTGCTGCATGTTGTCTCTCCCAGTGCACCATGAGCTCATTGAGAGCAAGGATTGCTTTTGTGTTTTTTATTTCATTTTGTCTTCCTTTATGTCTCTAGCTCCTAGCATAGTAAATGTTTAAGAAATGCTTCTTGACTTGCCCAGAGTTGAGACTCACTGTACTGTAGGAAGTACTTTCTATAAGCACACTCTTCAGAAGAGAATGGGCATCATTGCCAGCAGAAACTGTCAGGTGGGCATTGCAATTGAAAGACCTAAGAAAGCCCAAGCCATGCCCTGGTTTTCCAGGAGATGCAAATTTGTGAAATACACAAGCAAGGCAGATCAGGGGCAAAAGTGAAACCTCTGCTCCATAGTACCATACAATAACTTTACCTTTTCAAAGAGTACAGTAAGGGATAGATTATTGTCTTATGATTTGATTACTAATATACACTTAATAATCTATTGAATTTTAAGCACTTTTTAAATAAAAGAAATAAAATCTATCCTATGACCGATGTCTACTTTGTACATTGTCCTTTCTAGAACGGACGATTAAAATCCCTTTTAGGGAAAACCCTAGGTATGACCTTTGATGGCCTATGCTTTGCCATAGAGACTTTCCCTAGAATTTTGGGGAGTGGGCAAATTGAAATAGAGATTATTTTTTTAAATGATCTCTTTTCTTTGGTGTCAGACTCCCTCAGCATTCAATCCAGTCCATGCTGGTCCAGAACAAGAGTCACCTTCTTAGAGGAGGGTCTCTGGGCAATAGAAATAAAAATAAATAATAGCAATAGTAATCCTAAGGTGCTGAAATTTGTTATTAGTCCCAGGTCTTCCATTAATTTTCTGTGTTTGACTTTATTCAATTCACTTTATTTCTATGAACCTCAGTTTCCTCATCTGTAAGTTGAGTATAAAATATTGACTATAACCCTAGGGCTTTAGAAAGATCAAATGAGATAATACATATGAAAATTCTTTAATACTATAAAGTACTATCCAAACAAGCTGTTGTTGTATCACTTTTGTAATTATAACATCCACACAACAGTGGGTAAGATAATGATGTATAATTTTATCTAAGTAGATCAATTTATATAATTACATGATTATCCAATGTAGTCCTGTTGTCTATAGGCTATTTATTGTTTATAATGGTACTTGGAGACAGTGTTTTCATCTTTGGCTCAATCCATTCCCACTCCATCTGTCTGTCAATGCCCACACACTCCAGTCTTCTCTACCCCATTATTCAAGGCCTAGCACAGATCTCACTTCCTCCGTAAAGATGTTCCTGACCTCCACAGCCCAGGGGAACTCTCTCTCACCTCTGAATTCTTCTATCTAGTACCCTCAATGGTCACTGAACATATACTGGCAGATAATACAGTAGATGGGGCACTGAGTTTGGAATCAGGCAGACTCATCTTCATAAATTCAAATCTAATCTCAGACACTTACTAGTTTTGGGACCCTGGGCAAGTCACCTAACCTTGTTTGCCTCAATTTCCTCATCTATAAAATGATCTGGAGAAGGAAATGGCAAACCACTTTAGTATCTTTGTCAAGAAAACCCCAAATAGGGTCATGAAGAGTTTGAAAAGACTGTTTAGTTATCTCTTTCTGGATGTTTTCTATTTGCCCAACTAGACTGCTAACTCTTTCAGAGCAGAAATTCTTGCTCTTTTCATATTATTTTAATTGGGGAGGAGTCATAGGATCATGGACATAGAATCACAGTGAGCCTTAGTGATCATATAGTCTAATCTTTTCATTTTACAGATTAGAAAACTGAGGCCCAGCGAAGTTAAGTGACTTGACTACTACCATGCAAGTAGCAATAAATGATAAAGGCAGGGTATGAACCTAGGGCCTCCAACTCCAAATCCAGTATTCTTGGTTGATATTTTAGTCCATTATAAGCCTTCTACCTGAACATAAATGAATTCATTTACTTGCTCACAATGTGGGCTATACCTAATGGGATATAACTGTTACATGAAATACATGACAGGCTGACCCCTTCCCTGCAGCAAGGAAAACAGTTAGATTCACTGATGAATTTGTATCTCAGCCCAGCAGCCACTGAGCACCAGACAAAAGGTATCACCCACACTTGACTTATAGTGTATTCAGTTTTCTAGACTTTGCTTATGTTTTGTTGTCGTTCACTCCTTTCAGCCTCCATTTGGGGTTTTCTTGGCAGAGATACTGCAGTGGTTTGCCATTTCCTTCCTCAAGTCATTTTACAGATGAGGAAAGTGAGGTAAACAGGGTTAAGTGACTTGCCCAAGGTCACATAGCTAGTAAGTATCTGAGGACAGATTGGAACTCAGGTCTTCCTGACTCTAGGCCCGGCATTCTATCCACTATGCTCCCCAGCTACCCTTTGCTTACATTAGTTTAGTGCATTTAAACAATCTTCAAGCTTTCTTAATTTCCTCCTGAGAGACCAATATGGGAGGAAGGAGCTTTAGGTCACTGTCCACCAGTTCATTCATTTCTAGCAGAGGAAGTCAGATCCTGGTTGGACTTCAGTGGAAAGTGATATGTCCTGGAATCTGGACAACATATGTATCAGCTCTCCCTTTAAAATATGAGCTATTTGAGGGCAGGGATGTCATGCTTTTCTATTTGCATCCCCAAAGCTTAGCATACATATGCTTTACATATCATAAGCACTTAATAAATGCTTTTCCATTCATTCACTCAGAAGGGACCATGGTCTATGTCACAGACTGGCACATAGCCTCTCTGTGTCTTTTGGTTTGACATCAATAAATTACAATGAAGGAAGGTCTCTCTACCTTAAATCCAGAATCCGACTGGTGGTGTGTTGAACTGGACTAGGTGCCTGGACCAGAGAGCTTCTGAGGCCTTTTACAACTTTAAGATTCTGTAATTCCATAAATCAAGCCTGCTGACTTTGGTTGTAGGCTAGTGATACAGTAGCTAGAATCCTTGAGTCAGTAAGTCCTGAGTTCAAATCTGACCTCAGACACTTCCTAACAACATGACTCCAGGTACGTCACTTAGACTGTCTGCCTCACTTTCCTTGTCTGTAAAATAAAGATAACCATAGCACCTACATCCCAGGGTTATTGTGACGATCAAATAGATAACAATTATAAAGCACTTAGAACAGTACCTGGCACACAGTAAGTGCTACATAAAAGTCATGATGATGACAAAGGAGAAGAAAACAGGGGAGTACGCCTTCAGCAAAGCAATGCAAGAGACAAAGTATGTCTGAAATCATAGAGCTACTAGTTGTTGTCAGAGATAGAAAGAAGTGTAGCTAAAGACATTTACAAAAGAAGGGTCTTTATAAAGTGTTTAGTTGAGTTTTTCTTGTTTGGGGGGTGAAGGAGAAGACCCAGGTTCCAACCTCAACTCTCCCACCTACTTGCTGTGCAATATAGCATAAATTATTGCACCTCACTTGGTGTTGAACTACATGGACAAGGGTCCATCCCCACTCTATTTCTGTGATTCTGGGATGAAAAAGGCCTCTCTCCTTCTGGATCCAGGGGAGCAACATTTCCACTTCCTATTTCCAAATGAAAAGCAATCTGTGGAATGGAAACAGGGAGACACCTAGTCTTGTGCCTGATGTCACAACTTTCCCACCCTTGGTTTCCATAGGCCAGGGATTCTCCCAAGGTCCCAATTCCCATAGCTACAAAAGCGATGTAATGGCTTTGTGCTGTTACTGTTGTTTGAGAAAGAGACAGATGAGCTCCAGTGCTGAGCAGCTTTAGGAAGTCCTTCTCTTTTTGCCTTCTTATTGTATTTACCTCCCTTGAAAGCTTAGAAAACTGAGACTAAACTTTTACATAGCCCTTCACCTTCAGCACAGACGTTCATGACTCATTCCTTTTCCCATGAACACAGTGTTCAATAATCCTACCAGCAAGTTCAACCCCAGGCTAGGTGAGAAAGGAGGCAAAAAATGACCTCTTTATTTCCTAGTCAAAAAAAAAAATTAATCTGGGAGGAAAAGACCCTCAGGATTTCTGGCCAAAACAGAAACAATTGTACTTACACTCACTCTGAGCCATCAAAACTCAAGTTATGACCTAGTGAGGTTTGGACTGGGACCTATTGTTGGCCAATCAGTGAAAGCAAGAATGATTTGGGCTTAAGGCAAGGTCAAGTAGCTCCATTTGAATCCCAAGGAGCTATATCAATGCCTGGGTTTTCAATACTGTACTTCAAGAAATCAGAAATGAGATTACATGAAGCAAATGAGTTAATTGTCCCAGTTATTTTGTTTTTTAGTGATAGAATAAATAAGTAAGGAAGAGGGAAAAAAAGAAATCTAGAACATAAAACCCAGGGTTTCTTGCAAGGTTTCAGCAATCAAAGTCTATATTCCTTTGGACAGAGCACCCACAAGTAAGATATGATTCCCTATGTGGATAGAGGGAAAGGAGGGAGAGAAGGGAGAGAGGGAAATGAAGGAAGGAAAAAGGAAGGAAAGGAGGAAGAAAGGAAGAAAGGAAGGAAAGAAGGAAGGAAGGGAGGGAAGAAGAGAGGGAGGGAAGGAGGAGGAAGGGGGAAGAGAGAGAAGGAAGGAAGGAAGGGAAAGAGGAAGGGAAAGAGTATCTACCATATATTAAGCTCTGTGCTAAGCACTTACAAATATTTACTTCTCACAACATCCCTGGTAGGCAAGTGCTATTATTTTCCCCATTTTACAGTTCAGGAATCTGAGGCAAAGGAAGATGCAGTGACTTGTTCAGGGCCCATACACTTGGCAAGTATCTAATCCTAAATTGGAACTCAGATTTTTCTAACTCTACATCCAACTCTCTACCCACTGTGCCATAGATGCTGTTAGAGGTATAGTTATATAAAATGGAAGAATAGGAATAGATAATCTCTAAGGTCTTTTATAGCCCTAACATGCTAGAAATCTATGGAGTCTTTCTTAATTGATTGGATATCATTTTGATATATGCCTCATATCCCTGTAAGTCTTTGTAGACCAAACATTTTGTGACACAATATATAGAGCACTGGCCTTAGAGTGGGAAGAAGTGTTCACGTTCAAGGTCTTCCAGTGACTAGCTGTGTGACCCTGAGCAGGCTCTTCACTACTTAAGAAAGGAGAGAAGGGGGAAGAGAAGGAAGAGAAAGAAGAAGAGGAGAAGGAAGAAGAGGAGAAAAAGAAGAAAGAGGAGGAAGAGAAAAAAGGAAGGAAGGAAAAGGGAAGCAAAAGAGAAGGAAGAGGGAAAAAGAAAGAGAAAGAAGAGGAGAAGGTGAAGGAGGAAAAAACTCTGGCCCTAGACCCAGCAGGAATACTGGTGCCTGGTGTTATAGAGGTGCTGATACCTGACTAGATGTGTATCTTTGGCGTAGCCACTAAAGGTAGTAAGAAAATGAGTGAGACAACAGCAACGCAAAATCTGCTCCTACCACACCTGGGAATACAGTCCCTCCTTTCTTCTACCTCTTTGAATCACTAGTTTCCTTCCAAGAGAAGCTCAGCCTAAATTTCACCTTCTTTCTTCATTTAACCTTTCCTTTAGTTACTTTCTTCCCCTCACATTTACTTTATATATATTTTGCATTTATTTATAATATATCCCCCAAAGAATGTAAGTTCCTCAAAAGGGGGAACTATTTCACTGTTGGATACAATTGTATACATTTAAAAAATGTTTGCTAATTGATTGGTCCTGGAATTGGTCACATGTTGTTTTGTAATTATTCTCATGTGTATTTGTCTTGTCTCCCTAGTTAGACTATAAACCACAAGAAAGCAAGGACCCTGTCCTCTTTGGCTATGTATCCTCACTTCTTCTCCCTTCCTTTCTTCTTTCAGTGTCTAGGATGTTCCTGCTCACGTAATACGTATTGGATGAACAATTCCTTGACGTAATCAATAAAAATTTGTATTTAATATAATCACCGACCTGGTGCGGGGAGGGGAGAGACCTTGGAGATCATATGGTCTAAATCCGACTTGATAAATTCCATCTATAACATCCTCCACCCAATGGTCAGTTGGCCTCCATTTGAAGATATCAGAGTGATAAGCCACCAGCTCACAAGACTCCTCATTCCACTATTAGATGGTTCTAATTGCTAGGAAGTTATATTGAGCTGAAATCTGTATCCCTCTGACTTCTGCCCACTATTCTAGCTCTGCCTTCCCAGGCCAAGCAGAACAAATTTAATCCCTCTGCCAAATAACAGCACTCTAAGTACTTGAATGCAGCCATCATGTTTCCCCAAGGACTCCTTTACTCTAGGCTAAACCTCCCAAGTTTCTTCTACTGATCCTTGTAATGGTTTAGCCTCCAGCCCTCTCACCCTCCTGTTTGCTTTTATTTGCATAGATATCAGTTCAACCATGCCCTTCCTAAAATGTGGTGCCTGTAACTGAAAACAACCCTGCAGATGGGATCTGACCAGAGAGGGAAGCAGGACTGTTGGCCCCCCCTTGTTTTGGACCCTGTGACTATTATCACAACTTAACATCAAATGAGCTTTTTGGCTGACATATCACAGTCCTAAATATGAATGGGATGAAATTTCAGCTTGACTTTTGGATCCTAAGCTGTGAAATAATTTCTCTCTTTGAGGTCTTACACACTCAGTCCTAGGCATTGGGGACAGGTGCATTTGGCATTCCCACATCCTCCCCTCCCTGAAGCCAGAATAGTTATATTGCAGCCAAATCAGCTACAAAGCAGACTCCTGCATATCAATCTCTTTGTTCACATAGACTCCTGTCCTAAAATGGGAGCTGTATACCAGATGGCCAAAAGAACATCTCCCATTCCAAAATAGAAGCCTCTGAGGGTGTGGAATAGGTATTACTCCACCTTCTCTTTAATAACTCCAAGGAAAGAAAAGCAGAAGGACTAAAAAATGATGCCTGGATATCTCTAACTGATTTTAGTGAGACAAGGCCCTATTTCCTTTCTTTCCACCTAATCTGGGGCGGCTAAATCAGAGGTGGGGCCCTGGGGCAACACTGTCAGAGGCTGGTCTGTCTAAATCTAAAATTGCTACTCACACTATAATTTGTGTGTGTGTGTTCGTCCTTCGTTGTCAAAGAAGACCATGCCATCAGAGAAATAATGACATGATTTGCACTTGACTTTGTTTTTTGAGTGAGGGAGGGCTGTGCAGGTCACCAGTCTCACTTCTCCTCCAGAGTCATCTGAATCCAGTGACCAGATATTCATCAGAATGACTAGAGATGACCCAGGATGAGGCAGTTGGGGGGAGGTGACTTGCCCAAAGTCACACAGCTAGTGAGCGTCAAGTATCTGAGGTGAGACTTGAACTCAGGTCCTCCTAACTCCTGAACTGGAGCTCTATCCACTGCACCACCTACCTGCCCTCACTGTAATTTGTAATGCAAAATGAAAGCCTTAACCAGGGACCCAGAGAAAATTGTCTCTTTTGCAATTACATCAATCTACCTCTGCCACTGTCCCTGCTTTCTAGTTCTGCCCTTCCTTTTGCCCTCACCTGTAGGACCATGGTCCATTATTATGGTTGAAATAAAGAGGACGGAGCAGGAAGTGGAGTATCTTGACCCTGGCATAGTCATGCTCAAGTGTAGAACCCAATGTCAGTTGTTTTTCAGTCATGTCTGACTCTTTCTAACCTCATATGGGGTTTTCCTGCAGTAGTTTGCCATTTCCTCTCCAGTTCATTTTACAGATGAGGAAACTGAGGCAAACAGGGTTAAATGACTTGCCCAAGGTCACACAGCTAAAAAGTGTCGAAGGGTAAATTTGAACTCACTTGAGGAAACTGAGGCAAACAGGGTTAAATGACTTGCCCAAGGTCACACAGCTAAAAGGTGTCGAAGGGTAAATTTGAACTCACTTGTCTTCCTGATTCCAAGACAAATGTGTTCTATCCACTGTGTCACCTAGCTACTATAGAGCCCAATCCTGCCTTTCAAAAACTAGGGGTTTCAGGAATTATAAATCAAATATGATTTCTTGACTATTTAGCTTTTTTTATAGATTTAAAGTTATATTAGTCTAGCCAGAAAGGATGGTGCATGACTGTAATCCCTGCTATTACAATAGATGAGGTTGGCAATCTGTTATGCTGTAGAGATCATGGGCTACAATGTGTTAAGTAGTTTGGGTATCTGCACTAAATCTGTGACCACTATAGTGAGCCCCTGGAAGTGAAGAGGCGCCAGGAAGTCTAATGAGAGATGAATCAGTCCAAAATAGAGCAAGTCAAAACTCCCATGCCTAGAGTAATAGGATCAGATCACAAGTTGCCCCTATACTTGTAGCCTGGGTAAGATAGGGAGACTCAATAAATATATATTGAGTATGTATATGTATACACACATATACATATAATCTCAAAGATTTCTTCAGTAAGTAACTAAGATATGTTGACTAAGTAAGGGAGCAAGTAACCAGCAAGCTATTCTCTCAGAAGTGAGACCTATTTTCAAAATATTTTCAATTACATTTTCTGTGAAATAAGTATTTATACTTCAGTGCCTTTCAACTCTCCCTTTAGTATTCCCCTTTCCTTTCTGGCTTCTTTCCAATCTTCTTACACTTCTATGTATTCTACAACTCAGTGATGATGGCCTCCTTGCTGTTCCTCAAACATGACACTGCCTCCCAACTTCCTACATTTTCACTGGCTGTCTCCTATGCCTGGAATTTTCTCGGTCCTCATCTCTGCCTCTTGGCTTCCTTCAAGTTTTTGGCAAAATTTCACCTTCCATTTGAAGACTTCCCCAGTCTCCCTTAATACTATTGGGTTCCCTCTGTGATTATATCCAATTTATCCTGTGTATTTATCTTCTCTGTATGTGTGTATGTGTGTGTGTATACGTACACATATACACATATATGTATATATAAATATACCTACACATATATATGCATACATATATGTATATTTGCTTACATTCTACCTCCCATATTATTCTGAGAGTTCCTTGAGAAAAAAAGACTATTTTTGCCTTTCTTATTTTGTATCCTCAGGGCATAGCACAATGTAGGCACTTAATGAATGCTTGTTGACTTGTCTTGGTGATTACTAAAATTTGCAGGATAATTCTTGAGGGGACAACATGGTGTAGTGGGGAGAGAACTATACAGCAAGTCAAGAGACCTGGATTCTACACCAGATAGTGGAATAATTGTGAATAAATCATAGAGTCCCAGAATAAGAATTGATTGAAGAATCCTCACTGGGAGATCATCTGGTTCATCCATGAATCCCTTCTATAATATCCCCAAAGATTTTCAAGGTTATAATTAGAGGGATAATTTATTAACAGAAGGAAGACTTATGAACATTTAGAAATGGAACTAGTGATCATTAAAAACCAGGAAGTCTCTTATGCTATCCTAGGAGTCAAGAAGGAGAGATTGGAATTTTCCCCTCTTCCCAAAGAATAGACACAGTAGGAGGAAGAGCCAGAAGCTAAATTCCATGTATAATTGAGTTCAGGCCTGGCTCAGGAACACAGAAGCTGGAAGAATCCCTGAATTACCTGATCCTATCTGTACCCAGGTCACCAGATTCTGACTCCAGATCACCACAGCCCAAAGACCTCTGGCATGTGAAACAACTCACTTAACCTCCCTGAAACTCAGTTTCCTCAACTATAAAATGAGAAGGTTGAATTAGATAAGACCTCTGAGGTCCCTTCTAGCACTAGATTTATGGTTATATAATCCTGTGTAGGCAGAATAATAGAACAATGAAATCAGTTCCAAATGGGCTGAAGGACAGGACCTGAAGAGTACTTGTCAGTGTTGACTTAGAAAGAGGAATCTATTGGAGTGTGCCAGGAAACTGTCCTTGACCCTGTGCTCATCACATAACTTGAATGAAGGCATGTTTGTCAAATTAGATTTAGATTACAAGATTAGATTACAGGATCTAAAAAGATCTTTTTAATTTTTTTTAAGATTGGGTCTCATTTCCTCATTCAAGCTAGAAATGTAGAAGCCACCTTTTGGTCCAGTATCAATACTGATTAACACAGAACCTTTAACTTGCTGGGGTTGCTTTTTTTTTCCAACTTGGGTAAAGTCATTCCTTTTTTTGGAAGGCAATCAGGGTTAAGTGACTTGCCCAGAGTCACACACCTAGTAAATGTCTGAGACCAGATTTAAACTCAAGTCCTTCTGGTTCCAGGACCTTTGCTGTATCCACTGAACCATCCAGCTGCCCCATAGCTCACCCCTTTATAGATAGTCTAATGACCTTCTGCTCTCTGGGGCTCACAATACAGGTCCCAGACTTAGTGTGGACACTCAATCAGCTCTACCCCTACTACAAATCAGAACTTCTCAGCTCAAGAAATCCACCAGCCTCAGTCTCTCAGGAGCAGGAATTACAGCATGTCCAGATTTTGGGGGAGGAAGGAGGGATGGGTGGTATTGGTTCATAGATTTAGTACTGGAAAATACCTTTGAAGATCATCAAATCTACCTCCCTCACAAAAAGAAAAAGTCTTAATAGGCTGAAATGATGGATCAAACCTAATAATAAGAAAATTATTAAGGATAAATACAAAACTCTATTCTTTAGCTCAAATAATCACTTTTAAAAGTACAAGCCCAGGGAAGCCTAGACATGTTTTGAACTTACAATTCATTCACATCCTTGCATTCTGTTGTTCCTCTGTGAAAGATGTGAAAAACTGAATGGACTACAAGTTCAAAATGGATCAATCATGTGTCATGGAAGACCCCCAAACAAATACTCTCCTTGTTTGCCTAGACCATGCCTAGATTATCATGTTCTGTTCTGAACATCACGTTTTAGGAAAGATATTGACAAGGTGAAACATACCCAGAGGAGAGCAAATAAGGATGGTAAGATGATTGGAAACTATATTATAAGACTGGTTCTGAAAATAGAAATGTTTTCAAAAAGATAGGACTTGGGAAGACACAATAGCTGTGTTCAAGTATTTTTTAAAAGGTTGTCATATGGAAGGACTCAAATTATTCTGTGTAACCCCAGAAGGCAGAACTAAGAACAATGGATAGAAGATTCAGAGAGTCAGGGTTTGACTCTGTGTAAGGAAAATTGTCCTTATAATGAATGGGGAGCTGTCCAAACATGGATATTCTGCTTCAGGAGTTACTGGGTTCTGCGGGGAATTTGTAAGGGAAAGCTGGATAACCAGTAGTCAGACAAAATATTAAAGATGTTCTTGGTCAAGTATAGATAACCACTGATGTCTTTTCTAATGTTCTGTGATGAAGAAGCATTTGATATATTTACATGTCAGCTAAAGGTTTACAACAGCAACCCTGCCAGGTAGGTAAGTCTGACATTATTGTAATCATTTCAACAATTGATAGAGCAGTTCATGGTGGTAAAGCAACTTAATCATGGTCATATTCCTGATAAGCAGAGGAACCAGAATTCAAACCAAGGCTCCCAATATCACATCCAGTGTTCTTTGAACAACCCCACAGCACTGCTTGGATAGCTCTCTCCAGTTTCTATGACATTGTCCTTTCCTATCCCCAGCTGGATCCCTTCTCCCACCCTACAAGAAGTCTATTTTCCTTAGTAGCCTTGCACAAGAGCAAACCTCTCTGTATTTCAGTTTCCTCACCTGTAAAATGAAAAGTTTAGGCCAAAGCCCCTTTCAGTGCTAAATCTAAAGAACCCACTCTTCTTTCCTCGAAGATGTTCCTCGTTCCCTCCTCTTTTCCTCTCTGACTTCCAAGGTCCCCTTGGTAAGCAGCTTTTTCATTTAACCCTAGATCAGTGTTCCCAAACTTTCTGTAGTCAGATACCTCTCCTGAAGCCTTCTATTGGATGAGGTCAGCCAGTATCTTCAGCATTTTCAGTTAAATTCCTCCTAGCCTTGTCTTCTCCTCTGTATCTGATCTGTTGCCAAGCCCTGTCAATTCTGCCTTTATAGTATGTCTTATATACATACCCTTATTTCTTCTGATACTGCCACAACTCTGGTGCAGGCCCTCATCACCTAACATCTATCTGTAGGGTTCAATAGCCTAATGGATGATTTTTCTATATCAAGTCTCTTCCCCACTCCAGTCCATCCTCCACTCAGCTGTCAAATTGATCTTCCTAAAGCTCAGATAGGCAGCTAGGTAGCCCAGTAGGCAGAGTGCCAGACCTGGAATCAGGAAGACTTGAGTTCAAATCTGGCCTCAGATACTTATTGACTGTATGACTCTAGGTAAGTCACTTAAGTCTCTTTGCCTCAGTTTCTTCTGTGAAATGAACTGGGGAAGGAAATGGCAAACCACTCTAGTGTCTTTGCCAAGAAAACCCCAAAAAGGGTCACAAAGAGTCAGACATGAATGAAACAACTGAATAATAACAGCAAAAGCTCAGATATGAGCATGTTACATCCCTATTCAATCAATTCCAGTGGCTCCCTATTACATCTGGGATCAAATACATAATTTTATTCTTGACATTCAAAAACTTTCATAATCTGATCTGTTCCTGCCTATCTAGCCTTCTTACCAGATTCCTTACCATGCTCTGCAATCCAGCAATGCAAGACACTCCATCTCCAGACTTTGGGCATTTTCACTGGCTGTTTCCTATGTCTGGAATGCTCTTCCTCCTCATCTTTGCCTCCTGGCTTTCTTCAATTTGCAGCTAAAATCTTACCTTCTATAAGAAGTCTTTGCCTTGTTAATTATTTCTAGTTTATCTTGTTTATATCTTGATTATACAGTTTTTTGCATGTTGTCTCCCTCATTAGGTGAGCTCCATCAGAGCAAGGATTATTTGGTTTTGCCTTACTTTGTACCTTAATAAATGCTTATTGACTGACTGACTGACTACAGTAAATACCTATCAGCCACAGGGAAGTCACTGGCCAGAAACCATAGCCCTGTGATCAAACAAGGTTTTAGGGAGGGTAAGAGCCACCCAGTGCTCAGCTCTCTCTCTCTCCCTCTCTCTCTCTCTCTCTCTCTCTCTCTCTCTCTCTCTCCCTCTCTCTCTGGGAATGCCAAGAAATATTCCCTTTCAAGTTTGCTGCCTCCTCTTTTCTAGACTTCAGGAAGCTGCCTTCCCACAAGCCATTAATACACTCATATATAAGATATTGTGCCTTTAAATACATTACATGGAGTTCAATTCATCACCCTGCCATAGGAAGGAGGGTGTGTTTTTGGTTTAAAGTGGAAAGTCTGCTGCAGAAGTAGGTTCTTAGGCCATTCACTCCTGACAGCACCTACAGGGATGGTGGCCCCCAGGGCTTTTAACTTATATTCACTAGTCACCCATGATGGAGAACCATCATGCACTAAATATATACCAGCCAGAAGAGCCTCCATTTCCTACCCTGCTTCTTTTCCCCAAGGGAGTTGAGTCAGCCAGGAACCTCAATAATGAAACCAGCCATTGTACCTCTCCTGGGGTCCTGCACATGATGTCGAGACAGATCCATTAGTCCTGAAGCTTTTCCCACAACCCTCCTTTAACAGGAAAAGTTATAACACCATTACATAACTTTTTAAAAAAAAATTCAATGTTGATTAATAAAAGTAATTTTCCGAAGCCATACTGATGTGTGCTCAATTTCAAATCCATTTCCCTTGCTTAATAGTCTGAGAATGTTTGAGAGATGATTTGCAGTTGGAGTGCTTTGTCATGGGCCCCAGGGAAACTCACCTCCCCATGATGACTTACCAAGGAGCCTAAACAGAACAGGCCGGACAGAGCCAACACAAAATTGCTCTTCCCACTACTATCTACACTCTTTCTATTTGGAGGGGTATAAGTGTCATCATTAGCAGTCAAAAAACTAGAGAACCCCACCCCCATTTGAAACTCCAGTGCAAGAATTATGAGGAATACAATCTTGTCATATAAAAGGTAGTATTGGTTTTGGAGTCAAAGGGCCTGCCCCTGTCACTTGCTATGCATATGATCTTAATCAGTGATTTAACTTCCCTGAGCCTTAGTTTTCTCGTTTGAAAAATAAGGGGATTGGATTAGGTAACCTCTAAGATCCTCTTTCAGTTCAAAATCTATGATCCTGTGGTCTTATATGAATATTTCAGGAAGGCTTCTCCATGAAGTCATGTGGTTCAATGGAAAGACCACCAGACTCAGAATCAGGAGACCTGGGTTCTGATTTTAACTATGTCACTATCTCCATTACTGCAGGACCTTCCATGGCCAAGTTTCAGGGTTTATCTGTCTGATATATTTGGAGACAGGAAAATGGAAAGAGGATAGTAAAGGATCTTGGGCTGGAGCCAGATGTATGAAAAACATTGAGTCACAAAAAAATAAGAAAAATCTGTTTTGGACTTTGGGTTCCCACTGAGGAAGAAGAGAATTGTATTTGGTGTTCTAATGGTGGCTCAGTCTTGCTATAAATCTGCTGCCACTGACAATCTATGGTATGCTATTCCAGGAGAATTAATGAGCAAAGCAGGACCCAGGACTGATTCTGATGGAATGGAATTGTGAGACAAGATTCAGAATGCAAATCTTGCCTAGAACTCAAACACCCAATAGGATTGATCAAATGAATTGGAATTCTCCCTGGGGTCTCAGCTTCCCCATCAAGATCACGATGGCCAATCACCAGAATTCATAGAGATCCCTGTGGCTGCAGTAGGTGACTATCCAAGGAGCTATTCATGGAGACTAGGGCAGCAATCTTCTCTCTGTTTCTGATTAAGATGTTGGGTCAAGGGACAGGCAGACATAGGAAAAAAAAAAACCAAAGCATGGAATGGAATTCAATTCAGCTTCCCTGACAGGGGCAAAGATTATTCATGGGCACAAATAGATTTGGGCGTCATCTATATTTAATATTGCCAGACCTTGACAAAATTGTAAAAATGATAAATTTTACCTTCAACAAACTCTCACCTCTCCTATTAGCACTTCTTTTGTCCTCCCTGTGCTCTCCTTCGGTATCACCATCTGCACTCCTCTCCATTCCCTCACCAACACTATTTCTCATTTCTGCCTGTGTTCTACCCATTCTATCAATTAGTCCCTGCCAAGGCATGACTCATCCTAGGTACATCTGTATTGTAAAAGGAACTCTTCCTTCTTCTCTTCTGATTCTTTTCCTCATTTCTTCTCTTCCTCCATTTTCTTCTTCCTTCCATTCTTTTTCTTTTTTCTTTTATCTTATTTTGTTGATATTGTTAAACTAGACCCTTGCAAGGAAATTGTCAAAGGATCTCTTCTACCAATACAGATTTCCTCCATATTGTATAGTTAAGAGAGTTGCTTAGGGTACTGAGAGGTTCATTGGATTGCCCCAGATCTCAAAGCTATCTACAATATGTCAGGCACATGATTTGAATCTTAGTCTTCCTGACTCAAGGGTTAGCTCTCTACCCATTATACCATGCTTCTCTATTTTATATATAGTTATATCTTTTGTTTTGACATTATCTTTATTTTCTAAATGTTATCTCTCCCATAACCTATCCAGTGCGTCATTCCATTTACAATAACAATCTTTTTTGCTTTGAAGCAATCAGGGTTAAGTGACTTGCCCAGGGTCTCATAGCTAGTAATTGTCTCAGGCCAGATTTGGATTCAGGTCCTCCTAACTTCAGGATCAGTGCTCTATCCACTGCACCACCCAGCTGCTCCATGGCATTGTACCTCATGGCAATCTTAAAGAAGGTAAACTTTAAAGAACCAAAGGAAGGAAGCTATAATAGGTGAAAAACTAGCTATGATTTTAATGGTGGGAAGGGTAGACAGAAGACATGGAATAGCTTGAGAGAAGTTCATGAGGAAAAATGATCAGAATCGCAGTCACAGAATATGAAAATCAGAAGAAACCTCAAAGACTACTTACTCTAACTCCTTTATTTTACAAAGAAAGAAACTGAAATTAGAGAGAGAGACAGAGAGAGACAGAGAGACAGAGAGACAGAGACAGAGTCAGAGACAGAGACAGTGACAGAGGGAAGGAGGGAGGGAGAGAGGGGGGAAGGAGAGAGAGGAGAGGAGAGGAAGGAAAAGAGAGAGGAAACATCTTGTTCAAAATCATAGAGCCAGTGAAGAAGGGGGAAATCAAGGCCTGGGCATTTTAATGGAAAACAATTCTAATACAAGTCAACAACATGGCATGGCAGCCAAAAAAAGTTAACAATCTTAAGTGGCAGTAATAGAAGCAACACGTCTAGAATGAAAAAGGTGATTATGCCACTCTCAGCCCTGGACATACTCCATCTGTTTATCATGTTTACTGCAGTTTAGGAAAGACACTGAGATGGTGACCTTCTCTAGTGTGAAGAGAGGAAGCAGGGGAAAAAACAAAAAGTACACAGCATAGAACAAAAGGAAACTTGGAAGCACAGAGAAGCAGTGTAGCTTTGAAAATGTTGGGTAATATTTATTACATAGCTTAAAAAAATAAACTCTGTGAAATGGAGATTCATGGTTTCATATTGAATCCTCTCTTTGTGTTGTACTGTGAAAATAGAAAATTTTTTATATTTGTGTATTTAAGTTCAAAAAGAACTTTCACAATTTTTTAGAAACTAACATTGGGGGAAAAAAAGGAAAGACACTGAGAAATTGTAAAGTTATCTAGAAGGAACCAAGGATGTTTAGCCTAAGAAAAGAAGTCTTATGGAATATAACAATCAGGTAATCATCAATCATTTGTAAAACATTTACCATGTTCCAGTTACTGTACTAAACTTTTTTTTATGTGGACATAAAAAGGCAAAAAACAGTCCCTGCTCACAATCAGTTCACAGTCTAATGAAAGAGAGAACTTGCAATTAACTTGAATATATTTTTATCCTAATCACTGATAAAACATTAACTTGTACAGGACCAAGGACAGAGCACACTGGCTTTCCACAAAAGATTATCTTCTAAGTTGACATCCAAATATTAAACACTATGGTATGGCCATTCAATTGATCTCATAACCACATAACTCTGTTTTTGTTCTAGCCAATGTTTTCCTCATTTTTTTCACAAAGACAAAATAATACATTTTGTCAAATTCTTCTCTAAAAATCCATTATAGAAGATGGCAGAGTGAAAGGACAGACCTGCTGTAGTTCCCTCCCCACCCCCATAGCCCATACAATACCTGTCAAAAATGAGTTTAAACAAATTCTAGAGCAGCAGAAGCCACAAAATGACAGACTGAAAGAGATTTCCAGCCCAAAGAAAGTCGACAGGAAAGGTCAATTGCACCAGGCTCGGAGAAGATCACAACTCAGCCTTAGCTACACAACACAGTACAGCAAGGACAGGAATGGAGCAGGCTTTAGGGAGCTGAATCACAGGCAGCAGTTGTGGCTCCCAGATGTCTCAACCCACATTCAAAAGTCAGTGAGAAAGCTCTCTCATATGGGTGAGAAGAGAGAAGGCTCTGGCCCTAGCCCTGGATCCCGAGTGACTACAGCCACTTGCACTGAATCCATGTTTGGAGCCCTCAGTCTACAGACTCTGAGGGATTTGAGCAGCTGACCTGGGTCTCAGCACTCAGTGGCAATCCTGGGGTAAGGAGGAACTCTGGCTTAATGGAACTGGTGGATGCTCTGGAGAGGGAAACTTACAGATCCTGGGCAGAAGAGTATTTGGGGTTGCTTCCAGACCATAGTACAGGCGAGGAGAGCAGTAAACTCCCTCCCTTGATTGTGCTACGTTGGAGGAATTGAGAACTTAAAAGTCCCTTGATTATACCCTCCACTTGACAAAAGACATAAAAGTCAAGTAACAGACTGGGAAAATGTCCAAAAAAGGGGGAAAAAAGAAGACTATAGAAAGTTACTTTCTTGGTGAACAAGGATTTTCCATCATTTCAGATGAGGAAGAACAAAGTATACCATCAGAGGAAGACATGAAAGTCAAGGCTTCTCCATCCAAAACCTCAAAAAATGGTCTCAGGCCATGGAAGATCTCAAAAAGGATTTTGAAAATCATGTAAGAGAGGTGGAGGAAAAATTGGGAAGAGAAATGAGAGCAATGCAAGAAAATCATGAAAAATGAGTAAACAGCTTGCTAAAGGAAGCCCCAAAAATGCTGAAAAAATTACACCTTCAAAAAAATAGACTAATCCAAATTGAAAAAGAGGTCTAAAAAGCCAATGAGGAGAAGAATGCTTTAAAAAGCAGAATTAGCTAAATGGAAAAGGAGGTTCAAAAGCTCACTGAAGAAAATAGTTCTCTCAAAATTAGAATGGAGCAAATGGAAGCTAATGACTTTAAGGGAAGCCAAGAAATTACAAAACAAAACCAAATGAATGAAAAAATAGAAGACAGTGTAAAATATCTCATTGGAAAAACAGCTGACTTGAAAAATAGATCCAAGAGAGATAATTTAAAAATTACGGAACTACCTGAAAGCCATGATCAAAAAAACAGCCTAGACATCATCTTTCATGAAATCATCTAGGAAAAATGCCCTGATATTCTAGAACCAAAGGGTACAATAAATATTGAAAGAATCCACCAATCACTTCCTGAAAGAGATCCAAAAAGAAAAACTTGTAGGAATATTGTAGCCAAATTCCAGAGTTCTCAGGTTATGGAGAAAATACCACAAGCAGTCAGAAAGAAACAATTCAAGTATTGTGGAAATACAGTCAGAATAACATAAGATCTAGCAGCTTCTACATTAAGGAATTGAAGGAGTTGGAATACGATGTTACAGAAGTCAAAGGAACCAGGATTAAAATCAAGAATCACCTACTCAGAAAAACTAAGTATAATACTTCAGGGGGAAAATGGTCATTCAATGAAATAGAAGACTTTCAAGCATTCTTGATGAAAAGACTAGAGCTGAATAGAAAATTTTGCTTGACAAGAATCAAGAGAAGCATGAAAAGGTAAACAGGAAGAGAAATCATAGGGGACTTACTAAAGTTGAACTCTTTACATTCCTACATGGAAAGATAATATTTGCAATTCTTGAGACTTTTCTCAGTATTTGGGTAGTTGGAGGGATTATATGCATATAGACAGAGGGCACAGGGTGAGATGAATAGGAAGGGATGATATCTAAAAAATAAAATTAAGGAGTGAGAAAGGAATACATTGGAAGGAGAAAGGGAGAAATGGAATGGGGCAAATTATCTCTCATAAAGAGGCAAGAAAAAGCTTTTTCAATGGAGGGAGAAAGGGGGGAGGTGAGAGTGGAAAAGTGAAGCTCGCTCTCATCACATTTGGCTTAAGGAGAGAATAACATGCACACTCAATTTGATAAGAAAATCTACCTTATGCTACAGGAAAGTAGGCAAGAAGGGGATAAATGGAGTGGGGGTGGTGTGATAGAATGGAGGGCAAATAGGAGGAGGGAGTAATTAGAAGTAAATGCTTTGAAGGAGAGACAAGGTCAAAAGCGAGAATAGAATAAATGGGGGACAGGATGGGATGGAGGGAAATATATTAGTCTCTCACAACATGACTACTGTGGAAGTCCTTTGCATAACTACACATGTATAGCCTATATTGAATTGCTTGCCTTCTCAGTGGGGATGGGTGGGAAGGGAGGAAGAGAGAGAAGTTGGAACTCAAAGTTTTAGGAAAAAATGTTGAGAATTGTTTTTTCATGCAACTGGAAAATAAGAAATACAGGTACAAGGAATCTATCTTGCCCTACAAGAAAAGAGAGAAGATGGGGATAAGAGAAAGGAAGGGTGTGATAGAAGGGAGGGCAGATTGGGGGAAGGGCTAATCAGAATGCATGGCATTTCGGGGTGGGGAAGGGGAGAGATGAGGAGAAAATTTGGAACTCAAAATCTTGTGGAAATGAATGTTGAAAACTAAAAAAAAATAAAAATTTTTTTAAAAAAGAAGACAAAAGAAAATAACCATTGTCATGCAATGAAAAATTTTTTAAATCTATTATAGTTGTACTATAATAGTTAACTATTGTAGTACATAGTTAACTATTAAAGTACAGCCATAATAGTAGATTTTTAACTATATTTAATTAACTTAATTCATAAGCTATATTCAATTAATTATTATAGTTTATAGAGATAGCAAGGTGGCCAAATGGATGGAATGCTATATCATGAATCAGGACGACTCATCTTCCTGAATTCAAATCTAGCCTCAGACACTTACTAGCTGTGTGACCCTACACAAGCCACTTAACAGTTTGCTTCATTTTTCTCATTTGTAAAATGAACTGGAGAAGGAAATGGCAAACTATTTCACTATTTTGCAAAAATGAAAAGGGGGATCACCAAGAGTTGAATATCATTGAAACACTGAACAATAATTATACTTCATAGATTTAGAACTGAAAGGGATTTTAGAAGTCAAGTAGCTGAATCTCTTGTATTTTGTCTATAAAGACACTGAAACCAAGAAACACATCAAGACTGAGAGGGCTTAAGTAACTTGATCAAGGTCACAAAGGTAATAAGTGGTAGTGCTAAGATTTGAACCCACATCCTCTATCTCCAAATCCAGAATTATTTCCCACTGCTTCCCTAAAGCATACCAAACCAGTTAATCTGTCAAAGAAAAAGAAGAAAAACAAGGATAGTCTGACTTGGCTCATTCTTCCTAAAGCTATGCTGACTCTGATTTTTTTTCTAGATATTCACTAAGTACCCTTTAACCAATTCTAGAATTCTACCAGGGAACAAAGTCAAAGTCCCTGCCCTCTTCCCTACTGGGGCAACATTTGCTCTTCTCTAGTCTTGTAGCCCCTCTCCCAGCCTCCATGATATTTCAAAGACTCATGAGTAACATCTGCCTGTTCTGGGCCTGGTGAGATGATCTCATTAAGTATTGCTAAGTTCTCTCTTGCTGTCTCTCTACTTATCTTTTGTTTCAGCTCCATTAGACATTTTTGTTCTGATGTTTCCAAATCAAAGATTAAGCTTTTTGGCAGACAAAACAGAAACAAAGTAAAATTTGAGAAGGACTGTAATCTTTTTCTCTGTCTGTTACTATAATCATTCTCTTCCCACCAAGAAGTCTTAACCCTTCTTTGATCTCCACCTTTACCCCCCACCAAATAAATAAATCCAAAGCCTTCTTTCTTGTTATTAACTCTTCTCACCAACTTCAACCTGACCAGCTCCTGGGACCCTTTTTACTGAACTACTCCTCACCATCATCTTCATTCTCAGTTATCTGTCCCTCCTTCCATCTTCTCTTTTAAAACCCCATTTTGAGGAGTTCTCTACATGATATCTTTAAGTGATTCCTCCTTTTCTTTTTCATCAGAATAATTTCTCTTTTTCAGCTTCAGTTTTTGAGAACTTTCCAAGCAGAGAGGCAGCATGCCACAGTGAAAAGAGTAATTGATTTGGATGAAAAAGACTTGGATTTGTGTCCTGGTTTCATCATTTACTACTTGTAAGAGCTTGGGAAAATCACTTTAGTTTTTACTAAAAGAAGAGGATGGACCTCAAAGGATTCTTCCAGCTTTATGTGTGATCCTATGCTCCAGCTATTTCTCCCAGGTTAACAGGACATTCCTACCAGAATGTTAGTCACTGGGATTTTGTTTATTCTTTCTCAGAACCCTTTAAAATAAGCCCTCTCCCAAATGTAGCATCCATGTTAGATCATATCCAGATTTCCTGCACCAGACAAAGGAAATAAACATGATGATGCATCTTCAGACCAAGTTCATTTTCAAAGGTTAAGGAGTCTGTGACCCATGGAGGTCATGGTCTCAAATATATTCCTAGGAAAGAGATCTTCTGTGGCCATAGCCTTCAGGGCTCACTGTACGCCAATGATAAAGAAAATAAAATGAGATCAGGAAATAACTAAGTTATGCTATAGTCAAATGGGTGATTCATCATCTACAATGATCAAGACATCACTACAAGTGCAGTAAATCCTTTTATATATGAATAGTATGAAAGAGTTCTTCTGAAGAATTTACCTTCATGATCTTTCAGGACAGTGAACCTTTTGGTAAGATTTAATAAGTTCCTCCTCATATTAAGTATGAATATGCCCCTCAGCATTTTGCTATAAGAACATGAACATGGTAGCTCCTGCTGAGGAGTCTAAGAATGAATCTACTTTTGCTTTGGAAATTCCTCTTGAAACTGCTTAAGAAATGTATTTCAGCAGCTTGTATTATCCCAAGAATATGTGGTTAGTGAGGTCTAAGAAAGGTTGATCAAATGAACTCACTCAATCAGTTCATCCTATATTGCATAGGTGTGGGAGGAACCTTAGAAATCATTTAGCTCAACCTCCTTACTTTACAGAAGAGGAAGTCGAGACCTAGTGAAGTTGAATGACTTTGTCCAAGGTCACAAATAAGTAACAGAGCCAGGTCTCTGATTTCAGTACTCTTTCCACTTTTGTTTTTGATTTGCATCCCTAGCACCCAGCACAGTGTCTAGCCCTAAGTAGATATTTAATAAACACTTGTTGAAAGAATGAATAAACCATGTAATTATAATTCCCAGTTATATGGGTCTTCATGGTTTACAAAGGACTTTCCTCACAGCAACTCTGTGAAGTAGATTGAGTGAACATTATCCCTCCCCAATTGACAAACGAGGAAACTGAGGTCAGAGAGAAATGACTTGCTCAAGGTCACACATTTAGCATTATACCATGCTACCACTCTCCCTTCCTCCTGCAGCCCATTTTTTCCTAATTCATTTTCCTCCCCCAAGAACAGCAACTATTGATGTGGCAAGCAACAGGGTGGGAGGAGGGGTGGGAAATGTTGAAACATTTCCTGATGTATACATCTTCTAGGAGAGCTAGTGGCTATGAGGTAGTTATTTCATTTTTACTTTACACTTAGAAAAATTACCTCATTAGTTGTCTATCTGCATCCATGCCTAAATTCAGCTGCCAAATAAATCATTTTTTGGATCAGTCTGGGTTCCTTTGGACACTTTAAATGGCACATTTTGGGATCTGCTTTGATTTTCCTGCCTGTCTTAAAAATCTGGAATGATCAAAAGGATGGAAGGGCTGTTGCATACTAGCAGACTTCCAAGAGGAAGCCCCTGCCATCTGAATAGAAAGATGAAGTGATGGGATGTGGTGGAGCTTTTAAAGTCATGAACGGTGTGGGCTTTTGGTATGGGGGGATTATTTCATTTTCTAAATCCCCAATGTGTGCCCTCCACCACTTCACACTTGAAAGAAGGTCTAGGGTAAATTAAAGAATGTTTTACTAGAACTCAAAGGTCTCTGTGTTTTCTTTTATTTTGTTTTTAATGTGATAGGATGCTTCTTTCTTCTCCTTTGCCTTTCCCATTTGAGTAACTTAGTTAAAATTAAGTGTTACTCTCAAGGGATCATCCCAGGACTGAGTGCAGTCAGTATTTTTAGAGGGACTGAAGAAAGCAGAGGATAAGGAGCTAAAGACAAAAAGCAGTGTCAATGAGGAAAGAGGAAGATTCTGGATGGTCTTCCCTCCCCACAACCCTGCTCAGAAGAGATGATGTTAGTCGTCATTTAAATCAGATAACAGTAATGAGTCATTGAAAGTAGGGGATTCTGGGGGCAGCTAGGGTGGCACAGCAGATAGACCACAGGCTTTGAAGTCAGGAGGACATGAGTTCTATTCTGACCTCAGACATTTACTAACTACATGACCCTGGGTAAGTTACTTAATTCTGATTGCCTCCAAAAAGGAAAAAAAAAGGTTAGGGGACTTTGGATCAGTAGGTCCATGACCTTGTATTATTTTTAATATTCTCATAACAGTATTTCGATATAATTGGCTTCCTTATACTCCTATGTGTGTTATCTTATGCATGTAAAAATATTATTCCAAAGACTTATAGACTTGACCTAACTACCAAAAGGACCCATAACATGTGAAAAAAGATTCAGAACCCTTGTTACATACAAACCTATGCAGAGCCAATGCAGAAAGGGAAAAGAGAAATACAAGCAGTTAGCCTGCCTCCCTTTTCTCCCTTTTCCTCTCTTCCTTCTACTCCTCCACACACTTAGGATCATAGATCTAAAGCTGAAAAGGGGGTACAGAAGTCATGTAGTTCAATATTATCACTTTGTAGGAGAAAATGAAGCCCAGAGAAGGGAAAAAGGCAACACAATACAGCAGAAAATGTAATGGATTTAGAGTCAGGAAGATGAGTTCAAATTCTGCCACAATCACTTTTGTTGTTCAGTCCTGTCTGATCTCTGTGATCCCATTTAGGGTTTTCTTTACAAAGATCCTGGAGTGGTTTGCCATTTCCTTCTCTAGTTCATTTTCAAATGAGAAAACTGAGGCAAATGGGGTGAAGTGACCATGGGGTACATGGTTAGTGTCTGAGAATAGATGTGAACTCAAGAAAATGAATCTTCCTGACTCCAGGCCCAGTACTCTACCTGCTGCACCACCTAGCTGCTCAAATACTTACTGAATCTTTAATCCTGGATATATCATTTAATTTTTTGGAGGCTTAGTCTCCTCATCTGTTAAATAAAAAGTGGGGCAGGGGAGAGCTGTGCTCAGGGTTTACTTTCAGCTCTAAATCTCTGATCCCATGAATTAATCAGAGGACCAGGTCCAATCTCACCTCTAACCCTTACTATCTGTGTAACTTTAGGGAAGTCACTTAACCCTCTTTGGCCTCAGTTTCTTTATTTGTAAAATGAGAAGATTGAGTTAAATGGTCTCTAAAGTCCTTACTAGTTGTAGAACTATGACCATAGAGGAGCTGTCCACAGTCACATGAGTAGAGCAGGGAGCAGCCAGGCAACTAGGACTCATAGCAGAGGGGGTGGAAACAAGTATTTATAAAGCACCTACTATGCACCACGCACTGTTGCAAATGCTTTACAAATATTAACTCATTTGATAATATTTGTGAAAAAACGGTATTGTCCAGAGAAGTTCTTATCTTTGGGATTCCATCCTAAGGCTGAGCGGTATTGAATGATGGGATAATGAGGGATCAAATATTTAACTCATTCCACATTATCTAGCTGAGCCACACTTTCATTGATCCATCCACCTAGACACCAAGGCCTACGCAGTTTGGGGATATTGCTTTTGGCAATGTATACGTAGTGTGTATAACCTCCCACCTCCACCTCCTTGCCAAGACTTCTTATACTTTATTCCTTTTCTAATACTCAACTATCTACCTACATGGCCTTTCTGTTCCTTGGGCATAACACTTCATTTTCCTGCTAGATGACACAATGGATGGAACACTGGTCCTGGATTAGTACAACCTGAGCTTGTACTAATCAAATCTAGCCTCATCCATGTAACAGCAGTGTGACTCTGGGTAAGCCATTCATCCACTATTTTCCTCAGTTTCCTCAACTGTAAAATGGGAATAGTAAGAATACCTTTCTCCCTGGGGATTGTTGGGGGATCAGATGAGGCAAAAGGCCTTAGAAATTGCATAGTCCAACCCACTCACATTGTAGAATAAGGAGCTGAGGTCGTAGAATAATAAACCTAGAACTGGAAGAGAGCTCAGTGGCCATCTGATTTAACTCCCTCATTTTACAAGTTAGAAAATTGAGTTCCAGGATGATTAAGGGACCTGTCCAAGGTCACACAGATATTGTCAAAGGTGTGATTTGGACTGAGGTCCTCTAATTTCAGTCATGGTCTTTTCCACTATCCTTTAGGCTATTTAGCAATAGGGTAAAGAAGGATCCACAAGTCCACTGGAGAAGACAGAACAAAGCTACAGGTCATCATTTAATGGTCTCTGATGGCTCTAGGAGAATAGTCAGAGTCCAGAACTCCAAGAGAACTAGCCCTTGTATTTATAACCCTTGGAATGTGGAGTGCCTATACCCATATCCCTTAATTCTGCAGTGTCTGTGCACATGCCCAGCTCTGCAGAGCTAGCCGGCAAAAACATTTGTCAAAGATGACACCCCAGTCATCCGTGCCACCGGAGACAGTGATGGACGATCTTGCCCAACTCCATAATCAGAGGCATACTGAGGATGAATGGAGGCTCTGCCACACGTACATCTCCAGCCTCCTCAGAGATCTGGCTACCTGGCAGAGAGACAAATTGCAGCCTGGTCACCAGAAGGGACTAGTTCAATGTGTTTCTGCATGCAGATAAGGAGATGTACGTAGATGTAAGGAGAGTTGGCACATTCCATGAAAACATGGTCAGAGTTGACTCTATCTCCCACTCATTAATGCAACTGTGTCTCCTCTTCACCCATCCTCTGGAAAGGATGCAAATACAGTATTATCCATTTGTGCATGGAGTGAGAGCATGGCACTCCTCTTCACTTAGCTTCCTAGGTCAAATTTAGTTCTACAGTGACTCTTATGATGCCTTTTTTCCTTAATCATGTCTTAACTTTATTCATCTCGTCTTATCAACTACCAAGAGAAGTGAGGAGGACAGGAATAATTATCTCCATTTTGTAGGCAAGACAAAGAGAAGTAAAATAAAAGAGCTAGAGTTTTAACCCAAATCCAATATTCTCTTTACAAGGATTATAGAGTGTTAATGGTGCAAGAGGGCCTTTGAAGCCATATGGTCCAGTCCTTTCATTTGAAGAAACCAAGGCCCAAAACAGTGAAGAAATTTACCCCAAATCAGATGGTTAATAATTACCAAAGCATGGGTTCAAACTCAGGTTTCTGGGTTCCACTCTTCACTGAGCTAAGCTGTCTTCCCACAAAGCCACACTGCCTAAGCAAGGACCTTTTAAAAGTTCCAGTGCAATAATGGATGTGATTACCTATGACAAGTAGAAAGTGTTAACAAAGATGTGAGGGATTATTGATAATATCCACAAGGGTAGAATTGTTCCAAATGCCACTTCCAGTCAAATTGATCAACCTCAGCATTTAGTCTATGACCCAGCTAAATGTGAGCAAATGCTGTTCCTATATCCCTGTCACACTTCTGGATGGACAGACCATGCATCAATGGAGCCAGAGGTTTCTATTAGAACAGTTTCAAATTCATTCTGACCCTGAATGGCTAGATACAATTTCAGTGGGTCTTAAATTAAACTGGAGAAAAATATATGCCCCCCATGAGATTTGAAGGGAGGGTCTAGAAGATATAGGAAACTAAGGATTGGGAGGGGACAGAGTTAGGAAGGGAGTATGGTTCAGAGTCTCTCCATGACTGAAAAAGTATTTCTCTTTACTACTAATAAGTAACACATATAAAGTGCTTTACAGTTTACAGAGTACATCTGGTAGCTTCCTGAATCAACTTATTCTTATATCCTGGGTACTAGTTAGAGGTCACAAAACCAATAATGGACTGTATTCAGTTCACCTTCCCTCTGTGAAGTAGGAAGTACAAGGCATTAATCTCTCCATTTTTGCAGGTCAAGAAAATGAATCTTTACAAGTAAAACAAATCACCCAGGGCTAGAACTATAACCAAGGGAAGGTGACTAGGGCTGTGTCATGTGGTACTGATGTGTATGCACGTATAGATATATACACATATATGTATATATACCATGCCCACACCCCACACACAAATGAGTAATATATATATATATATATATATATATATATATATATATAATATATACACATACATATGTTTGTATGTATATATATACACTTATGTGTATATATGTGTGTTTGTGTATAGAAATATATATATATATGGTATGTGTGGGTGGTTGAGTGAGTGTATGGAGGAATGGGGGAATGCTCCCTCCTTTCAGTGGTATATGCAGGGGTATACTAGTAATATTTAACAACTATCTGTGAAAAAATGTGTGCACACATTTTTAAGGTCAGTCTACATTGCTAACATATTGTTAAGCTTAGATAATCAACAAAACAGCAAATCAAATCCAGATTTGTAGCTGACTTCTGTGCTGAAAAGGTTCATACTGAAAATTCAACAAAGTCTCTCTCAGCCTGGTTAGAGCTGGCCCCAGCACTCAAACCCTCGATTGTATCCTTTACCAGCCTTTTGCAAAACTGCTCCCCTCTGAGGTCCCCTTCTCAGACTCCCATAGCCTGTTTCTAGTCCAGCCTCTTCAGAGGAGAAGATAAGATTTCTTGGGGAACAGACCACCTTCTTCTTCCTTGTAGTCATTTGTCCTCTGGGTTTGCATTACCACTAGTCCCATCATTTACGTTCCATCCTCCTAACTCTATCTCTCCCCAGAGCTACATAGGGACAGCAAGGGTCAGAGCTAGAACTCCAATCCAAGCTTCCCAATTCCCAGGCTGGTGTTCTGTTCATCATGCAGCACACCCTCTCAAACTCAGCCATTAGAATTCAGCTAACATTTCACTTGCAAACCTTTTTCATTCAGTTTTTCCTCTGTGGGCCAGAAGCTACCAAAGCCAGCATGCTTCATTAAACAGACCTTTTCAGGTGAAGGGACAAATGGGGTGGGGGGGGGGGAAGTTGTTGGTGTAGGTGTATGTTTTCTCCTAGGCTTCCTAGTAAACACATAAATCAGCATTATCTATATTCATTTCATAATGGGCTGTGTTCAGTACAAAACTCCCCCTGTTTTGCATGATCCCCCCCATCATGATTAATATAAATGACTGAAGTTAATTATGTTTCTCTTCGTGGAAAAATGTATTTGTCAAACTGCTATAGCATCAATAAAAATAAACATGGTGCCTTACAAAACTGCAGTGTTGTGAGGAAGGAGTCAAACACCCAGGGAGGAGAAAGCAACTGGAGCCAACATGCCCCTCCTCTTGGGCTTCACTCTGACTGAGCAGGAACACTTCATATTTACCCAAAGCGACAAAGGCATTTTTCTTAGTTAAGTGCTAGCAGGGTCCTGATGAGGTAGATTGATGTCATCATTGCTAACAGTAATAACATCTCAAGTTTATAGAAAAAAGCTTTCCCTTAAGGACCTCGGAGTGAGTCGCTTCAGGTTTATACTTGTTGCCAGGCTTCCCGACAAAGGGAATCAATCAATCCCTCAACAAGTATTTATTAAGTTTCTGCTGAATGTCAGGAACTCTTCTGGGTGCTAAGACTATAAAGACAAGAATAAAAGAGCCCCTGCCTTCAAGGAGCTCCCCCTCTATCAGGGGAAAGAGCAGGTAAACATAGAAATAACTAGAGAATGTCTACGAAGTCAAGACTTCGTCATGGGGCATGAAGGGGAAGGAGTGGGTTTGAGGGGTCAGGAAAGGCTTTGCTTAGGAGATGGCTCTTGATCCAATTTCGAAAAGATGTAAGGATTCTAAGAGGCAACGGGGAGAAGGAGACACATTCCAAACATGGGGACAGCACAGAGATGGGAGATTGGAGATGGGAGACGAACTGTTGTGTTCCAAGAAAATCAAACAGGCCAGTTTGACTGGACCATAGAGTATTTGAAAGGGAGGGATATGTACTGGAATTGGTGAAGGATTTTTAATGCTAACCATAGAAGGAGTTTGTATTTTATCCTTGGGAGCTTTCTGCACAGTGGAGTGACATGGACAGACGTGTTTTAAGGCTCTGGCAGCCGTATATAAAATGGGTTTGAGGGTTGGGGAGAGAGTGGAAGCAAGGATGTTAATTATGAAGCTGTTTCAATAGTCCAGGCAAAGGATGATAAGGGCCTGAACTAATCTGATCCAGTCCAATAAACATTTATTAGGTGCCTATTTTATGCCAGGTTCAGTGAAGGTACAATACATATAATAATACAATATACAATGATATTGAAGACACAATAAATAAGAAGAACGACAATATTTGTCTTCAAACTTATAGTCTAAACTGGGATATAAAACACACAAAAGAAAGCAGAAAAGCAGGGGAGGGGGAGTGGGGATGGAACAATCATCTTGTTCTGAGGAATTGAACCTAGGCAGGGCAGGAGATGAAAAGTAGAGGGAGGTGAAAATCTAGTTATCACCCAGTCTAAAGGAAAGTACTAGGAAGAGTTTGGCGCTTTGTCCTCCAGCCCTCCAATCAGAGACTAGAGGAGGCTGAGGGAGGTCATGTCAGCCAAGGTTTTCATTAGTAACTTGTTCTTATTATTGTTCAACTCTTTGTGACCCCATTTTGGGGTTTTCAAGGCAAAAAATGATGGAATGATTTGCCATTTTCCTCTCCAGCTTATTTTACAGATGAGGAAACCAAGGTAAACAGGTTAAGGGACTTGCCCAGGGTCACACAGCTTGGAAGTGTCTGAGGCCGGATTTGAACTCAGAAAGAGAGGTCTTCCTGACTCCAGGTCCTATACTCTGTCTTCTGTGCCACCTACCTGCTAGTTTAAAAGTGATAAGCTTATCCAGGGAGGCACATTTTGTTCCCAGGAATTGAAACCAGACAGGGAAAGCAGATACAAAGTGGAAGAAGGTGACCGCGTCTGTGTGAACAGAGAGAAGAGAATGAATCAGAGAGATATTATGAAGACAAAATCCACAATGTAATGATTGTTGTTGGATATTATATGATAAGATCACTACCAGCTAGGGTCATTGAAAGTTATGTGACTCAGGTACAACTCCAACTGGTCTAAAAGCCAATTAGAGGGCAAACTAAGAGAAGAGAAAAGGGCAAGAACAGGATCCACACGGAAAGGTCAGCTTAACAAATTGGAGGAGACATAGTAAGGAACTCCAGGGAAATACCTCTGTAAATACATTTTTTTCCAATTTATTTATTTTTAGTTTTCAACATTCTCTTCCATAATGTTTAAATTTTCTCCTTCCCTGCCCCCCTCCCTTCCCAAGACATCATGCAGTTTGATAGGGGTTCTACACATACATTCCCATTAAGCATATTTTCACATTAGTCATATTGCATAGAAGAATTATAACAAATGGGAGAAACCATGAGAAAAGAAAAAAACAAAACAAAAACAGAAAATAGTCTGCTTCATTATGCATTCTGACTTCATAATTCTTTCTCTGGATGTGGATGGCATTTACCATCATGAGTCCTTTGGAATTGTTTTAGGTCCTTGCATTGCTGAGAAGGGCTAAGTCTACTGAAATCAGTCATCACACACTGGCTGTTTCTGTGAATAATGTTCTCCTGGTTCTGCTCACTTCACTCAGCGTCAGTTCATATAAGTCTTTCCAGAATTGTCTGAAGTTCTTCTGTTCATCATTTCTTATAGAACAATTACATTCCAGTACATTCATATCCCACAGTTTGATCAGTCATTCCCCAATTGATGGGCATGCCCTCACTTTTCAGTTTTTGGACACCGCAAAAAGAACTGCTGTAACTATTTCTGTACATGAGGGTCCTTTCCCCATTTTTATGATCTCTTTAGGATACAATCCTAGAAGTCATATTGCTGGCTCAAAGAGTATGCACATTTTTATAGCCCTTTGGGCATAGTTTCAAATTGCTCTCCAGAATGATTGGATCAGCTCACAGCTCCACCAACAATGAATTAGTGTTCCAACTCTCCCACATCTTCTCCAACATTTATCATTTTCCTGTTTTGTCATGTTAGCCAATCTGACAGGTGTGATGTGGTACCTCAGAGTTGTTTTGATTTGTATCTGTCTAATCAATAGTGATTTAGAGCACTTTTTCATATGAATATAGATAGTTTTAATTTCTTCCTCTGAAAACTGCCTGTTCTTATCCTTCGACCATTTATCAATTGGGGAATGACTTGTATTCTTATAAATTTGATTCAGTTCTTTATATATTTTAGAAATCAGGCCTTTATCATACATACTAGTTACAAAAACTTGTTCCCAGTTTTCTGCTTCCCTCCTACTCTTGGTGGCATTGGTTTTGTTTGTGTGAAAACTTTTCAATGTAATGTAAACAAAATTATTCATTTTGCATTTCATAATGTTCTCTGTCTCTTGTCTGTACATAAATTCCTCCCTTCTCTATAACTGACAGATAAACTATTCCTTACTCCCTTAATTTATTTATAGTTATCAGTCTTTACACCTAAATTGGGTATCCATTTGGACTTTATTTTAGTATATGGTGTCAGATATTGGTCCAGGCCCAGTTTCTGCCATACTATTTTCCAGTTTCCCCAGCAGTTTTTGTCAAACAGTGAGTTCTTATCCCAGAAGCTGGAGTCTTTGGATTTATCAAACAGCAGTTTGCTATAATCATTGACTACTGTGTCTTGTGTACCTAACCTGTTCCACTGATCTACCTGTCTATTTCTTAACCAGTACCAAATAAGGATTAATGATTGCTTAATACAATTTAAGATCTGGTACGGCTAAGTCACATTCCCTTGCCTTTCTCTTCATTAATTCCCTTGATATTTTGGACTTTTTGTTCCACCAGATGAATCTTGATATTGTTTTTCTAACTCTATAATGTAATTTTTTGTAGCTTGATTGGTAGGGTAAAGACAGAGATGGCAGGTGAATTCTATTGTCAGTAAACAGAGAGTCCAAAACCAAAGTGTTGCTTGTATCAGTTGATCTGTTTTTGTTACCTCCATTTATGCTGGTTAACAGACAGGCAAGGGCCAAGACAAATTTAATTCCATAAATCCTCAACTAAGCAAATAGGCAGAATGCTTTTCTTTTGGACCCCAAAAGGATACCTTTTAACATGTATTTGTTTGTTTGATGATTATAGTTTATTCTGGTTAATTATTGTGGCACTTTCCCCTATTCACGATAATCATGCACCTTTCTGCCTATACTTCTACTTCAAGATTTGAATGGAGCTATTCCCTCCCACCAGATGAAATTTAACGTTTCCTCAAATCTTTACCATTCCCCACACTAAGTGCTTTAGTATCCACTCAAACTTGACCCTGATGTGTTAACTCTTTACTATATGTCTGTTCAGGACTTGTATATTTAGTTATATGACCCTGGGCAAGTCACAACCCCAACTGCCTCATCCTGGGTCATCTCCAGTCATCCTGATGAATATCTGATCACTAGATTCAGATGGCTCTGGAGGAGAAGTGAGGCTGGTGACCTGCACAGCCCTGCCTCACTCAAAACAAAGTCAAATCCAAATCATGTCATTAATTCTCTGATGGCATGGTCTTCTTTGGCAGTGAAGGACAAACACACACACACACACACACACACACTGAATAAGTAAATTAATTTAGGTAGAACTGTCATTTTTATTCTATTAGCAACTGATATTTTTCCAATTATTTAGATCTGATTTTATTTGTGAGAAAAGTGTTTTGTAATTGCGTTAATATAATTCCTGGGTTTGTTTTGGCAGGTAGATTCCCAAATATTTTATAATATCTATAGTAACTTTAAATGGAATTTCTCTTTCCATCTCTTGCTATTGGGCTTTGTTAGTAATATATAGAAATGCTGATAGTATATGAGGATTTATTGTCCATACTGTAACTTTCATATAATTGTTTATTATTTCAAGTAGCTTTTTATTTGGTTCTCTAAATGTATTATTATATCATCTGCAAATAGTGATTGCTTTGTTTCTTCTTTGCCTTCAATTTCCTTTTCTTCTCTTTTGCTAAAGCTAACATTTCTGGTACAATATTGAATAACAGTGGTGATAATGGACATCCTTGTTTTACCCGTGATCTTATTGGAAATGCATCTAGCTTGTCCCCATTACATATAATGCTTGTTGAAGGTCTTAGGTAAATGCTACTTATCATTTTAAGGAAGGATTCGTTTATTCCTATGCTCTCTAGTGTTTTTAATAGGAATGGGTGTTGTATATTGTCAAAAGTTTTTTCTGCATCTATTGAGATAATCATATGGTTTCTGTTTTGTTGTTGATATGATCGATTACACTGACAATTTTCCTAACATTGAACCATCTCTGCATTCCTGATATAAATCTTACCTGATCAAAGTATGTTATTCTTGTGATAAGTTGCTGCAATCTTTTCTAGGCATGCATTTTTTATGCTTATTATCTAATAACAAAACCACATTTGAGGCTCAGTTGTTTTAGAGAACTTGATATCTCTCTTTAACAGGACCCCCTAGCTCTGGGATCAGGCACACAAACCAGGATCCTTCATAGGACAGTCTGGTTCTTAACAAGAAGAGTCAGACTCTTACTCCAGCTCTCTGGCTCTTGACACTCTTTCCCCCTACCCACAGCCCAGAACATTATGGAGAATCACTTGAAGCTTAGGTGTGGCTCATGTCTACAATCTCTCCAAAGACAGAGAAAATTCATAAGTTTTCTTTGACCAAAACTTAAAACATGATATAGTAACCCATAACTCCTATTATAATCTTCTGAAATGTTGATACTTAAAACATTAAAAGAAAAAGCATTTAATGTTATGGTGGAATAGGCATTTCAGCCTCACCCAAGGTCTACATTGTACAAACTTCTTGCTCCAGGTCTGCTACTTAAGGCCCACCAGGTCACAGTTTGGGCTCATCCTCCCACCAGTAGACATCTTCTGCAGGAGAGGTATAGTTGCAGAAGATTTCTCCTGCTGTGTGGCTGGCCCCAGTTGAGGGACTCAGAGGCTCCAAATTTCCCAGTTACCCCCTAGGCTAGAAAGGTCTATCACAGGATTGCTTTTCAGTCACCTATGTTTAGGCAAAGAAACACAAAGCAGAAGAGGAAGCCAGGTTCTTGAGATCTCAACCCAGATTCATTTGGACAAGTAACTTCTAGTGATCACATGTGAGCGGTTATCATTTCTTCTTTCCTCCACCTCATGGGAAGTCCCAGCAGGAACAGAAATTATCTCTCCCTTTAAAATTTAGGGAATTGGCACCTAACTACATAATGCTGTCATCTCCTCCTACTGCCAGCCACAGAAACAAAGGGTTGGTTGTGTCACCCTGAAATATTTCCTTTCCCATACTCTGTAGTCTAGTTAAACTGGCCTTCCCTCTATGCCTTATGCATGGCATTCTATTCCCCATCTCTGTATACAAATTATCCCCATGCCTGGAATTTCTTCTACCTCAGAGAAATTCTTTACTATCTTTAAGATGAAGCTCAAATACTTTCCATGGAAAATCTTCCATATTGCCATCCTTCAAATATTTAAAGACTTCTATCACATGTCTTCTTTTGGATGGGGGGAGGGGAGACAGAGCAGCATAATGGATGGAACACTGGACTTGAGGTCAGAGAAATCTGTTTGAAGCTCACTTCAGTCATTAGCTAGCTATGTAATCCTGGGCAAGTCATTTAATCCCTCTCAGTCTCAGTTTATTTATAAAATAACAGTACTGTAATGAGACAGCTAAGTAGCATTGGTAGAGCACTGGCTCTTGAATCAGGAAATTGAGTTCAAATTCAGCCTTAGACATTTACTGACTGACTCTGGGCAAGTCACTTAACCCTATCTGCCTCAGTTTCTTCATCTGTAAAATGAGGATAACAGTAGCATCTACCCCCCCCAGGTTGTTATATACATACATATATACATGTGTATTCATATACACACACACCATACATGCACGCACACACACAAAGTGCTATGCTAGTGTTAAAGTACCATATAAACCTTAGAGAGAAGTGTGTTTTAAGTATCTGTTATGTGTCAGTTACTGTGCTAAGAATTTTACAAATATTATCTTGATTCTTACAGTAACCTGAGAAGTAGATGCTACTATTTTTCCCATTTGACAGATGAGAAAACTCAAGCAGAGGTTAAATGACTTGCCTAAGGTCACACATCTAACAAGAATCTGAGGCTAGATTTGAACTCAGGTCCTCCTGACTCCAAGTGGAATGCTCTATCTACTGTACCATTTACATGCTTCTTAACAAGCTCATTTTTAAAATGATAGAAAAAATAAACAAGGAAGAAAAAAGAAATTTAGCCAGTAAACCCAAGATATTGAAAGATTTCAGTGATCAAAATTTATATTCCTTTGGGCAGAGCACCTAGCCAGGTTTCCATAAAGCACATTGGGATACAAATGGAGCCACTTGACCAAACCTTAAATCCAAATCATTCTGGTTTTCACCGATTAGATAACAATAGGTCCCAGCTCACTTGGTCATTGTCTGGGTTTTGATGGGTCAGAATGAATATAAATAGCAATTATTTCTGTTCCAGGCAGAATCCCTGTAGGCAAACTAGGCCATCTTGTGCCTCATTCCTTATGTGGCCTTAAATCACTGAATGGGTGTTGTCTCAGACAAATTGAGACCTGGAAAAGACCAAGGTCTCTCACTACACCTGAAGCCATCTCCAGTGTCCTGACCCATGTCTTACCACTGCACTCAGAAGAGACTGAAGCTGATGATTGCCCAGTTCTACCTCAGTTAAATCCAACTCACTGCAAGTCAAAATGTCATGCTCCTAAAAGTTTTTCAAGAATGAAAGACAAACAACAAAAATAGCATTATAACTGCCTCATAATAACATTAGTTATTATTCCTCTTTACCCAAGCTACATATATGCATATGAATGTGTGTATAAATTATAAACAGTAGGTGACATGTGTATATATGTGTATTTGTATGTATGCATATATGTGTATAATATATAGCATGTTATGTGTGTGCATTGTATGTATGTATATGTGTATGTACACCTGTATGTATATATGCATGTATGCATATATATTATATGGGGCAGCTAGGTGGTGCTGTGGATAGAATGCTGGCCCTGGAGTCAGGAGGATCTGAGTTCAAATCCAACCTCAGACACTTTTTAGCTATAGGACCCTGGGCAAGTCACTCAACTCTGTTTACCTCGGTTTCTTCATCTGTAAAATGAACTGGAGAAGGAAAGGACAAACTATTCCAATATCTTTACCAAGAAAACCTCAAATGGGATCATGCAGAGTCAGATGGGACCAATACTACTCAACAACAACAAAATATATCATATACACATATATGTGCTTATATCTACACACAAAAAGTGCTTTATACATCTTAAAGCACCACATAAATATTAGTTATTAATATCATGGCCCAGTGCCACTAGATCCCTCCATCAATGGGTCCATTTCACCATCCTAATTGTCCTTAAGAGGGTCTTTAAGAATCCTAACAGCCACAATCCCAAACTTAAAGAATGTACCATTAGGAAGGAGGAGTCTCAGAGGAAATTTTCTAAGGGCCAGAATCCTGGCCACAACTTTCCCTCACCACCTTACCTCAAGTACCAACACACCTGGAACAGGACAGGTCTTTGGCAAGGATATACAGGACTCTTTATGGATGTAACATCAGTTTCCCTGATTCTCATTTCTGATGAGAGGGCAAGGCTATAGGGCAGCTAGGTTGGGCAGTGGATAGAGTGCCTATAAGCACACTTACTGGAAACACACTCAGGACATACCAGACCACAGGGATCAATCTTTACTACTTCCCCACCCCTCCCACACCCTTATTTGATTCCTACATATTTTCTGTAAGGTTCACAGAACAGGAATAGCCAGCTTTGTCCAGAGCTGCCCCATCTCCATTCTTCATGATCAATGCAACTCCAGGATGAAGTTTGGCCTATGTTCAGCCCCTCTCTTGATGGTCCTTGGAGATATAGTAATGAGGAATCCCATCAGATGGGGTTCAGCATGCACAGCTCTCAGGAACAGTCTCTTGCCTCTGTGCCCTGTGGGTCAGTAAGACAGTGTGGTTTACTGAAATGTGAATTTAAAATAAAAAAGAAATTTTTACATGATAACCTTGTTGTATATTTAAAAGGAATAGCAAGTTGTGCATAGTAGATTTGCAGTGTCATGTGTAATCATCTTTTCCATCATATTATGTTATGAAAATGCTTATTTTATTCCATAAATTAAAAATAAAATTTTTTAAGTGAATTGGACATGGAGTTCAATGACCTCGGTTCAAATCCTGGTTCCCACACAGACTGGTTATATGATTCTGGGAAAATCATTTAATCTCTCTGGTCCTGTTTCCTCCTTCAGTACTCATACCAACCCAACTAGAAGGTTGTTTAGGCAATATCAACATGTAAATGTTGGTCTTTATTGTTCTCTCCCCATTAGGCTAATATCTCTCTTCCGGACGACCTGCAGCTTACCTAGATGTTTCATGAAATGTAGTCGACAGAAGTAAAAATAACACTCCAAATATGTTCTTTGTACATTTAAGCAAATCTTAACTTCCCCTTCCCTAAGCCTCAGTTTCCCATTTTATAAAATGAAAGACTTGGACTAGATTGTCTCCTAGAGACCTTGGCCACTTCCAGCTATAAATCCTATGATCCACACATGGCCTATAGAACTTCATTCATGGAATAATTTTATTACAATGAGAATTCACTGATAAAGAGAAGAAAAACAAACTCAGAAGTCTAGTCTTATTTCATATCATTCACCTTCATGTACTCTCCATTCTAATCCAGCTGGCTACCTTCTATGCATGAAATCCCATTTCCCCTCTCCCAGTCTTTGCTTCAAGTAGTTCCCTATGCCTGAAATGCTCTCTCCTCTCCTTCACCTACATAGCTTCCTTCAAAAGACATCTCAGGTACCATCTCTTACCTGAGACCTGGCCTGATCCCTCCAGCTATTAGTTAGAAATTACTTTGTATTTTTTGTGTGTATGCTTATTTCTATTCTAGGGTTCATTGGTAAAAGGAATTCTCAGGAAATCCTTATTTTAGAGTAGATCAATATCTACTCTACAACTACAAAAAAATTATATCAAATTGCCTAGACATCGAGAGGTTCGGTAACTTGCCCTTTGTGAGACAATCATGATATGTCAGAGGTAGGCCTTCATTCTGAGTCTGACTCTCTATCTGATTATCTGGCAATATTTCTATTTATTTATTTGTGTAATAGTTGTATTTCAGATCTTCACACACAAGAAATTTGTCCCTGAGGACAAGTTTTCCTTTAGGTCTTCACCTCTCCAATGCCTAGTAAATGCTCATTGAATTGAATGGTAGGGAGCTTCACAATGTGGGCCAGTAGAGCATCTTGTTCTACGCTACAAGCTGATATAATATTCATCTGAGTCCCAGTATAGTCAGGCAACCAATTCAGAGAAGGGATATTGGGGGGGGCAGTGAAGGGAAAGAGGTATAAATAGTAGTATTGGTAGAGAAGGATAGAAAGGAAGGCTGGTATGGTATTTAGTATTGCTGGCCATACTCACAGCTGTGTTCCAGTGAACAGTGACCTTTGGTAAGTACTAGCCTGAGGAACATGAGACCTGAGGTGAGGTCTCCACAGGTGACTCTACTCTTCAAAGCAAACTTCTAGAAAGCAAAGTGTGTAGGGGTGGGGAAAGAGTCACCACTATACATTCCCTGAAGTTGTGGAGTGTCTAATAGCGAGAACTTAATAAATGCTAAATTACATTACAAGATTATTAATTAAACTTCAGTGACTAGGAGCCAGTGACTCGTGCCTTTAGTCATGAATTACCATAGCTACTCATGAGGGTTTTATTTTTAATCTTTTTCTTTTAATTAAACCATTACCACAGCTTATAAGTGAGAAATTTGAGGGTCTATACCAATATAGGCTTATATAGTCTTTCACACTTCAGTGGTTCTGTGATCTCAGTTGACATGACTCTAAGCTGAACCTTGTACTACGGAAATTCCAAGAAGGGGAGGGAAAAGGGAAAGCATTCCAATCATGGAGGACAAAGGCACCACCAACAGGAGAAAAAATACATGAATCTACTTGGCACAGAACTTGTAGCTCTTATAGCAAAAAAAGAAAAAAAAGAAAAACTCTAACTCTCTATTTATATAAGCTTGTATTCAAGAGGATGAAAAGAGATAATAGCTTTCCAGGGGTTCTGACGGTCAATCTACATGCCTGGTCCGGGGACTTAGAAGGGTCATGAGTCCCAAGACTTCAGCTGTAGAGAGACCCTTGTCAGGGACATATGAATAGAAGGAAGGAAGGAAGGAAAGAAGGAAGGAAGGAAGGAAGGAAGGAAGGAAGGTAGGAAGGAACCCTATCCCAGAAGTGTTAAACTTATTAGGACAAAGTGACCAAGTGTGGAGGAACCAAATTAAAATGTAATTGGGAAATGTTTAATAAAATAAAAATACAATGCAACATAGATAATATTAATTTGTGGTTTTCTAAATCAATATATCCCGGTCCTAGACCTTATACAGGGGAATTTCTGAGACTAGAGATAAACACATAGTCCTCTTTTTTGGTCTCTTTGACTCCTATCCTGAACAAAATGGCTCTGAAGACTTAACAAGTCTTATAGAGGTCTCTAAACAGCGACAGAGAGAGCAACACAAGGAGTGAGTCCTCTGCAGGCATTCCTGCCATCCCTTTAAAGCCCTTCAGTCAATTAACAATTATTTATTAAGCATTTACTATATCAGACCTGCAGCCAGGTGCTGGGGATACAAATACAAATAATGAAACAAACCCTACTTACAAGATACTTACATTCTAATTGAGGAAACAAGTATATATTCAGCATAATATCCAGCATAATTATAAATTAATAAATAAAAAGTAATAAAATACATGTGGTATGGAAGAAGGGCATGAGGAATTGGAGAAATTATTGCTGCTCAGTCCTTAACTTTCAAAGAGGAGCAAGGACATCACAGGTGATGTCTTGACTAGCACATGGATTGCAAGTGAGACCGAGTTGCACAAAGTCCTCAGCCTCACTCTCTCTTCCAGTCATGGAAGTCCATGACAGAACAAAAATCAAAACCACATGACCCCGGATGAAGTAGATGATTTGGTGTCTTTGATGCCTGACCAGGTTCTGCTTCAGCCACCTCACGGCCACTGGAACAAATTGTTCTCATACACACATTTTGTGGAGAAAGTCTTGGGGTAGACATTCCCCTAACTCATCTATGTGGTTTGAGACCTCTTAGTCAACCTCTATCTGGTTTAGCCCATCTGCCAAGGTGGTTTTACTGGGATGTGGTCACTCCGCATGCTGCAGCTTGTGGGGTGTAGATGAGTACAGGTGAGAGTTGGGTACAGGCGGACCTCAAAGGCAGATGAGCAGACCTGAAAAGAGCTCAGCAGCCCTCACATCCGAGGTGCTAGTCCTCCTTGAATATACCAGGAAAGCCTTAATGCATTGTAATAGATATGTACAATGTTCTAAGGGCTATCAATATGACTATGAGGCAGCTAGATAGTGCAGAGAATCGAAAACTGGGCATAGAATGAGGGAGATTTGATTTAATATTCAGCCTCAGACATTTACTGGCTATGTGACCCCAGGAAAGCCATTTAACCTTGTACTGCCTCAGTTTCCTTAACTGTAAAATGGGGGTGATAATAGCCTTTATTTCCCATTGTTGCTGTGAGAATAAAATGAGATATTTGTAAAACCCTTAGCACAGTGCTTAACAAAGTGCTTAATAATTAATTAAACAAGCATTTATTAAGCACTTAATTAATTAAATAAGTGCTTAATAAATGCTTGTTGTTTTCCTTTTTTCCTTCCTTCTCTTCTTCTTACCTTCCCCCATCCAATAACTACAAATATTACTGTACAGGGACTTCAGGATATTGATTTTTTCCATGTGTAAATAATATCCAAAAAAACACCCTGACAAAATCTAATCATTGTAGTAATTACCTATACTTCTCTCCATCTGTCAGTTATTGTTCCTGCGACATGTTCTAGCCAGTCATCAAAGGTTTCTTCTCTAGGGAACTAGACAGGGCCCTGAGAATAAGCATTATCGCACAATTATCCACAAGTCTCCCATGACTGAATTGCTTGAATAACAACCTATCCCACTACTGGAGCTCATAATTGGGTGATGTCAATGGATCACTGCCCAAAGTGAAGACTATCTTCCAGAAGCACTTACATTATCCATAGTCCATCCTTCATTCTCTATAATGGATAGGCTTTCACTTGTTTAGCAATACCTGAGCAGAAGTAAAGGTTTTCATAATACTGAAATATCTCCTTTTGTAAGATTCTCTCACAGAACATGAGACAACCCCAACAGTTTCAGGCAGCTTGTGAAAAAGAGTGGCTGCATAGGACTCTTTCTTTAATACTTTCTCAAATATTTTACCTCCCTCCAAAAAGTCTACAGCTATGTAGCAAATCCTCTCAGTGATACTTTTGTCACAGTACACAAGTCCCACAAAAACCAACAGCCTTTGATAACGATCTATACCCACCACTGAGCCCTAATTCTTCCAATAACTTGGCAGTTTTGCAGGTATTCACAAACCCAATGCACTGTTATACAACTCAAGCCTACTTGGGTATTTTGGTGAACTATTTCTTACTAGAACAATGCTAACATTGGGAACAGAGTATAGCAATGTTAGTGATACAGTTTATGAAGCACATCAATATAGTCTAGACCACCCACCCCTTGAATGAACTTAGAGCATGTAGCCCACACGTCAGAACAGAAAGATCAAAAACCTCCATCCCTACCCCCAAACTGAAAAGTGGATGAGTGATTGAACAGATTATGGCATATTGATGTAATGGGGTGAGAGGCAGTGTATCATCATAGATATATAACTAGTCTTCTTGTCTGAAAGATCCTAGGTTCTCATCCTACTTTTAATATAGGTTAGCTATGTAGCCCAAGGCAAATCACTTAAATTCTTAGTGACCCCAAGCACCTTTCCTAGGCTATGAGCTACAGAGTAGTTGTTGATCTGCTTAAGTAGATGGAGTTTCCTCACTGAGGTTTCCTTTTATGAAGGAAATCATGTCCAGTCTCCCTGTTCTCTCCCCAAAAAAATTGCATAATATTGCATCATAAGAAATGATGAACAAGCCTATGTACAGGGGAAGAGTTGATGACCAAAGAAGAGGCAGAAAAGATCTAACATAAAATAGACCATTTTTATTAAATATAACTTAAAAGATTTTGTACAAACAAACAAATGTAGCTAAAATTGGAAGAGAAGCAAATAAATGGGGGTGAAACTTTGCAGTGAGTTTCTCATTTTCAAGATATGGAGGTAACTGATTCAAACTTATAAGACATACTAGCCATTCCTCAACTGATAAATGGTCATAGGATTTGAATAGATAATTTTTAGAGGAAGAAAGTCATTCTATTAATAGTCATATGAAAGAATGCTCTGAAACACTAATAATTAGAGAAATACAAATTAAAATAATTCTGATATTCCACCTCACAGATTTTCAGATCCTCCTCCCAAAAAAAGGAAAATAACAAAAGCAGTAGGGGTTATGAGAATGGCTGATAGAATTGTGAACTTGATTCAGTCATTCTGGAAGGCAATTTGGAACTTTACCCATAAAGCTACTAAACTGTGCATACCCTTTGACCAAAAATATTACTACTAATTTTATAACCAGGAAGTTGCTGGCAAAATGCTTAACAACTGGCTTCTGAGGAAAGTGCAGAGCTGGGGTGGGGGTGGGGGGTGTTGGGGGAGATATACTTAGCGCATTTTTAAGTTTAATCTTCATTATTAACATTTTCCTCATGACTTTGTGAAATCTAGACAATCAACAAAACAATAAATCAGGCTCTGTCTTTTATCATTTGTCAATTTCAAAAGAATAAATTATCACACTGAAATTGCACAATCGACTTTTGTTAGCAGGTTCAATCTAGCCCCCCCAAACCCCTATGTATAACATAAAGAGATCATAGAAAATGGAGGTAAAATACAACCCCATAAGTACAGAAGTATTTATAGCAGCTCTTTTTATAGTGGTAAAGAACTAAAGAGCTGAGGTGGTACCCATCAACCGCAGAATGAGTAAACAAGTTATGGCATCCATATGTGATGGAAAGTTATTGTTCTATGAGAAAAATGATGAAGAGGATAGTTTCAGAGAAATGTAGGATGACTTATATGAAATAACATAATGTGAAGTGAGCAGAATCAGAAAAATTTATACAATAAAAATAATATCCTTATAAAAACAACTTTGAAAGACTAATCAACACAACGACCAACAGCCATTCTAGAAGTATCAAGATAAAACATGCTACCAACCTCCTGATAGATGGATGTACAGAGTACAGACTGAGATAGGTTGTTTTTTGTTATGTTTCTTTCAGTTTGGTTTTTTTGGACATAGCCATTGTGGGTATTTGTTTTGCTAGATTATATTATTTTAGCAAGGATTTTATTTTTCTTGTTTTCTCATTGAGGGTAGGCAGTGAGAGGTAGAATATAAGGATCTGGAAAGAAAAGAAAACTTAATGAAAAAAATGTTGAATAAGAGTAATTCAGTGAGTCAATGGAACAAAATACATAATTTCTACAATAATGTCCTTAAAATAACATCAAAAGACAGATAAGCATCGATTGATGCAACAACAAATATTAGTCCGAGAAGACAGTTAGTGAAATACAGTTTCTTTCTATGACAGACATAGTTGCTGTATTGGTTAGTTTCACTCCACTGTTTTTCTTTCTTACAAGGGTGGGTACTGTGTCAAGGGTGATATATTGGGAAATGACTGTGGTACAGAAAACAAAAGGCATCAATAAATCTTTTTTTTTAATCCAAAAACTTCCTGGAAAAGCTCCCAGAATGTAACCTGTCACCAAGAACTAGAACTCAAGGCTAACATGGACTCAAGTTCAACATTGGAGGCTTATTAACAATTAAGAATAATCCATATGATTAGTGCCTTCTCTCTTAATCTTCTCCATCTCTTTGGCTTTAAGTGAGAGAAGAGAGAGAGAGAGGAGAGAGAGAGAGAGAGAGAGAGAGAGAGAGAGAGAGAGGAAATATTTCTTATCTTTGCAAGAGAAAACATCTTTTCTCTCTTTCAAGCCACACAAACCAAGCTGGGATCAGTATTAAATGTTCTTTGAAATTCATATAAGCATTTTCAGATAACAAGAGGATGAAAATAAAATAATTATAGACACTGAAATTCCTCTCCCTGTTTGCCATCAATTTGTCTGGCTATCATGAGGGCAAGGAAAAAGAGGAAGTTGGTAAATTTGTAAGAGCAACAGGAGAAATTGTGTATATGTGAACAGAGAAAAGGGCAGGAAATTTTCATTATCTAGGCTGAGGTCCCTCATCATACTAGGGACCGCAGGTCATGGTTTCTGCTTCTCCAGTCATTCACCTGCTCAGCAACAAAGGCCAAGTCCACACTTACCTCATTCTTTATACTTCCAAAGTCCTTTTGTCCTTACCCATCATTCCATTCCATATTCAAGCAACCCAAACTGATTCTCCAGGAGCACTGCATAGATTTTCCCACTTCTCAGCCTAGCTATCATGCTGAAGTTCAACAACTCCATTGGAACTCTGAGTAATATGTCCCAGGTCTAATGCAAGGCCATAAGAGAATTCTGGTTAGCCTGTCCAACCAGTAGGCACATCTCTGGTTCCTGTACTGTTTCTACAAACAAACCTATGTGGACATAGTAAAAAGTAGATTATACCTCCATAGGAAGATACACACAAAATCCCAGAGCTCATAGCTCCATAAGTTCATTAAGCTACCAAGAAAGCTCTTTGATCAACTACATATCGCTGCCATGAGTCTAGACAAGATCATTCTTCATAGCTCCTGCAGTCATCTTTTCCAGTATGATGATGATGATGATGATGGTAACATTTATATAGTTTTTTGAGGTTTGCAAAGCACTTTACAAATATTAGTTCATTTGATTCTCTCAACTCCGAGAGTTGGTTGCTATTATTAACCTCATTTTACAAATGAGAAAATGGAGACACAGAGAAGTGATTTAACCAGGGTAACACAACTAGTAAGTACCTGAAGAAAGATTTGACTAGGGTCTCGTTGACTCCAGGTCTAGTGCACCACACACTGTACCACCCAGTTTACTAGGTATCATCTGCCTTGGTAGATGCTCCCTGAAAGAGGACTTCTTTAATCCACTCCTAGGGGACTTAATTCACTCTACTTTGGAGCTCTTGGCCTGGATTCCAGCTCTCCTGATTGTTGAGTGAGTAAACGCAAACACATAATCCACTAAATCTAGCCAGCCCCAGACCAGAACAAACCACATCCCAGCAAGCCAGGCACCCTCACGCCTTCTACCTTACTGCTGCATTCTCCCTTTCTCTCCATCAGCTCTCAGAGCATTGATTAATCAATTCTACAATTGCTTCTGGAAAAGAATGTGTCAATAGAATCTCTTATGGCTCCACTCAGCATTCCACTGACTTCCTAAAGGAAATTCTTTTCCCTGGACATGGCTGCCTTCCAAGTATTGTCTCCCTCTACTTGAACATAAGCTTCTTGAAAACAGGGACTATGTTTTGTATTTGCAGTATTCTTCGGATAGCACAAAGTTTGTTATAAAGTCAGTGCTTAATAAATGCTTTCCATTCATTCATCAGTTGTGTACCATTACCCACCAAAAACCTAAACCTGCTTTTGCATTCTGTTTGTACCTTGGACTTAGCCCAGGACTATGACCCGTCCATTTTGCAGATTTGCCTTATATTGTCTCCATCCAGAGATAAGACCTATAGAGAAATTTCTTTCCTGCCTTATAGAAGGCTTGGGAGCATCTACATTTCTGCTCTAGACCTTACATTGGGGTCTAGTTCCTCAATTTATCTCTGTGCTTGGATCTGGCTCATTTTACAAGGAAAGAAAATGAGATCCAAAATGCAAGACTGACTTGCTCAAGGTTATACAATGAGTTTGTGACAGACCCAAGAACAGAAGTTGGGTCTCCTGACCTATCTAACTATTCCCACTTCACTAAGCTGACTTTCCAGAGATCCCTGAGCATATACAGATTGGACTAGGTGACCTCTGAGGTTCCTTCCAATACCAAGTCTGACTGAATGAATGAATAAAAGAGTGAATGAATGAATGGCAACAAAGAAATCTATTTTATTTTTCCTACTGTCACTGAAAACCAATTTAGTATCAGGTAATATTTTGTAATTTGTGCATGTGTGAACTCAAATAATTCTAGTGAATGACCTGAAAGCTATTACTTAAAGTAAACTCAGGAGCACTCCAGAAATAAATAGTTTTTGTGCTTTGTGAATAAACAAGGCCCCACAGATGCTTCCACTGCCATATTAAGTGCATGGTACACTATGATCCCATCAGCACTTGAAATGTGCCCATTAGACCACAGAAGGTCCAAAATAAGCTTTTACAATGGCACTTCAATAAAGTATTTTGTGTACCTGTGCATCTACACATGCATACATACACACAAACATACACACACACACACACACACACACACACACACACACCACTTAGCCTTCCTATTAAAAAAAATTCTCCCTTGTCTAGCAAAGATATCCACAACTATAACTCACTCTGCAGAAAAACAAAAATGACCAAATTCATGATCAAAAGACCTCCAAAGGAAGGGGAAGGGTTTTTTGTTGGGTTTGTTTTTTTTTACAAAAATGGGAAGTACTATATATTTTTAACTTAATTCTGAGCTTATGTGTCTAGAAAGTCTTCCTTCTCCCCTCTCCCCATAAGTATTTATATAGACCTATTGCTGTGTTAACAGGGTACTATGTTAGCTTCTGCCAGAGGATAGGTAGATGACTAAAACATAGCCCCTGTCCTCAGAGAGCTTATGATCTAGTAGTCTAGGTAAGATAGGGATAAGGACTGGATCTGTAATTTCACTGGTTTAGGAAACTCCCAGGAAAGGAAAGTCTCTCTACCCATATGTCAGAACCTTCTCTGTATCGTCTAAGTTTAGAGATCCCTGAGAAGTTAAGTAATTTCCCTAGCGTAACCAAACCAGTATGTGTCAGAGGAAGGAATGTAGGTTTTCCTGGCTTCAGTGTCGGTCCACTACCCAACTACAGCAGACTAGTGTATAAGATAAAATAGTCATACAAATTGTGGTGGTGTTGTTCAGTTGTTTCAGTCTTTCTCATAACCCCATTCAGAGTTTTCTTGGCAAAGATACTGGAATGGTTTGCTATTTCCTTTTCCAGCTCATTTTACAGATGAGGAACTTAGGCAAATAGGCAATTTGCCCAGAGTCACACAGCTAGTAAACGGCTGAGGCCAGATTTGAACAAAGGAAGATGTGTCTTCCTAGACCCAGCAGTCTATCCATTGGACCACCCAGCTGCCCCGTCACATAAATAGCTAGATTTGAAAAGTACCATTCACACTCCTACTTTACTTCCTATGGCCTATTTTTGTCTCTCTCATGCTACCTTTGCTGTACAATTCTTAATTTATTTCTTGGGGGAATGGAAATCTGAATCACCAGATTTGTTGGGTTTCCCTTATTTTGTCTTTTCCTTTAGACAATTCCTGAGCTGGGGCTCCATTCATAGTAATCATTACCAAGTAACTGACCCCTTTGTCTCACAAACTCCATAAAGAGTCTGCTCAAAATTAGAAGGGGTATGACAATCTAGGCATCAGGAGATGTGGGTTTGATTCCTGGCTCCGCAATTATTAGCTGTGTGACCTTAGATGATTCATCTCTCTCAAATTTAGATTTCCTCATCTGTAAAGTGGGGCTAATCCTACTGGGATTGCCTCCCTTACAAAGCTGTTAGGTAAAATTGTCTTAGAGAAGGTCAAGTCCTTTAGAGATGTGGTCTTATTGTAGGTGTCTTCTGTGGCTGTACTCCAACATCCTCTTGTTCAGTTATAGCACCTGTACTTGCACTTTGGCTTAATCAGTATTTTCTTCTGTCCTTCATATCCATCCTCTCTCTGATATCTCTGTCTTTCTCTCTGTCTCTCTCTCTCCATCTCTCTGTCTCTCTCCATCTCTCTCTCTCTCTCTCTCTCTCTCTCTCTCTCTCTCTCTCTCTCTCCCTCCTATGTTTCTCTGTGTAAATGTTTGTCTCTGTTTCTATCTCTTTTTCTGTCTCTCTTTGTCTCTGTCTCTGTTTCTGTCTGTTTCTGTCACTGTCTCTCTGTCTCTGTCTCTTTCTTTCTCTCCCTCCCTTCTTCCCTCTGTTCTTCTCTCCTTTTCTATCCCTCCCCTCTTAGAATCCCAGGAGAATAGCATGGTAGCAGTGCTGAATAGCCCCAGCAGAGACCATCAAGGCTGACCTGGCACGATCTGCTTTATCCAAGGCCATTTGCATCCTCCGCTTGCTGTTTCACCTAATCAAAGCAATGGAAATCAATAGAGTAAATAAAGTTATAATGAACTCACGCTCTCACATTTCACCAGTTCTTCCTGAGGAAGAGGAATCAGCAGAGACACATATTGGTTCCATCTCCATCACTCTCTGCCAATTCCTCCGACTCCCTGCTTCCCACAGGGAATCCTCATTGCTCTTGTCAACAGCATTTACAAGGTATATTCTTTTCTTTTAGAAGTTCTTTGTTACTGCATCTATGAGAATGAAGTGGTGGCTAAGTTTAAAACACTATGGGATTTCAGTTTCAGTTTCCGTTTAAAATACACATACTCCTGACACTTTCCCTGAGGTTAAATCTGACCTCAGTCCCTTGCTAACTGTGTGACCCTGGGTAAGTCACTTAACTGTTTCCCTCAGTTTCTTCATCTATAAAATGAACTAGAGAAGGAAATGATAAACCACTCCAGTATCTCTGCCAAGAAAACCCCAAATGATATCACAAGGAGTTGGACACAGCTGGATAATGACTCAACAACAACAAATTGCTGAAGAGGAGAGAGATTTTACACTGCAGTATTTTGCCAAAGGATTGTCCCTTACCGGGGGTTCAGAGCTTTTAACAAATACAGAAGCTTTACCCCTTTTTTGCTACAATTTTCTAGAGCAAACAAAGTTTTTTTGGAGGGAAGATCTATGTAGGCACTGAGTTACTGGTAAGATGGTAAGGGGAAATAGGAGTGAGTGAACAACACCATTCACTGTTACCCGTATGTCAGAACACGCAACATATATACAAAAAATAGACAAGGTAGGTAACTTTGGTAGGGAAAATACTAGCAAAAAGGGGGACCAAGAAAGACTCCGTGTAGAAGATCAAACAAAATGTCAGATCTAGAAGGCACTTTAAAGGTCATCTAGTCAAACTTATCTGTTTTTATGATGGAGAAGTTGAGGCACAAGGAAAAAGAAGTAACTTGCTTATGGTCACACAGCTAGCTAATCAGTGGTAGAGCTGGAACTTGAAGTCAGGTATTTTCACTCAAAATCCAATGTCACTACCCACCTCAACACACTGAGAGACACTGCCATGCCATTCATTCAGCAAGCATGTGCTAAACATTCATTATACACAAGACACTTATTAAGTACCAAGGCACTGTGGATAAAAAACAAAATGAAAAATAGTTCCTGCCTTCAAAGATCTTACATACTACTGGAGTTTTCTACAAAGGCACAGGTAAATAAATAAATACAATGCAACTTAAAGATAGATTGAGTTTTAACCATGAGGGAGATAAAGAGAGGTTTTAGCTCATGGCTGTCATCTGCACTCAACCTTGAAGGAAACTAAGACTTCTAAAGGATGGAGGTGAAGAAGTAATGAATTCCCATCATGGAAGGTGGGACAACTTGAATGGTCAATTAGGGGGTACAGTGGATAAGAGCATTAGACTTGAAGTTGTAACAGACTTGAGTTCAAATTGTGCTTTATACACGTATCAGGTAGGTGACTCAAGGCAAGTCACTTAACAACTATTTACCCCATTTTCCTCATTTATAAAAATGGAGGTAATATTAAAATTTATCTCCCATGGCTATGATGAAGATCAAATGAGATAACACATGCAAAACTCTTAGCACAGTGCTTAGCACATAGTATGTGCTATATAAATGTTAGCAATGATGATGATCATGTGACCTCGGTCTATGTCCTTAGCTGCTACACAAGGACCTTGAATACTGAACTTAGGACTCTGAAGCATGTATATGAGTTCCTATTACACAAATATTACCATATGATTTGGCCCACATGTACCTCTGATTTTACCCATCAGGACTATTTATCCATGTTACAGAATCACAGAATTTCAGGAATGGAAGGATCCTCAAAGACCCATCAGGTCAACCTATGCCTGTAAAAGAACTTCCTCTGATCAAAGAGGTGACTAATCATGACTTCAGAAGATTGACAATGAAGCATGCCACCCATATCTTGGCAGAAAGGTGGCACCCAGAAAAAAGGCTTTTTTTTTTTACTCCACATCCAACATAGTTACCCACCTCCACACAGAGAGATACTCCTGTACCATTCATTCAGCAAATAAGTATTAAGCATTCTGAAAGACATACTGCTCTTGTTGCGAGAGAACTCAACAGGTATCTCATCCAAATAGCAGCCCTGAGTGAAACAAGGTTGGCAAATGAAGGCCAACTTACTGAAGTTGAAGCTAGATACACATTTTTCTGGAGTGGACACAGTGAAGGGGAACATCATCAAGCTGGCATGGGTTTGCAATCAAAACTAATCTAGTCAGCAAGCTGGTATGCCTGCCAAAGGGGGTGAGTGACAGGCTCATGACAACGCGATTGCCACTCACTGAAAAATGCCATGCCACCATCATCAGTGCCTATGCTCCCACCATGAGGAACCCTGATGATGTCAAAGAAAAATTTTATGAAGACCCAGAGACCCTTATAATCAATGTGCCAAAAGAGGACAAGCTTATAATTCTGGGTGACTTTAATGTTAGAGTAGGCTGAGACTATCAGAGTTGGCAGGTAGTCCTAGGGAGGAATGGAGTTGGAAACAGCAACAGCAATGGTCATTTGCTGCTGAAGACTTGCGTACTGCATGACCTTCTTCTCACCAATACTGTTTTGCATTTACCTAAACTCAATAAAACTTCATGAATGTACCCTTGCAGCAAACACTGGCATCTAATAGACTATATGATTGTAAGGAGAAGAGACAGAAAAGATGTGACAGTGCCAAAGGCAATGTGTGGAACAGAATGCTGCACTGATCATAGACTTATCCTTTCCAAGCTAAATATTAGCATTCATCAAAAGTGTCATCCCCCAGGCAAAATGACTAGCAGAAGAATCAATGTTAACAAATTAGAGCACTTCTCTGAGTGTGAACAGTTTACTGCTAACTTGGAGGGAAAGTTGAGCCAACACATAGTTGGCAACAGTGGAGCAGAAAAGAAATGGGAAGCTTTCAAAGATTTGGTATATAGCACTGCATTTGCTCATCTGGGTCAGAACACTCACAAACACCAAGACTGGTTTGATGAAAATGATGGGGAAATTCAGAATCTGCTAAACGATAAGCAAGAACTTCACAGATATACCAGCAGGCTACTTCATCCACCTCTAAGAAGGCAGCGTTTAATTGCATCAAAAGCAAAGTACAAGCAAAGCTTAAAGAGATGCAGGATTCTTGGCTCAGTAAGAAGGTAAATGAAATTCAGTTTTCTGCTGACAGTAAAAATCCAAAGCACTTTTATGATTCCCTGAAAGCCATTTATGGACCAAAAACCTATGATGCAACACAACTACTCAGTGTTGATGTAGTCACATTGATTAGTGATAAGGACATGATCCTAAAGAGATGGGCTGAACACTTCCATAGTGCTCTCAACAGACCATCATCAATAAATGCTGAGGCCACTGACAATTTACCTCAGGTTGAAGTCAATCCCTCCTTAAGTGAACGTCCAACTGAAGAAGAGGTTTTGAGGGCCATTAGGGCCCTTTTATGTGGCAAAGCACCTGGTGCTGATTCTATTCCAGTTGAGATTTACAAGGTAAGGGGACAATTGCTCATACAAAGGCTGACTGAAATTTTTCAGGTTATATGACAAGAGGAGGTTATCCCTCAGGAGTCCAAGGATGCCTCCATTGCCCATCTCTATAAAGTTAAAGGGAATAGATTGTCCTGTGACAATCACAGAGGGGTCTCTCTCTTAGTCATTGCTGGCAAAATTTTTGCTAGAATCCTTTATGATAGGCTGATCCTTCACCTGGCAGATGGTCATATATCTGAGAGCCAATGTGGCTTCAGAAAGGGCTGAGGAACGGTCAATATGGTGTTTGCTGCCTGATAACTCCAGGAGAAATGCCAGGAGCAGAACACAGGTCTATACACAATGTCTGTAGATATGACCAAGGCCTTTGACACTGTTAGTCATGACAGCTTATGGAAAATTATGTCAAAATTTGACTGCATGGAGAAGTTCATCAATATTGTTTGTCAATTTCATGATGGCAAGTTTACCTGGGTTTTGGATAGTGGACAATGCTCTCGTGCCTTCCCAGTCACTAATGGAGTAAAACAGGGCTGTGTGCTTGCTACTATGCTTCTTAGCACGATGTTTTCAGCCATGTTGTTAGATGCTTTCAATGAGGATGAACATGGCATAATACCATATTGATGGTAAGTTCTTCAATTTGTAAAGGCTACAATCCAAGATCAAAGTGGAGGGAGGGTTGGTGCATGATTTTCTATTTGCAGATTATTGTGCACTCAATGCAGCCTCTGAAGTTGAGATGCAACAAAATATGAATCAATTCTCTGCTGCTTGTGCTAATTTTGGCCTAATAATTAATACCAAGAAAACAAGGTGCTCCATCAGCTACCACCACACCATCCATACATGGAACCATCAGTTATAACAAATGGAGAAATTTTGAATGCTATGGATAAGTTCGCTTACCTTGGTAGTGTACTTTCCAGGGATGTACACATTGACAATGAGGTTGATGCACACATTGCCAGAGATAGCTCAGTGTTTGGGAGGCTCTGAAGAGGTTTGAGAGAGAAGAGGCATTAGACTAACTACCAAACTGAAGGTCTACAGAGTCATTGTATTAACCTCATTGTTGTATGCCTGTGAAACACGGAGAACCTACCAGTGCCATGCCAGGAAACTGAATCGCTTACATTCGAACTGTCTTAGGCAGATTCTGAGGATCATCCGGCAGGGTAAGGTACCAGACACTGAAGTCCTTACTTGAGCTGAACTGCCAAGCATTCAAACTATGCTTCAGAGAGCACAACTCCAATGGGCTGGCCACGCTGTTTGAAAGCAAAATGTATGCTTGCCAAAAAGACTGTTTTATGGAGAACTCACATGGGGCAAGAGATTACATGGTGGTCAGAAGAAGTAATATAAGGACACTCTCAAGGTCTCTCTCAAGAACTTTGGATTTGACTGTGCAACATGGGAAACACTGACACAGGACTGCTCAGCATGGTATGTCCATATCAGAAAAGGTGCTGTGCTCTATGAGCAAAGCAGAATTGAGACAGCACAAAGTAAATGTAAGATGCACAAATTTGGAGTATCCACCCCAAAAATTCATATGGACCATCTGCGCCCAACCTGTGGTAGGACATTCCGAGTTCATATTGGTCAGATTAGCCACAGTTGGACACATTGAAACTTCACTTTATCATGGTGATGTCATTTTGGTCCTCTTCAAGAATGAAGGACAACAACCAACAAACCATTAAACATTCACTATGCTTGATAGTGAGTATTAGTGGCTATCATCAATTAACGGACAAACTTGGCCCTGAAGAAGAGATATGCGATGGCATCTCCCCTACCTCCTTTTAAGAGGTAAGGAATACAGGCATGTATAATGTCATTGTGTATATAATGTCAAACATATTAAATAGGTTATTGGTTTTGCTAAGGTTTTCCCATCTCCTTTATTATATTGTTTGTTAAAAGGAAAGGATAGCTCTCTGGAAAAAGAGAGGTTGGATGTATTTGGAAATGTAGGTGATACAAATTTACATTAAAAAGAAAGAGAACTAGAGGTACAAAATAAGACATACTTTTTCAGACTTGGTTGATGTGTTGAATTGCTTCACTTGACTATACTTAAATGTTACGAAAAAGAAATTCAAGAGCAAGGAGGGGAAGGTCACTGCATTGCTGGATAGTGATGAATGCAGAAAAAAAGAAGACAGTGAAACATTTTAGAAGTACACAAATTTGATATGATCAAGGCATTATAAAGAAGCCATCACTGCCTTATTCCTGGATGTTTTGCCTCTCTTAATGCATCCCAAGATGGCATACTTTATTTTCTTTTTCACCACAATATTCCACTGTTGACTCACTGAGATTTAAATCCACTAAAAACCAAACAAGATCTAGTTTTTTTCTTCCTACAAGTTTGCAGCAAGGGGACTACTCCATGTGCTAAAGATCTTACTTTCTCATGATATTGCCAGGATACTAGTGGAGCATATGGACTACCTACCTGTCAGTTATTTCTTTCCTCACCATGTGATCAGTCTATCATCATTTTCCATTTCTTGTCTTCTATTACTCAGGTTCTTCTTCATAGTTCCTTATCTGTCATGCATTACAGCTTGCTCACATCAGCCATGTGCACCTTCATTGCCTTCTTAATGATATTCATTCTTTGAAAACTCCCATGTTCCATGACTCACAGACACTCAACAACACTACATCAATGTCTTGCCATTATCATTTTTCTAATCTTGTTTGGTGGGGTTCAGATAGAAATGGCTTTGGGACAAGTCACTTTCTTACTATTATTCTTCCAAATTTAATGTTCTGTGGACAGTTGCATAGGTAGATAAAGTAGCTGCTTTCTGTAGTTGAATAGACATATTAGAATAAAAATGTATCCTTAGTTTTACTGAAAGCAACTTCAGTATAACTCTAGTAGTAGGAAGAATGATGGGGCTGAGATGCACTTCATCCTGTTCCCACATGATTCTGATTTCTTCTGCAAGGTATCTATATTTTAAAACCTGTTTTTATTTCATATCACTTGGAGATTATAAATATTTGGCACAGTGACCCTTTAAAAATGTTTCCTAAGTTTTAACTGATTGATGTTATATATGAGAGACTGTGGATAATGGTTCTTACCTAGAGGCAGCTGGGCAGCAATGAACAAAGTACTCCCAGAGTCAGAAAGACATGAGTTCAAATGTGACCTTATATACTTACTTAGGGTGTATGAGGTGTTCAGGAGAACTGGTATTTCTGGTGAGAGGGTTTTTGAGCCCTTTTTACAGCTGTGCATCCACCTTTGGTGTCCATCTGGCACCCAACTCTCACCTGTGACTCCAAAAAGATGTAGCATCTTCACAAATGGACTAAAACAGGTTGAGGGTAAGCAACAGTCCTCAAACCTGTCAGTGAGTTAAGGTGTATCTACCCCAAGCATGTGAAGACTTCCCCCCAGTGGAATGGGTGGATGAGAATGATTTGTTCCAATGGCCATGAAGGTGACTGAAGGGGATAGAGTGCTTAGAGCTTGGCATACACTGAAGACACCAGTCATCCACTATATTCTGAGCCATCACCAATCATCTTGACTTTTGCCTTTCCCTTGTATTAGTCTGATCAGTCACAGTCAGACACACTAACATGACTCTAGCATAGTGACGTCATTTTGGTCCTCTTCAAGAATGAAGGACAACAACCAACCAGACTTCTATGATTGTGGAAGAGAGAGTAAGACTGGTGACTTGGAGGAACTCTGACTCACCTCTGCCTCATAATTGTACAAATCCAATTTATACAAGAGTCAAAAGACAAAATATGTATGACTCTGGACAAGTAAACTAAACTCTGTTTGCCTCACTACCTCAATTCCTAAGTGTTCTATCAAAGAATTCACCATAGTTTGAAGTGATTGTTTCATATACTTCCTAACTTGTAATCTCTGTAGTGGTAAACTAAAACTTGGTGATAGTTATTTACCCAGTAACTACCAAATAGCTCTAAATATGGGAGTTCCAAAGGTTTGAAACCCTAAGCCTCTTCCTTGTCCCAACATAGGGTAAAAGTTCAGAGACAATGCCAAAGCTCAGAGGTCAAGAAAACTGCCTTTACTATGTGCCTAACTGTATTCCTAACTTTTTCACATAAAAATACAGTTAAGTCCAAGTTCCTCTGAGCTTAGGGACACTCTATTACATCCTAAATAAAGGTCAAGTTTCTCAGGGAACATAGTGGATCAACTCCTGACAGTTAGTTAGCAGCAGAACTGTACCTGACTCTTAGTTCTCCTGATTCCTAGACAAAGGCTCTTCTACTGTCTCATTTAACCCTCATTTTAAAAATCCAACTTTTGTTGTAAACAACATATTGTTGGATTATAGTTTTTAATGCATTCTGCTATCTGTCTCTTTTATGGGAGAATTCATCCCATTCACATTCACAGTTATGATTACTATATTCCTTCATTCTCTTTCCCCCTGTTTATGCTTTTAGTTATCCCTTTTTCTTTCACCTCCACAATACAGTTTTAATTTTTGACCACTGCCTCCCTTGGTCTTCCCTCCCTTCTTTCAGTCCCTTCTTTTACTCTTCTTTTCCCTTACTACTTCTTCCCTTCCTTTTAGCCTCCCCTCCCTTTTCTTTCCTTTTTCCCCTCCTACTGCCTATAGAGCTAGTTATATTTCTATACTTTGTTTGTTGTACCTTCCTTGAACCAAATCAGATGAGAGTAAATCTCAAACAACGCTCAACTCCCTCTTCTCTTTCCCTCTATGTAATGTATTTTTGTGCCTCTTCCTGTGAGGTAATTTACCTTTTCCTGCCTCCTCATTTTCACATCTCCCATTACAATCCCTTGGCATATTATCATCACATCGTTTACTTTATACCCACTCCCTCTACTATGTATATTCCTTTTATATAGCATAATAAATATACAATTCTCAAGATTAACAAGTATCATTTTCCCTTATAGGGATGCAAACAGTTTGCCCATATTGAATAACAAGTTTTTTCCCCCTGTTATCTTTTTATGCCTCTCTTGAGACTTGTGTTTGAAGATCAAATTTTCTATTGAACTCTGTCCTTTTCATCAGGAAGGTCTGGAAATCCCTTATTTCATTGAATATCCATCTCCCTGCCTGAAATATTATGCTCATTTTTGCTGAGTAATTGATGCTTGATTGTAGTCCCAGATCCTTTGTCTTAGGAAAATTATACTCCAATCCCTCTGATCTTTTAATGTAGAAGCTGCAAGGTCCTGCGTGATCCTGACTGTAGCTCCTCAATATTTGAATGATTTCTTTCTGGCTGCCTGCAGTATTTTCTCCTTCACTTGATAGTCCTGGAATTTAACAACGATATTCTTTGGTGTTTTTAGTTTGGGATCCCTTTCAGGACGTGAATGTTGGATTCTTTCAACATCTATTTTGCCCTCTGGATCTAGAACTTCTGAGCAGTTTTCCTTGATGATTTCTTGGAAGATACTGTCCAGGCTCTTTTCTGGTAGACCAATAATTCTTAGATTTTCATTCCTGGATCTCTTTTCCAGGTCAGGTGTTTCTCCAATTAAGAATTTTACATTTTCTTCAATCCTTTCATTCTTTAGATTCTGTTTGACAAATTCTTGATATCTCACAGATTCATTAGAGTCTATTTGCCCAATTCTAATTTTTATCCAATTGTTTTCTTCAGTTAACTTTTGTATCTCCTTTTCCATCTGTCAAATTGTTCCTTTTAAGGAGTTATTTTCTCCAATTTGTTTTTGTACTTCCTTTTCCATTAGTCCAATTTCCCTTTTAAATCCTTCCATGATTTCTTTTTTCATGTTTTTAAAATCATAGGCCAGTTTTTCTTCTGTTTCCTTAATTTGGCTTTTTTTTTTGAGTTCTCCCAAGAATGCTCTTTGGACTTGAGATCAGTTCATATTCCCTTCTGAAGTTTCAGAAGTGAGTACAGTCTCAATGCTGCCCTATTTAGTATTCTTGTTTTGGTCCTTGTCCACATAGAAAGATTCTATGGTCTTATCTTTTTTTGTTTGCTTCTTGCTCATGGTGATTGCCCTTTTCCTGACTTTTAAAGTGGACCTCTGCTTCTGAGGCACAGGGGGCTCTGTCCCATGGTTCTTGTGCTTAGAACTTTAGGATTTGTGTATAATGGCCTCTGGTTCTTTCAGCTAGAGGCTATAATACTATTGCTTACCTGGTGCTGAGCTGGCTGATGTGCCAAAGTAGAGGCCTGGTGAAGGCTTTCTGAGTTTCCCAGAGTTATCCTGGAGCTAACTGAGTTAAGTGTAGGGGAGGGTTGGTATGGCCACAGGAGGTCTCTTCTCCTCAGCATAAACAGGCTCAGTGGTTGGTGAACTTTTTGCACATTTGCCCTAGTGTCTCTCCTATTTCACTGGCTGTGCTGAGACATGCCTGGGGTCCTGGTATTGACAACTGCAGGTCTCCACCCCCTGGGGCTCAGGATCTCCTCCTGGTTTGCTGAAGTGAGGCTACTGGGACAGCTTCAGTCCTGCACTGGTCCCCTTCAGACACAGCAAGATGGACCCCCGCTTTGTGATTTTCCTAGCCTCACAAGCTAAGAGACTGTTTACCCCTTTGCCTGATTCCACTGTTCCAGGATCTTTCCTGGGGAAATATTCTAGGGGTTTTTCAAGGTCAACAATGGGAAAGGTAGAGCATTTACCGATCACTCCACCATCCTGGCTCCTGGAAATTCAAGTAAGTGACTTAGAGACATTTAATCTGTGGGCTGATAGCCTCAGGAGCAGTTGCTGCAGTTACATGGGTTTCTGCAGTTTTCTCTCACTTGCACTCCCATCTCAGGCTGATATGTTTGAGACTCTGTAGTGTAACAGCTGCTTCTGATTACCCGGGGCTTCCTGCTCAGTTTTGCTATGGCAGGGTCCACACAACCTGTGTACTGTGCTCTGTGTACTCCTCCAGCCCCACGCAACAGATCCCTCCTGTCGACCTTCCAGTCTGTCCTGGGTTGGAAATCTGCCACAGTCTGTCTCCTAATGAATTCTGCCACTCTAAAATTTGTTCAGATTCTCTTTTTAGAGGTATCTGAAGGAATTTGTCTTAGAGGTTAGGTGAGTAGTTGCTCTCACTCAGCCATCTTGGCTCTGCCTCTTCCCCAGGATCTCTTACCTCAAAAATTCAACCTTTGTTAAAATGAAATTGTATGATTACTGACTTCTCATAGGTCTATCCCTTTAAGGAACAGAATAAGACATGTCCAGATCTCACCATCCCAATTAAAAGGATAGAATATAACAAATGATCAATTTCCCTAACAGTATGAACTCTCAATCCTAAATATGCTTATTTAGCTGTTCCATTCCCAACTCCTGATCCTTTTTTTCACAACTCTATTTTGGGTTTGCCTACTACTAGGTCCTGATCTAGCCTTTACTCTCTTACCCTTACTCCTCCTATATCTTTCTAATCCAGGATCTCTCTCTCTCTCTCTCTCTTTCTCTCTCTCTCAATCTCTCTCTCCCTCTCTCTCTCTCTCTCTCTCTCCCTCTTCCTCTCTCCCTCTCTCCTTTCCTTCATCCCCCCTCTCTCCTACTTCCTCTGCTTCTTTCTCCTCTATCTCCTCTATCTCTCCCTCTCATTTCTCCCTCTTCCTCTCCCTCTCTTTCCTTTTTTCTCTTCTCCCTCCCCATTCATTCTCTCTCTCCATCCCTTCTTCTTCCTTTTCTCCTCCCTCACTCCTCTCTCTCCTCCTCCCCTTCCCTTCTCATTTTCTTCCTCTCACTCCTCCCTTCCTCCCTCATTCCCTCCTTCCTTTCTCTTTGTCTTTATCTGTCTCTGTCTCTCTGTCTTCCCCCTCTTTCTTTCCCTGTTTCCTTCTCCTTCTGTCTCTTTCTCTTTGTGACCATATCTTCCCTCTCATTCACTTATTCAGCAAGTGTTTTTAAGCACCTACAGCATATAAAATATTGTGATAGACCCCAGGGAAGATGCAGTACTTAGATAAGAAATTATTCTCCTCATAAAAATTATAATCTACCAAGGGAATAAGACATATATACACACACACACACACACACACACACACACACACACACACACACACACAATTATAATATACAGTATTACCTTGGCAGCTGTATAGCTGTTGACTTCACAGTTATGAACCTGGGTGAGGGGATAGATAATGGTTACTCTCTACAAAAAGAGAGCAATCCTTTGCAGTTTAGCTGCAGACTACATTTTATGACTTGTTACACATTACTATTCACATCCTCTACATTCTGGCCATAGTCCCCTTGCTGTTTCTCATACATGACATTACATCCCCATGCCGTTTCACAGACTGTGTCCCATGCCTACTATGCACTCCATTGTCTAGCCCCTTGGAATACCTAGTTTCATTCAATGCTCAGGTCAAGTGTATTTCCTATGCGAGGTTCATCCTGAGTACCCCACCCACCCACAAGATGTCTTGTATCTTCTTTTAATACATTTTTTTATTTACTCATCTGTATATATGCTATTTTAAGATCTTGAGAAACGATATTGTTACATTCTTCTTTTTGCAGTCCCAGGGTCTAACATAGTACTTGATATACTGAATGAATTTAATAAATGTCTGTTGCTTGATATATAGATTGAGAATCAAATGGGACAATGTATGAAAAATTATTCTTAAATCCATATAAATTTGAGCTATTGTTCTTCAAGGGGCAAATCAGCATGTGGAAAAGGTACAATATTCAAATGCAATATTCAAAATGTCAAGAAATTTTTATCAGATTTCATCACAAAAATTAAGAAAACAAGAAATTATGAAGGAGCAAGTAAAGGTTTCTAGATCCAGAGCTGAAAGGCAACTCAGAGTCCATCTGGCCAAAATGCCTCATTGTACAAGTGAAGAAAGTGAAGCACAAAGAGGTTGAGTGGTTTGTCTAAAGTCACACGCATATTTGCAATGCCCTTAGCACAGTTCCTGGCACACAATACTTGCTTCCTTCCCATATCAATTTCTAACCCAATATCAATTTTTCCCCTCTCCTGCTGTTCTCAATTTCAATTAACCAATTCATTTTTAATGGAATTTGAACCCAAGTCCTGTGACTTCAGCCTTGGTGTCCTCTGCACCGTATTGGAGGTGCTAGGTTATGTCTTTGTTTTGCAATACAAAGAGTGAGAATAAACAGATATCACCCTGAACAGAAATGTTTGCAGTGTGACAAAGAGGTCAATCTTACTTTTACATGTTTATAAATGGGGGTGTAATGGGGGTCTAGTCAATGAGAGCCAAGTTCACAGAGCAGCTGCAATATTGTTGTTTCAGTTGTTTCAGCCATGTCCATTTCTTTGTGACCCTATTTGAGACTTTCTTGGCAAAGTTACTGGAGTGGTTTGCCATTTCCTTCTCCAGCTCATTTTACAGATGAGGAAGTTGAGTCAAATAGGGACTTGCCTCGGAGTATCATTTTTGTAATTTGTAAGCACCCAGTGGAGTAACCACCAATAGCCATCTGACTGGGTAGTGCCAGGGGAAATGATGAGCCAAACAAGGAGACCTGGAGAGGTTGGGATGACATTACTAATTCAGCATTGTCAGAAGCATAAGTCACTTCTCCAACCATGCATCTTGGCCACATGTGTTCCCTCCATTTAACTTGTCCAGGATCACACAGCCAGTAAGTGTCTGGGGCTGGATTTGAATTCAGATCTCCCTGGCTCCATGCTCAAGCACTCTGTCCATTGTACCACTTTGTCCTTTTTGCAACATGTTCTTCCTAACTTCAACCCATATAGAAGTTTGGCAAGCAAGAAGTGCTTCTGGAAATACATGATGGAGGAGCCAGAGCCTTTCTCTTCTTATTAATACAAAGTGTGGATAGATATGCTGAGTGGTGACAAAAAGTATTCATTGACTGCTGATCTGCCACTGAGTATACATACAAAAATCTGGAAATAAGGGAAGGACTTTCTCTTTCAAATTAGGAGGAAGAATATGTGAGCCCCTGAGGAGAGGGGAGAGGGAGTAGCAGATTCTTATCTCCCTACTTAGTTTTGCCATGTGGCAATGAATGAATAGTACTGATCTTTCAGTCTATATTGGATGAATTCTTTCCTGATCTTGGGTAAATGAATATCAGAGAACAGATTGTTACCTGGGGAACTTCAAAAAGAAGGGTCACAAGAGGTCTGGAATCCATAGAAAAGTTTATTGACAGCCAAAGCAGCTGAGTCCAATGAGAAGCTGACCTTAAGGAGTGAACTGCTCAATCCCCATTTAAAAACTAATTGATAAAAATTGGTTAATTGAAATTGAGAACAGCAGGAGAGGGGAAAAATTGATATTGGGTTAGAAATTGATATGGGAAGGAAGCAAGCATTGTGTGCCAGGAACTGTGCTAAGGGCATTGCAAATATGTCATTTAACAGCAGCAATAATAATAGTTAACATTTATATAGCTCTTGTTATCTTCCAGGTCCTGTACTAAGCACCTTATCATTATTGGATCTTCAGAAGAAGCTGGAGGCTATTTTTACCAGTGAGGAAACTGAAGCAATAGCTACTGTGCCTAAAGGCACAGATAATGAAGTAGCTAGAGCCCTGGGCCTAGAGTTAGGATAGACCTAAATTCAAATGTGACTCAGACACTTATTTACTAGCTATTAAACATCTGAGCTGGACTTTGAACTCAGATTGCTTAATTTCAAGCCCAGAGCTCTTTCTCCTATACAAAACTGATAAGATAAAGAAGCTGAAGGGGGGGGAAAGTCCAAATTGCATTTATGATATAATGGATATTGAGAGCTCAGTTAAGAACCACCTCCACAATCACGTCCTCCCCCCCCCCAAAAAAATGAGTAGGGAGCTAAGAAACACCATGGATTTCTTCCTTGGAGAAATCACTATCTCTACTGGATGCAAGATTGATAAGTAAAATAGAAGTCCAGGACATTATCAGGAGATTGGAAACAAACTAGGAAACAGTATCCTACAAACCTACTCTCCATATTCTATATAAAATTATTGTATATCTGCACCAGAGGTGAAGAAGTCAACTTTATCAAAAAGGACCAGCTTTGACAAGCAGTAGGTGAACATGCTTCAGGTAAACTAAATAGAACAGAGAAATGGGTTAAGGACAAGTACAAAATCCTAGGGAGCTACAGAAACCTCTAGAAGAGGGGTCAAAGAAGCAATTGTAAAGTCAGTGTAAAGCCACCTGAAATTCAGGGGAGGTATCTTTGAGGCCAAAGAAGAAAGAGTCTTTCTCACTCATGGGGATAAAAACCAGATCAATATCCATGAGTGTTAATAAGACTACAATACCCTCAGTATGTTAAAGGCCATTGCTCTCTACATCACAGGACCTTTCCAGCAATGGCGACTTTGTCAGTATGAGAAAAATGGACAATGATTTGGGCCCAGAATTAAACGTGAAGAGGAAAGTAGATTCAATTGCCTTCAGGAAAATGTAAAAGCTTAAGCTTCTCCCTGAAACAAAGGTCCATCTTAATTCTAGTATTTCATTGGTGTTGTATGGCCATAAAACATGAACCATGAGTCTCCATGGTATTGAAAATGGACATCACAGAGACATAGGTGTGAGCAAGCTGCAACATAGAACCAAGGAAGAACTTCAGAAAAAAGGAGGAAAATCATCATCAAGAAAAAATGGGGCAGAAAGAGAAGATGGGTGAAGGTGAGGGATAGTAGGTGGATGACCAGAGTGCTCCACTGCTACTCTCATAATTTTGGGAGAAATTGAGAAAGGTCTTAATTGAAGAAGGTTCCTTTAATGAACCCTCCTATAGAAGTCCTTTGAGAGGACATGGCCAAAAGCTGTCCAATGTGGACAAGCAAAGCTAGTTTGAAACTTGTGTCTTTTGTGGGAATAGCCAAATCTGTATGGGCACAGATCCACTTGAATATATGAGAGAAAAGGATAAGTTTAATGAAGACTACAAGCATTTTAGTTTGAGAAAAATTTCTAATTCAATAAAAAATACGTCATGACTTCTATTACCTGATAACATTACTATTACTAATACATAACAGGTACTGGTAAATAATGGTAACCTTAAACATACAAGGCACTAGAAGCATCATAGAATAATAGCTAGAGAGATGACATTGGAGTTAGAAAGATTAGGGTTCAAGTTCCTGGGGTCAAGTCTCTGACACATACTGATTGTGTGACTCAATCATTTAACTTTTTCATTTTCTAGGAAACTCTCTCAGACTCTAAGTTGCAGAAAAGCTGCCCATGTGAAATTGGAAGTTCAAAAATAAAAACTAAAAAGTACAAGACAAATAAGCCTTCCTGAAAAGAAGAAAAGAATGGATTACCCAAGAAATAGATTGCCAATCAATATCTGGCCCGGGCCAAATGGGGCCTCACATGCAGACACTAGAGAAGGGGTGGAAGAGCCAATGGGGATTCCCATGCTCCTGCTACGAGGAGAGGGGAAAAAAAAAAAAGAAAAATAGGTGAATGAGGTTCCTCAGAAACCATGTTAACTCTTTCATTTCTCTCTGTGTTCTTTTTATTTATTTTTATTTTTAATATATGGGATAAAAGAAGCATTTCCATAACACAATTGAATTTTAAAAAGATAATTGCTCATGAAACTACAAATCTATTATGTACAACTTGCTATTCTTTTAAAATATATAATAAAGTTACCATGTAAATTTCTTTTTTTTCTTTTTTTCCATTTATTTTTCTTCCCTTCCTACCCCCTCAGCAGTACAGATAATTACCATCAAACACAAACAACAAATAGACACAATTCCTCTCTGTTCTAATCCTGACTGCTCAGACTTCTTTTTCCACTGTGCGACAGCAGCCTTCTCACCCTGGAAGATCATGCTGCCTCTTCAATCTCTTCTTCTAATTGGTCAGTTTCTCCCAGAAAATCTGTTTTAAAGAAGGTATCCAAGCCTGCCATGTTCATACTTCTATTCTTCTCTCAGTTCGGCTCTGTCTCTCCAGACTTCTCTCTCCACTGGGCTCCCTGCTTTTCTGCTTCCTTTTAGGTGAGGTCTTCCCTCATTAGAATACAAGCTCCTTGAGGTCAGGGACTGCCTTTTTTTTCACTTTTATTTGTATTCCCAATGCATCCAATGCTCCACTAATGCACCCTGACTAAAGTAAAATGGGAAATTTTGGGTTATCATATCAATCCCCTCCCCCATTTCAAACATCTAGACAGCATCTTGGCATTAGTTGTCATTACTGGCAATGACAGTAGAATTGGCAGGTCCCTGACAAAGTGTTCAAGTCATTTGACTGAGAAGTCAGTGTAGACTGGAAAAAATTTGCCATCAGTCTTGTGGTCAGAGATGTACTTGAGAGGTAACTATAGGTTAGGTACCAGCACGTGGAGCTTGATAGCTAAAGATGATGAAGATGGTGATGATGATGATGACAGCTAGCATTTATATAGTGCTTTAAGGTTTACAAAGTGTTTTGTAAACATAATTTCACTTAATCTTCACAATAACCCTGAAAGATGGATACTCTTCATTTTAGAAATTAAGAAACTAAGGTAGATGGAGGTTAAGTCATTTGCCCAGAGTCATATAGCTAAGTATCTGAGGCTGTATTTGAGGGCAGGAGTTGTTTATAGAAGACTTATCAGTAGAAAATTGCTGGTGGTTGAACCAACTTTCCCTTCATCCTGCAACATCCAGCCACAATCAATCTATTTTACAGATGAAGAAACTGAGACAGACAGAGGTTAAGTGACTTGCCCAGGATCATACAGCTAGTAAGTATCTGAGGCTGGATTTGAGGGTCGATAGAGGTTGCCTACCATAGACTCAACAGCAAAGGGTTATTGATGTCAAACTAGCCTTCCCCTCATCCTGAAACATCTAATCATGATTTCAAGTGGTACTGGAGCAAGATAAAAGCAGAGGAGAAAGTGGTCTGCAAGCCTCACTGTTTTCTGTAGTATTCTTCTTGGTTTGGTGAACTCATCCCTAGAGACTATGTAAATGCTTCCTTTCCTCATGGATCACAGCCAGGGATTCCCACTGATTATATCTGTGTAGAAATACAGAATCAAATGTTGCAAGAAAGTTCAGAAATCAGCACTTATCAAAAGGAACTTACTGAATAGAAGCCTCATTCTTAATGATTTTCACTTGTAGGGGTATCCTGAACTGATTTCTTCCATTTCTCATTCTGCTGAGACAGCAGCTGAAACATAGGCCACAATGTGTTGCCACAAACAGTTAGTGAGACAAGGGATTTAAGTTGTAGACACACTCAGTCTAAGGCTCTTTGCAGCACCATTTAATATCAAGGAAAATTGGAACTACTACAATGGTGTTCCTAATTTGGCCTTCATATTGTAGTTATAGAACTGATTGTACCAAAAGAGGAAAAAGTCAAAAAAAAAAAAAGATCTTTGTAGCAGAACAGTGTGGCTTGAGGCATTCTGGTATTACCTAGGTACTTTCCTTGTGAGATTGTGTTCCTCTGTGTTGTGTTTGTTCCTGCAATGGGTTGTGCTATAAGACACCTGACAAATTAGGTACAGATTTATCAAACATGTAGATAATGATGACACTGTGTGATAAATTCAGAGATAATTCTCCCCTTCCATATTCTCTCAGACAAGATTATATTGAAGGACTCTATTGGGTCAGCTAATCTTTTAAGGATTTAGGAGGCAACTAGGTGATACAGTGGCTGTATGCAGCTTGTGGTTTGTCCTTCATTCTCAAAAAGGATCATGATGTGAGGTAGATGATGACATGATTTGAAACTGAAATGGATGAGAGGGCTGTGCAAAATCACCACCTCACTTTCTCCTCCAGAGCCACCTGGGTCCAGTGGCCAGATATTCATCAGGACAACTAATCCAGGATGAAATGGGAGACCTTGGCCATTTTAAGCTAAGGTCTTTTCAAGTTCTCAGTTTGAGTGAGACACCTGGCCCATTCAGTGAAGAGGCCTCTTTAAGAAGTTAGTCAAGGATGACTCCTTTAATCAAAAAAAAAAAAAAATCAAACTGGAAGGGGAAGACACTGAGGGTTACTGACCAAAAGACAAATAGTAATAGAGCATTGGCCTTGGAGTCAGGGAGACTCATCTTCATGAGTTCAAATCTTGGCCTCTTAGGCACTTACTACTGTGTGACCCTGGACAAGTCACTTAACTCTGTTGGCCGCAGTTTCCTCATCTGTAAAATGAGCTAGAGAAAGTGTCTGCTGAGAAAACCCCAAATGGGGACACAACCAAAAAATGACTAAAGAAAAATAATCCTTTAAGGATCTATAGGCCTGAAGCACAAATAAATGTATGCACTATCCAAAAAGGCCCCAAGGAATCAAGGATGGGGAAACACACGAGAAGTATGTAAGGGACTGGGTGGTATTTCATCTACGTGAACAGGTAGCAGGAAATAAGAGTAGGGAAAGTACAAGACCCACCCACATTCAGACTGGAGGATAGGATAAGAAAGGAACCAGTTATAGTTGAACAAAGACTGGTTTCTACAGTTAGAGGACCTTGGTTGAAACACAGTCTGTTACTCTCTGTGTGACTTCACCTAAGCTCCCTGGGCCTTAGTTTTCTTATCTGGCAAAAGATAAAGGATGAACTAAATAGCTGCAGATGTACTTTCCAGCTTTAGTTTTACAATCTTGCCAACTTACTCCTAGACATCCTCAGAATACAAGTCTAAGAGTAAAGGTGGTCTGTGGAACCAAAAATATCCTCAGAAATAACAACCTGAGGGCAAATGTTAAGCTTTGGTTTGGAATTCTTATGGAATGGGGAAAAGAAGGAGGTCTGGACTGCTACAAAATGTAAGCTGACTCTTTCCCAGGGCAAAAGTCTCCCTTGGGTAAAATTTTCTCCTCCCCACAGGATAGGGCTAGTTCAATCACCAGCAAGCTCCTGTTGTTGTATCCTGCGAGTGAAAAATCAGCTTTCTGCTGCAAGAAAAGCATGAGGGCAGGGGTAAGGGAAGAGGAGAAACATGAGGAGGAGCCAACTCGAATCCTGCAGAAAGCATCACTAAGCCAATAGATCTGGGAGCCTTAATTGAAATAGTACGAGCTAAATTCTCATTTAAAGTTGGAAGCTTCAAACAGATTCCACCTCCATCCCCCCACCCCCCTCCACTCCCCTTTGAAATAGAAACTTGGTGAATATGTTTCTTTTGTCTTGAGGAAGTAACCTCAATACTGTACTTCAAATGTTACAGTTGAAAGGATAATATCTCTGTGAAAGGGAGGGCTCTTTCCCAGCCAGAAGAAAAGGAGAAGAGTTAAACTGACTTGTATCGACTTGAATCGATCAAACTATTCTCGCTGAGTTAGATCTTGAATGGGAATGCTTAGAATCTTTGTGTTGTTACGTTGTAACAAAAAAATGGGTTAGTTTGCCTTTGGTTACAAGTTTGTTCTAATCTCACTGGTCCCCACCCAAGGGAAGGGCCAGGGGTGGGAGCCAAGGTCTGATGGGACAACCTGTAATGAGTTAATGACAATGCAGTCCATAGAGTCCCAAAAGCAAAGGGCGTGGCTGTGTGTGGTATGAATTAAATCAATAGCAGGATTCACTAGAGAGACGGAGAAGGGAAAAGGGCAAAGACCATTGAGCCAGAAGTGAGGAAACTGGATTCCAAGAACCAGCATAGTTCAAAAATCCAGAATCAAAGCAAGCATCAGAAAAGAGGCAACAGGGCAAGTCTAGGGAAAGGTATGAGCTGGACAAAGGGTTTACCATAAATCCTTCTAATCTGTGAACTGGAAGGATTGGTGGGCTTGCTAAACTGGAGGAATAGTCCCACCCAGTGTGGCTATAATAAACCACTGCTGCAGAAGGTTCCTGCTCACTTCTACACTCCCCCCCTTAATGAAAGGTAGCCCCCAATGACTGCATCATCTTCCTCTTGGTTGCTGGGGGAGCAAGAATGCTGGACACACTGATATCAAAAAATAATAATAATATATAAACATATAATATCATATTATTATATAATTATAGATATATTCATATAAATATAAGTATTTATATATAATAAAATAATGTGGTTTGGGCTGATTCTTTGCATGAAACAAAGTAACACTCTTATTCAGTTCCAATGCCACTTCCCTGACAAGACTTTCCTGAAAGGTTGTTAGAGTTTTTAATAACAGCAAGCATTTATGTAGCACTTTAGGGTTTGTAAAGTGTTTTATAAGTGCTATCTCATTTTATCCTTGAAGTCATTTTACAGATGAGGAAACTGAGGCAAACAGGTTAATATTCAAACTCAGGTCTTCCTGACTCTCAGTGTGCAGTCTATCTCCTACACCACCGCTGCCTTGAATTTTTTTCATAACACATTTTCTTTGTATCATGCATAAGCATAACCACATCACTGTGGTAGCCCCTGAAAAATGTAAATTCCTTGAGGGCACAAACTCTTTATATCTTTGCCTCCCAGAGGTCTATCCTAGTACTTTACACGTAAGTGTCATATTTATGTCTCATTGTCTTTACTCTCCAGAATATTCTCCTGCCAGGATTATATGTGGGTGCTACCTTTAATCACTCCCCTTAAATAGACCTATGATCATGTTTTCCTGGAGCAAGAATCATGAGTTTCCATCTTGATCTTTGGACTTGTAACTAGCTTCGTCTCTGGAATAGTGTGGGAGGGTTGGGGGTGGGGCATTATGCCCAGACCATCTCCACAAGACTTGTTGACTACTTCATCACTCTTTCATTTTTGGCTGATTCTGAGCCCCCTCCCTAGGATCTTCTAAAGGAGGGTAACTGGGATGGTAAAAAGACTTAGCACCATTATACACACACACACACACACACACACGCATGCATGCATGCATGCAAACAAATATACACATGCACAATTATTGAAGGGGATATTGAGCTTGGAGAAAAGGCTTGGGTGAGTCATTTTAGCTGTCTTTCAGCATTTCAAGGCCTGACACATGGAAGAAAGATTAAACTTGTTCTGTTTGGCCCCAGAAATTAAACTAGATTCAATGGATAGAAAATTTAAGCTTAATGTAAGCCTGTTAATTGGAGCCACCCCAAAGCTGAGTGGGCTGCCTCCATAGATGATGGATTCTCCTTACTTACTTCTCCTTCAAGTAAAAGCTAAATGACCACTCATCAGGTGCAGATATTATAAAATGGGTCCTGGGTAAGATATTGGTTAGACTTGATGGGGTAAGGTCTCCTCCAGCTTTAAGATTCTGGGATTCTGAACATGATAACATAGTGTGGGGATTGTCATCTACCATCTTTTTTCATATAGAGAAACATATTTCTTTTACTTTTCTAGTTATTTGTAGGAACCAGGAGCTGAAGTTAATCAATGACTGCAGGATCAGAAAAGATTGATGATACCCAGTTTGCTGCAGATATACATAACATACTTCAAGCTAAGGATGGAAGACCAAGAACCATCATTTTGTGCTAATGCTCCTAGGTGACAATGCAAGAGTCATCCTCCACTCCTCACTCTCTCTTGCCTCTATCCCAATGTCCAATCTGTTGTTAAGTCTTATCATTTCTATACTGGTGACATCTCTTAAATATTCCCCCATTCTCTCCTCTGACCTTGCTATCATCCTAGTGAAGACTCTCATCATCTCATCCCTGGACTATTACATTTACCTGCTGGTTGCGTTGCGTGTCTCAAATTTCTCCCTAGTCCTGTTTATCATCCACTTAGCTATTATTTTTTCTTCCTAAAACACAGTCATTATCATTCTCTCCCCTTTGAATTCAAAGTTCAATATTACACCCTTGGTCCCATGCCCATCTGCCAAAAATCATCTGCTTGGGTGTGGCCAATGTCCATGCTACAGCTTCTTGGAGCCACTGGTGACAGTTGAGTGATGTAGGTGAACACCAAAGGAAGAAAGCAACCCTGAAAAGAACTCAATAGCCCTCCCACCAGAGGTGTTGCTCTTTCCGGAACATCCTATACCCTCTGAGAAAATTCTCAATTTATCCTGCCTATTTATCCTTTGTTTGTACCTAGATTTTACATTAGACTAGAAGCTCCTTGAGTGCAGGCACTGTCTTTTTTGCCTTTGTATCCCTAACACTTAGCACAGAGCCAAGAACTTTATAGGTGCTTAATAAATGTTATTTGACTGACTGGATAAGGTTGAGGCTAGCAGAAGCCAGACTGTAGTTCTCAATGGTTGGAAGTCAGTGACAAATTTAGAATCCAGGAAATCAAATGTAGTATAAGAGTAAAATCCAAATATTCTTAAATTTAGAACTAGAGGAAACTTTAGAGATCATTTAGTCCAAGTCACTTACTTTGCAGATAAAAAAATAAAGGTCTACAGAGATCAAATGATTTTCCCAAAGTCACACAGAAGCACAGTTCAAATCCAGGTGTTGTAATGGCAAATTCAGTGTTCTTCAACTATGTCATACTGCCTCTAAATAGGCCTCAGAGGCCAAAAGCAGAATGGAGAATGGTGACAGGGTATGGGCAGCCCTTTCAATGTGTGGGAAATGTTTGCAGCTACTAAGGCTCCTGTGGCCACAGTTGCTTTCCTATCCTAACTAGGATAGAGTACAAGAATTCTGTCTACAAAGAAGCTCAATATTCCTGAACTATGAAATAGTAATTCTAGTATTGCTCAGTGATTGCAATAATATTCCTGAATTGCAAACACATAGACTATGGGAGGGCAGTTTTTCTAAAGAGGGCCAACACGGCATTAGCATGCTCTAGGAAAGATCAGTTCCAGCCAAAAATTTCCATCAGCAATGCAATGCTGGAAGTCATCTCTGGATGGTGCTCCTCAGCAATCCAACAATGTACTGATTTATAATGAAGCTAAAATTCCAGATCATGACCAGCAGGTCCTTTGGAAGGCAACCAGACAGAGTACAATGCCAAGGTAGCATCATACTTGGCTTTCTGGCCACTAAACCTTTGCACACACTATTACTGTCTCCTCAAACAACCTTCTCACCCTTCAAACCCTTGTTGCTACTACTGTTGTCAATTTTGTCCAACTCTGTGTGACCTGCTAGACTTTGTCCATTGGGGTCTTCTTGGCAAAGATACTAAAATGGCTTGCCATTTCTTTCTCCTGTGTGTTCCCATTTTACAGAAGAGTAATTGAGGCAAATAGGGATTAAGTGACTTGCCCTGGGTCTCACAGTAAGTGTCTGAGCCTGGATTTGAAGTCATATCTTCCTGACTCTAGGCATGATGTTCTATCTATTGTGCCACCTACTTGCTCCTGGTCTAAGTCCTAAGCTGAACCTTAGTTCTAAGTCCAACCTAGTATTAAAAGCCCAGCCCAAGTCCTTCTTATTCCATGAGGTCCCTTCCCTGACCACCAGAACCAGACCAAAGGAAACTCTCCTTAGAAATCATGCAGTACTTGCATATTTTGGCCCATTCATTTCAATACAACTACTGCTTTACTATTTATTAGTGGTTTCTTGATTAGAAATCTAGTGGGTATTTATTCTCATTATTTTAAGTGATTATGGATTTAAATAAATACATATATAATATATATATGTATGTATATATATGTCTGTGTATATATGTATATGCATGTATGAATATGTTGTGTAAAACATATAACACAATATAATTAGTCATTAAAATTACAAAAGCTTAATCCATGAATATTGGACTATAAGCCGTGGTTCTAGGATATTTGCAGACAATGCCCCTTTTGGGAACATCTGGGCCCCAGCTTGAAAGTCCATTTGCTCTTTTCTTTCTCCTTAGTTACAAGATCAAGAACAAGGGAGATCCCAAGCAGCAACCCTGAGATGTGATAGTATCCCACTGTTTTCTTGGATGTTTCTCTTGAATAGCAGCAGTCATCATTGCATCCCCAGACTGCTGGTCTTCTTATGTTAAATCAGCAGAAGGCAAGAGAAAGATCAACACAACACAACACTCTCCAGTTTTTCCTGAATCCTGTGTCATTGGCTGTCTGAGCTGTCCATCTGTATCAAGTAAACCAATAACAACCAATTAAAACCATTACTTCCTGTTGCGATGGCAATCAGAAGGTTCAGTCAATCAGTGCCATAAGTAGAATGAGAAGAAGGGACCATCTTCCCTCCAAATCTTTTTCTTTTGTAGAACCATTTGGGAGTGAGAGGAGGATGTCACACAAATATAAAAAAACCTGTATCTAAACCTGCCTGAATGCACATGTTCTCTTCTGCGATGAATCATTGGATAATTTGTGGTATGCCTTCAGGAAAGCATGGTTGATGCCCACATCAGAAAGCCAAGTTGATGACTCACGGCTGTCACATCGGGCAAAGGCCTGGGAGGCAATGACTGTCTCTTCACTCATTCTCAGTAATGAGATCAATGTCTTTCCTGGCACTGACAGCCCCTATGATCAGACTCCTGTCAGTCACAACACCAACAAAAACTCATCAGTGTCATGTTTTATTCATGACCTCTCCATCACTCCCACCTCACACACATGGCTAGAAAGCTCCATTCAATTCTAAAAACAAGCACAGGCTAGTTGAAGATTTCTAGGCTACCCCTGGCTTTCACCATGGAGCTATTATTAACTATTACTCTAACCAAGTCTTCATCTCCCCAAGACAGAACAAAGCTCTTGGAAGCTTTCCTTTTCCCCTTCCTTTCCCAGTCCACTTCTCATTTATTCAACATTTACTGACCACCTACACCATTGGTACTGACTTCAGTTTGTATACAAACCACATTCATAAATTGTGAGCAAGAGAAGAATTAAGAGATTCTACTGTTGCTAGAATTCAGAAATAACCTGGAATATAGAAGACAGGGAATCCAGGCAGAGGTTTATGAGTGTCCCATCTCTCATGACACCACCACCACCCCTAGGGTCCTGATTCTGAGCTCTAGCTAACACTCAGTTTTGTCCTCCTCCTCAGTAGCCTGTACTTTGTACCTAAATTTCACATACAGCAGGGGCTTAATAAATAGTTGGTGATGAATTAATGAATGAAGTGAAGCCAGATCTGTCTTTGCCCTGTGAAAGCATATTCTCACCATGAGAACAAGGAAAAGGATCAGATACATTTATTATTACTAAAAATTAAGATGACTGATAGTTTGAAGTGTTGCCCATCACAAGACTACTTCCAGTATCCTTAATAGATTGATTGGAAGAAATATTTTAGGGCACAAAGGCCTTCCTGATATTCCTCAAAGATGTGCAGATAGATACATATTATACAGATATGTAAGGTTGTCCTTGATACAAAGCAATTTACTACCCACTAATTATGGGCCTATTATTCTCAGGACATTTGGTGGTTGGTATTTGTGACTTTGGGATTCCTTAGAAATCCTAGTCCCAAAGTCCATTGAAATGGGACTCTCTCCTTATTGGTAGAGATAAATACCCAGCATCTATTTAGGGATCAGGGTGGAGTTGTCAAGAGTGGGATAGAGGAGGGCCCTTCAATGCTCTTTGGACTTTCTTCAAGTCTTTTTGGGCACTACAGTTGCTTGAGGCACTTTTGGCTTCCAGTGTCAAGAGAAAATGGAAGATGCCAACTGCATTTCAGGTTGCTGAAGGAAAAGACTCTAGGGAGAAGTCAATATGAGAAGAGTTAGTAGTCTCCTTTGCATCTCAATCTCCAATTTGCCTTAGTAGAGACTTTGGGGAACTTCCTCTTGGGTGAGATCTAGGACTCTTTCAAAGTTGGCCTAAGTTACCTGTTCCCAATAGGGGAACACCTTCACTCAGCAGTGTCTGGTATATATTCTCCCATGTATACTTTTGGCTATATGTGTTCATTGTGGAACTGGTATTTGGTGGGAAGGTGTCAAGACTTAGATATAAAGTTTGGGATCTTCCTCCCTCTAGTTAGTGAAACAGTAATCAGAACTTAGCTTGAACCTGAAAACTACATCCCCTACACCTATAATACTGAAGAGAAAAAAATAGATATAATTCTAGCCCAGTACTTCTCCCTGAATAAAACAGAATAGTCAAGCCTCTGCCTGACTACTTCCTGCTTCCCTTCCTGGGAGGAATTAAAATCTCCCTGGGAGAAAGATGCGGGTGAAGACATTAAAGATGTCTATTCTACCTCCCTTCAAGGCACACAATTACATCTCCATGCTAATGTTGGGGGACAGCTCTCACTGCACTTATATGGATGATCCTTTTTCCCTCTCCTTGTTTTTCTCAGGTCGCATGTTTGAATTCATCCCACATGTCTTCTGGACCTTCCTCAGTTGCTGACAATTTATAGCATACAAAGTCTGACTTAGACCTGCCCAGTGGTTCATATTTAGGATTGGAAAGAAATGAGACACTCAGTCCATCTAACAGCTAGCAAAAAGAAGTTGGTCTTTCTATTGAAGAGAAAGAATATTAAGCAAAAACATTGCATGGATTCATTTGGGTATTAATAAGTTTACATTTGGCACAGCAGCATACCACAGCAGACACCTGAAGGAGAAGTTTCTGATTCTTCCTATGTTAGTTTCATACTTGAGATACCAGAAGAAAGTGCCCTGAACCACCTGGGTATCAAATATAATCTCATTACCTTTTAAAGAAAAACTAACCTAGTCTTACCTTTTTTTTTCATTTATTCTCCATGTATCTTGCATATACCCAAACATTACATGCCTCCCTCATTACAATATAAGCTCCTTGGAGGCAATGATTATTTGGCCTTTCTTTGGAGTCCCAACACTTAGTAAATTGTCTGTCACATAGCAAATATTTAATAAATGCTTGCTAATTAATTAATTGATTGATTGTGTGGGATAGATTTTGTTCCTGTAATATGCTGTCTCTTGGTGGCAAGGTCCTAAATGTCTTCTAAAGGATCTTCCACTCTTAAATGGACTTAGAACTACTAGTGGACAACCATGACATCAACAATGTCATAGCAGTACTAGAAGAAGAAAATAAAAACTAAAAGAGAAAGGTAAAGGAGGAGGGGCAATAAGCGATGAAATGGTTCCCTGAAGGAATGCCAGAATATAGAAAATTAAGCTGAAAAATCCCGGGAGGACTAAGTTTTAGATCTTGACAATCTATTCTGTGTAGTGGGTGATGCCAAATTTTGCAGTTCCATTGAGGCTCCTACTATAAAGAGGTGAAAATAAATAGCGCCAGCACCAGGAACATCAGGAAAATATCATAGATGATGACTTTTCTGGCATGTTCACCTTTCCACATTATACATCAGAGTTATCTATGGTAAGGTAACTAAAAAAGCATTGCCTCTTGCAGGCACAGCATGAGTGCTACTCAGAATCACCCCATAACTCCACCCATCCAGTGTTCCCTAACCCACCAGTCAAAATCTCCTTGGCCCTGGGACCCATTATGGAAAGGGCAGGAGGGAATATCAAATCTTTTCCCTTTCAGAGGCTTCTGTTTAGGGATTACTCCTCACCTTTACCCTTGGAGGCCAAATGCAGTTTTGCCCTCCCCTGTTGTCAGAAAACAAGACTCTTTCCAATAACTCTATCCATTGGTCTTCAAGGTCTTCTTGATTAGAAGTTATCCAATGACCACAGGGCATTATATTGGAAGCAGTGAGGGTGGAAGGGAGAGGAAAGACATAGCAGTTCCAGATCATAGTAAGCCTATGGACCCCTTCTATTGTGAAGCCTATGGATCCCTTTTCAGAATAATGTTTTAAAATATATAATATAAAATCATATAAACACAAAGGAAAACAATTATATGTACATTTTTTTCCCATCCAACTTCATCAACCCCATTGAAGTCTATCCATGAGAAATATATAGACCCAAGCTTAAAAACTCCTGCAGTAAACAAAGTCTAGGCTGAACTTGCCTGTACTATTTCTCATGCCACTACAGACTACACTAATGACCATTCTTCCACCATTAGGAACTACACTGTTGATTACTGCTTCTGAAGTCTATACAACTTCATGTCATGCATTGCCCTCCTATGCTAGGCAGGTGCTTCTACTACTGTCCCTCTGTTCTAGGGTTAAATGCTACTATGCTGTGCCAAAATCTGACCAATGTCTCCCATGCCAGGGCTGGGTGTTGCCTTAGATACTACCACTGTTCCTCTGTACTGAAGTGAGAAAACTCCTATCTCAAGATCACTATTCATTCACCAGTACTCAGAGACAGAAACACAAAGCAGGAGAGACTTCCACCAATTTGTCCAGGCCAGTATGTGTGTTCTATCTGCCATGTGTAAGCAATAGTCATTTCTCTCAGAGTAAGAGAAGGTACCTTACCAAAACCCACTCCAGGAGCCCCTCACTCATTCCTCACTAGAATTCTCAGAAACAAAAGAGAGTTATAGTTTTCAGGATGAGAACAAAAACTCTCCCCTTAATGGACACAATCCATCTTTGCTCAGAAAGTCAACTGAGATCTATTTAGCACATTTGTTTCTATCCTCAATTCTAGGAATATCTCTGGGTCCCTGGAGAGAATCAGATGCCTTCCTCAGTGTCTTCCACCAAAGAACTCCAACAAAGTCCATGTAGAAAAGTTCCCAAAGATCTCCTAAGTACCATATAAAAAGTACCAAACAGTCCACTCCTAGATGATGCATAGATAATCCAAAAATTCCACTCCTCAGGAAGAATCCAAGTCTACCACAGATGGCAGACCTGGAAACCACTATTACACCCCCATACATGTTATACAAATCCAATAAAAATTTCACAGCATGTTTATCTTCAGGGCATAATTCTTTTTTTTAAAAAATTTTTATTTTATTTATTTATAAATGTTCTACAATCACTTCCTTAAAATTAAGATTTTATACCCCCACACCTACCCCCCCCCTACCTCCCTCCCTCCCCATGACAGCATACAATTTCAGGGCATAATTCTTAAAAACACAGAATACATTCACATCTGTCCCTAGTAGCTGAATACTCACAGACAGCTTACTTCTAATTTCCCCAGGTCATCATCAAAAGCACTGTCAGAACAACACAGGCCATAGTGTTAAGGGCTTCTGTCTCCTACCCTCTGATTACCTGGGTTTTATCTTCTTCCACGTTACCTTATCCTCCACTTCAGTGAAGTCATTGCAATCCGATATTCCTGACTTGTTTCATATGCTGTGGGCTAGGTCTGGCTCAAGCCTGTTGGTTGGTTCAGGTTCAGGTTTGGAATCCAAGAAGATACACTTGGACCATCTTATGGCTAGCAAAGGGAAGTATACTTCGTCATAGCATGGAAAGGGTATTCAATGAGAATTCAACATTGATTCAGTTGGGCATTTTCTCCATCTCTGTAATTACCATGGCAGTGTGTTGTGTCAAGCCTAAACAAGGAGCTCCAGAGTCCATGTGTGCTGGCTTTCACGCCTGAGCTGGCAAGAATCCACTCCAAAGGATTAAACTTTAGTGTCCTAGACCAATTAATATCTCAAAGACAGTTTCAAAACTTTTTAAGGAAACATTAACCTAGCAATGGATGTTGCCCCTGTAATACAACTGAATCCCATCATTAACATTAGCCTTGTTATTTTTAAGATTTACATTTCTATAGAACTTTAAGGTATAATAATTTAAAACAATTAATTGGTGATAACAAATAACAAATTTCCTCTGCTTGAGGAAAACCTCCAGTAGAATGGTCTGTTGCTTAGTTGTGAGTAGGGCCTATCTTCCAGTTGGGAATTTTTTAAACAAAGCCCCCAACTTTCCCAGAAAGCTAGGGTTCCTCCTCTCCCTGCTTAGAAACTCTTGCTATAATCTAGTATCCAATGTTTTGAAGGTATAATCATGAAACTCTTGGATGTTACACTGGTTGACATTGAGGTATTGAGTATGAGGGGTTTGGAAAGGGATGATACAGGATGGAAAGGATGAAAATAGGAATAAAATGGAGTGCTTTGAATGGGATAGGATAGGATGCTTTAGGATGGAGTTGAGATTGTAAAGGTTAGTGATGAAAGGGGATGAGATGTGATTGGACTGAGATGCATTAAATTGGAGTATATTGGGACGGGATGGATTGGGATAGTATTCAAGAAGAATGGGGATGGGGTGGAATAAAATGTAACAGAACTGGATTGCTCATTGCCCAGTTTAGGAAGCATGTTCATTAGAAAGTACAAATACCTTACCCTAGAAACTCACCTCAACTCTGAGCTATTCTTTTTCCTTCATTATGCCTTCCTTCACCTCCATTAGCACCATACTCATGTCCATAACTGCTTTGGACAGGTGCTTCTTGGTCTGTTTACCAAGACTGAATCAGTTGTGTATAACTAATTCAGAACTTGGGGACCCATTGGATAATATTATATTGAGTTGAATTTGTTCATTGCTTTGACTGAAGAGACTAGATCTGCCATGATGTGATTTGGGAGGATGAGACAGTCAATCTTCCACTTTTCCCCCACCACCTGAACCATTCCACAATCTCTCATCATCCAATGACCTGTTCCTATATTGATTCTACAGTTGGTCTTGGCGCAGTTTTTCCCAGGACTATAACTAGCCAACTGAAACATTTTGACAGTATTTCTTTCATGCCAGCTCCCACATGGCCCAATAGCTCTCCTGCTTCTCTGTCTCATCAGCTCGCAGTGTCGTTTCCAATTTCATCTGAAGTCAGACCTTTACTCCTTTGCCTGCGCCTTTCCATTTCCCCTGCCCTCTCTTGTTATTCATTATTTAACTCCATAGCTGCATTATTTATGCAGAGGAACCATTTTGGAATATGGTTTGTATGGAAAATTAGGACCCAGATCAGAGCCAGATCAACTTTCCCCTCCACACATCACACTTCTATTGTCATTCTGTTCTCACTGTGAGCCCAAAGTGAGGGTAAAATTCAGCCAATGAACCTCTTGGGCAATTAACAACTCCAGAGGTCAGACCAGATGGAGAAATTTCAATTGCTAGCCTGATATCCTTCCATTTTTGAAGGAGACACTTCTCTGAATTCCTAAAAATTTGTATTTAAATGAAAATGTACATGTCAAATACAGCATGGTGAGGCAAAAAGAAAAAGCTTTGCACAGTGAGGCTAGAGTTTCGGCTATGCTAATAATTAGTTGTGTGGTGTCAGACAATCCCCCTCCTACCAAAGGATGCACTTGTAAAATGAGGGGGTCAGACAAGGTAATCTCTAAGGGACCTTTCAGTTCTGATATTCCATGATTCTATAACATCTTGTTTTCTCATTTACCCCAATTTTTTCATTGGTCAGACATTTCTGCAGTAAACAAATGTTTGAATATCATGCAGATAAATTAAATTAAGTTCTTTTCAGTTTAGGTAAATTAAATTCTATTCTACATTGATCAAGCACCTTCTATATGCCTGGCACTGGTGATGTGCTGGTAAATGTTTAACAACCATCTCTCCAGGAAAAAAATATACATGACACCCTTTTAAGTTTAATTTGAATTATTAACAATATTATTAATTATTAACATTTTCTCCATCACTTTCTTTGGTCTAGACAACCAACAAAATAATAATTCCAAGTTCTGATTTGCAGTGTTTGCCAATTTCCAAGGTGTAAATCCTCACACTGAAAATTTAATAATCTCTTCTCTAGAGCCTCCAGCATACCACTGCCTGGCACTATACTGAAAAAGTAGGAAACATGATCCCTGCCTCTTACAAGTTTACTGTCTTATTGGAAAGAAAAAACATACACACATGAAACAATGTTAGAACAAAGAAAGCTTGTTTCTTCTTGAGATAGATCCAAATTGTAGCATAAGCATTAACGACACCTAGGAGCTTAGACAAAGGGAGACATATCAATGTGGAACAGAGTAGTTTGAGTAATCCTCATTAGAATGGTTGAACAAGATGTGGATCACAAATGATAAAATTTGGAAAAACCCTTAGGAAGGAGTAGATAGGGAAGGAAGCCTTCCAGGCAGGAAAATATCCTGAACAAAGTCATGGAAGTGGGAATAAACAAGGTTAGTGGGAGGAGGAGAAGAGGGCATGAAAGAGAAAAGGTAAGAGAATGGCCAGAATATGTAGGCTCTGAGCGTCCCTAACTGACTAAGTTGAATACACAGAGCAAAGACAGGGTTCAACCATTGTACTTCAGAAAAGGTAGGAAACATGATCCCTGCCTCTTACAAGTTTACTGTCTTATTGGAAAGAAAAAACATACACACATGAAACAATGTTAGAACAAAGAAAGCTTGTTTCTTTTTGAGATAGATCCAAATTGTAGCATAAGCATTAACGACACCTAGGAGCTTGCAAAAGATACACTCTCTTCAACCTTCAAGGTAAGTGAGGAGCCATTCTTAGCAAGAAGAAACCTTACCTTACCAGTAAGTCAATCAAAAAGCATTTATTAAAAGCCAACTATATGCCAGGTACTATGCTAAGTGATATATATATATATATATGTATGTATGTATGTATGTATATATATATATATATATATATATATATATATGTATATGTATATTACATATGTTATATATAAAGCCAAAGTCAGTTTCTACCCTCAAGGAACTGACCAGAAATGGGAGGTGGAACTTAACCATACAGGTCTCCTGAGCAACCTCTCTCTATTTGATGGTCAGAGGAAAGGGTTTTTTTTTCTTTTTGTTCTTTTCTTTCTTCATCACCTCTGTTCCCTTAAAGCAGGGAATCTCAACCTGGAATCCATAGTCCCTCAAGGAGCCCATGAACTTGGGGGTGGGGGTGGGGAAGAATATATCTTTATTCCAATAGAATTGATTTCCTTTGTGACCCTACACATTTAAAACATTATTCTAAGTCTCATAAGTTTCATCAGATTGCTAAAGTGGTCCATCATACAAATATACCCTTACACAGGAGATTTTCCCAGGCAGCTAACTTACCCCCAGATAGGAGTGCTACTCTCCTTCTCTGGTGGGCAGAGAAACAACTAGCAATCTCCTTGTGTCCATTTTCCCATCTCTCCCTCTGTTCTAGGAGTTGGAAATCAAGGAATCACAGATTTAGAGCATAAAAATACTTTAGAGGTTGTTTTGTCCAACCCCCTTATTTTGCAGATGAGGACACCAAAGTCCATGGAGATTAAGTGAAATTGTCCAATGTCACAGAGGCAGTAATTGTCAGAGGTGAGATTTGACTCCTAGGCTTCTGATTCCAGATTCAGCCCTATTTCCACTATCTATGCCACTGCTCAAATCCATATGGTCTCATGTCCAGGCAAGATATAAAGTTAGGAGATAAAAATTACAAGCATCCTGTTTTCCAGGATGTTTGTATACTTTGTGTCTTTAGGGTTACTACTCAGAATTATATTTATAATTCAGAGAAGCCATTTGGATGGGTTTAATGTTTGATGCTCAGTAAGAAAGTTCGCTTGTAGTTCACATGCATGCTAGGCTCATTAAATTTCTCTCTTTCTCTCCTTTAAACAAAGCTGTCTGTTTATTGACTGGAATTTAGCCTACTAAGCATCCTACTATTCATTGTCAGAAAGATCTTGAAAATAGTAGTCTGTAATAAGGGCAGGATATCAAGAGACAGAGAGAGAGAAAATGAAAAATATATGTAGAGAAACTATATATGCATACCCACATATATGAATATCTTTTACTTTTATATCACCTTCATTTCTCCTTTTTGCAAACAATAAAAAAGAAATTGAGGAGCAGGAAAAGAGGGAAACAGTTTAGCAAAAACCAACCAAGATATCAACACAGTCTGACAGTACATATGATGGTCCAGACCCATAGCTCCTTACCTCTTCTGAGCAGAGAAGAAAGCATATTTTTTCATCCATCTCTTCTTAGCTAGACAAGATCACTATAATTATACCAAGTTTGCTTTCAGATTTCATTCTTGCTCTTTCCTTTACAATGCTGTAGTCATTATATACATTATTTTCATGGTTCAAGTTACTTTACATCAATTCATGTAATTCTTCCCATCCTACTCTGTATTCTTCATACACAACATTTCTTACAGCACAGCAATATTCCCTTACATTCATACACCATTCATACATTTGTTTAGCTATTCACCAGTCAATGAGATCTGCATTGTTTCTAGTGCTTTGCTATTACAAAAAATGTGACCCAGAATATTTTGTTTCTGTCTTTGAGTGGCCATAGAGTTTTAAAGTTCAGAGAACTCTTCTCATTTCTTATGTAACAATATGGGTGGTGTTTTCTCCAAAGTTCATGTAGTAGTAGTAGTACTAGTAGTACAGTAGTGCTGGTAGTGGTGTGAGGAAGAAGAAGAGGAGGAGGAGAAAGAAGAGGAGGAAGAGGAGGAGGAGGAGGAAGGAGTTAGCACAATGGATAGAGTGCTGGGCCTGGAATCAGGAAGACCTGAATCTGCCCCCAGACACTTACCAGCTATGTGATCCTGTCTGCCTCAGGGTTCTCATCAACCACTTCAGTGTCTTTGCTAAGAAACCCCAATGGGGTCATGAAAAGTTAGGCACAATCGAAATGACTGAACAACAATAGTAGTGGTTGTTGTAGTAGCATTTATATGGCATTTTAAGGTTTCCAAAACACTTTATAAATACTATATTATTCTATACTCACAATGATCCTGAAAGGTAAATGCTAATACTGGTCCCATTTTACAGATGAGAAAATCGAAACAACTATATGCCCAGAATCCTATAGCTAATAAGAGTCTGGAGGTGAATTTGAATTGAGGTCTTCCTGACTCCAGATAGTAGGATCATTGCTCGTTTACCATGCCACCTAGCTGCCTCAGAATTCAAATCTCTTTAACGCAGTCCCCTCATCTTATAGATGAGGAAACTCTTACCCAAAGAGTGTTTTCTCACAAAAGTGACAGGTGGGGATACTTTTTTCCTAGACTATACTGATTCAATAACTCTTACACTAGCTGGGAATTGGATCAGGTTTTCCCTGAATATTTCATGACTGGTCCAACAATGGCAGTAGCCCATGGACCTTAAGTCCTAGGCTTAAGTGCCTAGGGGACTATGAATTTGTGGTTTGTGATCAGTAGGAGAAGGGGCATCCCATCTCTCCTGCCTCTCCAAAGCTCAGAGAGTCATCCTGATACTTCAAAGACACCAGGAAGAAGGGGCTCAATGACTGAGGATTGTCTTTTTGGACTATTCTAGGAGTTTGGGTTCCACAGTCAATTAAAAGACTTCCTCACCACACAGTATGAACCCCATAGTCAGCATGGCCAACAGGAAGCAATCAGAGGGTATAAGCAACGGATCAGGATGGCAGGGGGAAGGCGAAGAAGGAAGAAGGGTGCTTCCATTATCCATGTCCAGAAGCAAGCTCACCCCAAGTTCCCATGTACTTGACTAGAATGCCAACTCAGTATGGTCCAAGGGTAGAGAAGAGTATAGCAAAGGGTGTCACATAGGACAAAATGAGTATCCCTGTTGCTTCCTGCAGCCTACGAGCATCCTGTCCACAAGAATTGACTGTAGCACATGACTGGCTCATCTTTCTAAGTCAGCAATCGGCAGGTGATAATAACAGCTGACTTTTATATTGTGCTTTACAGCTTTATTTCCACATTTATGTAAATCACTTACATTTATATAGCACTTTACAGTTTGTACAAGCTTTCACATTTATTTAAAGGACTCACTTTAATATAACTCCAATTTATGAAGGACTCACTCATTTATATATAACACTGACATTTATATATCACTTTAAAGTTTACAACAAGTTTTCACATTTATATGGGGCTTTACAGCTTATGAAGGACTGCTGCATTTATATAAAATACTCATTTCTAGCTCTTTATAGTTTACAAAACAAAATGTTTTACAATCATTCTCTACCCTACCTTTCCAAACTTCCTACCCTGTACATTCAAGCAAGCCTACAGGCACACACACTTACCCTAAAGCTAGGGAAACGAGCAGCACCCCTTCCCTCTCGTCACAGCATTCTGGGCAAGGAAAGGGTCAGAACCTTGGCTTGTAGCCTTTCAAACAAAGCATGCCAATAGCTGCCTGGGTAGTTATTGCCTAAAAGCCGTTTCTGCAATGAGTGTTTGTAGGGTGTCGATTGTTGAAATTCATTTCCCGCTGCTCTTCTTTGTTCAGAGCTCTGGACAGCCTTTGAACAGTCTTCTGGCATGCCACCAATTAAATATGCTGCCCATCAGCTGACAACCCTAAGAAGGAGAGAGCCCTGGACTGCAGGGAGCAGAGAAAGTGAGAGAGAACTGAGCTGTGACAGGTCGCAAGAGCAAATGGAACCAGCTGGGGGCCAAGAAGTGGGGTTTATTGGTTGTTGGTTTTTATGAATGTACTTGTCACAAAACCACTTTGAAACCTTGCTAAGTGTTCCGTTTAGGAATTGTTTTTTTAAAAAAATCGTTGCCTCTGGAAGAGATTTCGGCATTTTTAGTAAACAGGTTCTGGTGTAAGTTTTGTTACTCTAAGCTTTGTAGCTGGTGACAAGTTGTAAGACATCCTGGCTGCCTGAAACGATTGGGTACAGAAACATTAAGGCTCTACCAATAGCAACCTGGTGTTCACAAGAAGGGATATTTCACAACTAGACTAATTTCTCTCTCATTCTCAGCTTGCCTTTACCCCCTTTTCTGCCCAGTGGGAGATGCCTCTTGCAATAGCACTGGTTCTTGGAGGAGAAGAACCACCACTATTACCACCAGGAGAATGCTGCACCCTATCAACTAGCACTTAAGTGCCTGCTGTTTGCCATACACTATGTTAAGGACTGGAGTTACAGAGAAAGGCAAAAAGTCTTTGTTCTCAAGGGACTCACCACTGAATGATGCAGAAGGTCAAAGGACTTGGAAAGCCCATACTCTGCCCTGGCTGGCCAAGAGATCTGGACCAGTCTGGACCAAAGAGATTCCAAGACCTGCTCAAACAGTGGGTATGTGAGATAAAAGTGAAATATCTATTTTGGCAATCTCAAAGGCTTTTAGCTTCAGGAGAGATAAAGAATGCAACAGACTTTTAAAAATAGATTTCTGCATTTGCTAATTACCGGTCCATTGTGTTTTAAGTATTTTCAGTGGTAGAGGAAATAAACTGTTTCCTTGTACATGATGCTCATATTGTAAATAGAAGTACCTTTTCTAGAAGGGACCTTTTAAACCCACTTTGGGAGGGAAAATAACACCTAAGCTTTGTTTTAAAGATGTCTTCCAGGGGCAATGGGTCAGAGATAGAGGGAAATCTGTCCCCTTCCCTACTTATGGGGTCAGTTCTCATTCAAGATGCATCCAATCTGTGTAAATCTAGAACCAAAGTTCTTTGAAGGACAAAAGTCAAAGCTAAGCTCATATGGCCAGGAGATCTGGATCTTGTGAGCTTCTCAGGCAGCAGAATCTTGAGGGATGAAAGTCTATTTCAAAAATCCCACAAAATTATCTTTACCTTTTAGGCAAATATAATGCATATGATATTATAGGTGTTTGTGTCTGTGAATTTTTTAAGTCTTAAGTATTTCCTCTGATGGAGAAAATAAACAAGTGTTTTATACCTGATATCCATGATATGTACCACAGAGAAGAAAAGAAATAAGAATTGATCAGGTGCTAGGCACTGTGCTAAGGGCTTTACAACGGTTATCTCATGTGAGCTACCCTGGGAGGTGGGTGCTTTCGTTATCCTTACTGTAGAGAAAACTGAGGCAGATGGCCATTAAGTAATTTGCCCAGGGTCACCCAGCTCATAAATGTCTGAGGTCAGATTTAAACTCAGAGCTTCCTAATACTGGGCCCAGCACTCTATCCACCACCCTCACCTGGCTGTTAGATCTTGTTGTCCCTGTTGAGAAGATGCCAGACATAAAGATACTTGACATGAAAAATACTTAGCTTTGCTTTAGAGATTTTCCCCGGTCTTATTCATCAGTGGCATCAATGATCCAGTAGGAGCAAAAAAAAGAGCCTAACTCCCCCTCTTTGAGGGCAGACCTATCCCATTAATGAGTCCATAGGAACCAAAATTAGAGTTTCCTTGGGGCACAAGGGACATATATGTCCTCAGTACATAGCACAGTGATTGCCTTGAACATAGAAGAAGCTGGATAAATATCTTGTTGAGTTAAGGTAAATGAAAATTAAATGAGAGATGTTCCCATTGCCCAGACCTTGGTCAGGTCACATATGAAGTACTGACCAGTTCTGGGTGTTACATTTTAGAAAGGTCATTGATAAGCTGAACCATGTCCAAAGAAGGCTAACCATAATGGCAGGAGGATCACAAATCATGACTTTGGAGGTTGATCTGATAGAACTGAATGGCTTTGGATACTTCAGTTAACAAACATTTATTAAGCACTTAGGGGTATGTGGGGTGTTCCAGGAGGACTAGCACATCTAGTGTAAGGGTTTTCCTAAGCCCTTTTCAGGGTTGATCATCCACCTTCAGTATCCATGTTGCATATATATACACATGTGTGTGTGAGTGTATAGAGAGAGACAGCAAAGAGAGAAAAGAGGGGAGAGAGAGAGAGAGAAGAGAAGGGAGAGAGAGATAGAAAGAGAGACAGAAGAGAGAGAGAGAGAGGAGATAATCTCAAAGGGAAGGGATTAGAATTAAAAGAGATCAGGAATGGCTTTCTGCAGAAGGTGGAATTTGAACTGAGCTTGAAGAAATCTAGAACTAAAAGGCAGAGGTAAGGGGACAAGTCACTTAATTTCTCTAGGCCTCTGTGATAGGAACAATATTTTCAGCTGCCTTCCCCTATTACAAGTGAGGCAAATGTTTCCTTAAAAGGTATTGACACTACCTTTAAATTTTAATTAGCTCAGGGTACTGAGACTGTAGTCACTGACATAACTTCCAGATCACCTGAATACAAAACATCCAGGACCTAGGAGCTTGAGCTTCTCCCTCTGATTTGGTGATCACAGACCAGCAACAAGAATCATACTGGAAATCAGTGCTTTTTCCTTGATGAACACCTTTCATTTCTCTGAATATCCTCTCCCTAATTTGGCTAAGTAGACCTCCTTTTGGTAACTACTGTAAAATAGATTGGGAATGTCTCATTTCATTCCAATTTCAGATCTAACCTACCAAGGGTACCATCCTAAATCAGGCCCAGGCCATGTTTCTTCTTCTATAAAATGAGAATTTTGGATGAGATAACCTCTAAGGTCCCTATTAATTATAAATATATGAATTAAGGGACATTTAGCCTGGAAAAGACAGACAATAGCTCATCAGCTCATAGGTTAAAACTAGAAGGAACCCTAAATATCCTCTAGTACACCCCACAGATGAGGACATGGGAGATTAAAGACTTGATCATGGTCACGCAGGTATTAGGCATCAGAGATGGGATTTTGATCTCGTTCCTGACTTTAATTAGTGATCTTTCTACAGTATTGCTGCCTCCTTTTCTCTTCAAATATTGGGTGGAATGTTCTAGGAAAGAGAAGTTAGGTTTGTTCTAGTTGACCGTAGTGATTATAACCAGTAACCACATGAAGACATTACAGAGGCAGATTTCAGCTCAACATTATAAGGAATAACTTTCCTCCTGACTATTAGAAGTACCTGAGAATGGAGTAGTATATTCCTTTATCATCAAAGGTCTACAAGTTGAGTCCGGATATGCTTCATGCTTTAGAAATGGATTACATTACATGACATCTGAAGTCCCTTTCATCTCTAGGATTTAAATAATCAGTTCATATACTATCCATCTAAGAATGGAAAAAAGTCAAGGGAGAGAGGGCAAACACCATTTCTCTTCCCCAGAAGGCAAACACTTCGGGAAATCTTTTACCTGGAAAAGACATTCATGATTTTCAATCTGAAATGAGATGATGTGCTGTATGATAGTATCTTATCCTTTTGTTTCTGCCGTGCTGAGGTTAACATTGAGGTGACCATAAGGACAGTAGAATTTCTTATTCCAGGAAATTAGGTAAAAATATTTTTAAATGTATATTTAATAATTGTAATAGTGAAGCAAGGTAAATTCTCTGCCTGTGACGAAGGCACTAAAAAGTCCTTAGTAGTTGAAGAAAACCTTTTTTTGGCAGCAAGCTGTCTTAAAGTTCCAGGACACTTAAAGGTAAGAATTGATATCGATACAGAAAGTAGTTCTAAAAAAATTGTTTTTCTAAACAAGTCTGGGGGGTAAATAAGAATTAAGTTTACCAAGATTTTTATAATCATTCAAGATGAATGAGAAATGTACCAAGATGTTTGTTCTTCTGGGTTTCTTTCTCTAAAACAGCAGTATATTAATACAGAAACAGCAAACAGTAAGTAGCCTTGAAGTCGGAAAGCCTGATTTTAAGTACTTCCTTCCTATATTGCTAACTATAAGATCATGAGGAAATTACTTAATTTTCCTGAACCTCTGGTCCTTCATTTAAATAATCAGTATAATTCCGGATTAGGTTGCATAACATACAGCCCAAGGGCTGCATGTGTCTTGTCAAAGGATTTCAGGTGGTCAAAGAAAACTGTAGAAGATGTAAAAGAAAGAAAAGATGTAATGAGTGTTTTGTCGGTGCCTTGCTTAACCCACCTTCCACTAGTCACTATTGTGCCAGGCATGTCACTTGGCAGGTAAGTTACCATAGCACCCTTTCTCCTGTTTACCACATAACCCACTGCAACCAACCATCATCAGTCTGTCACTCGTCTGAGAGGAAGGATTTCACGTTAGACAGAAATCTTAAGCAGTAAGTGTAAGTAATTGTTATTAATTGAAGTTTCCCTTTTTTAAAAAAATATGGTTTATTTGCAAAATAGTTTAATCATTAATTATACCTTTACTTGGAAAGTGAGACTCTAAAAATCTATCTACATCCTGAAGAAGTTCAGCCTGTTTTAATTTAGAACCCTACCTACTGCTAAATAGTCCAGCTCTGTTCCAGATATTTAACAGAGTAGTTTTGAGTAAAGTGCTTTGCAAACTGAAAACTATTGTATATATAACCAGAAAGTGTCACTGTAAAGTCTGACTGAGGAGAACTTCCCTCCTCCCTTCTGGAAAGACGAAGGGCTGATTCTTCCCAGACCATAGTTATATCCTCCCTTGGGACCAGCTTTAGCTATGACCTCACTGTTTGGTCACCACCTTGACCTTCTCTCTTTCTCTCTTTCTCTCTCTCTCTCTCTCTCTCTCTCTCTCTCTCTCTCTCTCTCTCTCTCTCTCTCTCTCTCTCTCTTTCTCTCTCCCTCTCTCGCTCCCTCATTTGAGGGTAAACATTTCCTAAGAGAGGACCAGCCACACCTTGTTACAATAATGAGTTCTTTATATGTAGAAGTGAAAGAAAAACACCAGCTCTCCTCTTTCAAATTCTACTTTTCTGGAACTTGATCAAAATCATTAATTTTAAAAAATCATTAAAATCCCTATTTGATAAGAATTACTTGGGAAAAAAAGAATTACTTGGAAAACTAGAAAGCAATATGTCACAAATTAGGTTTTTCCCAGTATATCATACCATGTTGTTTTTGTTCAACCATTTTTAGTCAAATTCAACTTATCATGACCCCATTTGGGGTTTTCTTGGCAAAGATACTGGAGTGGTTTGACATTTCCTTCTCCAGTTCATTTTACACATGTGGAAATTGAGGCAAATAAGGTTAAGTAACTTGCCCAAAACTACACAACTAGTGTCAGAAGTCATATTTGAACTCAGATCTTCCTGACTCTAGGTGCAACACTCACTCTATCCATTGTGCCATGTAGCTACCCTATCTTATACAATATTCCACAATAAATTCAAAATTGATACTTGTGCTGAATATTAAAGATCATATAAAAAATTAGAAGAGGATCAGATCATATACTTTTCATAGCTATGGTTAGGGGATGAATATTCTACTCAACAAGGGATAGAGGCAACTATAAAAGGTAAAATAGATAAAATAATAACATAAATTTTAAATGCCTTTGTGTGATCAAAATTTACGTGGGTAGGATAAGAAGAGAAGCTGTTGACTGGGAACAATGCCTCTTATCAAATTTCTCTGATAAGGAATATGGAATCCAAGATACAGACAACTATCAAAAATACATGACCAAAAGCCATTCTTCATTATATGTGGTCAAAGAAAATGAAAATAAGAAGAATCATAAAAAGTCTGTAGCCCCCAGGTCAGAATAGTTTCTGATCCATGGTACAGAGTTATCTGGACTATTTAAATCCTGTCAAAATCAAACTAGCCACCTCCATTTCCTGATTTGTACTCACAATCACAAAACAATTAAGATCAGATCTTATCTTTACCTAGGGAAAGACATATTTAAAGTATTATTGAAAACTGCAAAGGATCAGCTTAAAACGAATGGAGAGCTGTGGGTTTAAACATCTACCCTTTCAGATGGAAAAGAGAATAGGAATAAAAAAAGGAAAGAGGCAATTCACCAGCTGCTTGGGTTTTCTTGGGGAAAACAGTCCTGTCCTTTCTCAGTATGTTTACTTCCCATGAGTAGGATGACGATCAAGGCAGACTGCCCCAACCACTCAGGGCTCATTGTCAGTCTGGCTCATCGTCAGCCCACTTTCAAAGTATTCTCCTTCACTGCACTACTGCTACAGGTTTGGAGGTAAACAGCAACAGTTACTATTAGTAATCACTCTGAAGCCAGGAGGGTCCAGAAGAGAGACCTTAAACAGGGGCCCAGTGTTATCCAAGCTTCAGAGTGCGGTAGGTTTAAGGGGAAAGGACGGGAGGGAGAGGGAGAGGGAGAGGGACAGAGAGAGAGGGAGGGGAGGAGAGGAAAAAGTAAGGAGTCATTAAAAGAGTCATACTCTGGCTACTTCTTAAACAGGCCTATTCAATGAATGGGCATTACCTCACGCTAAGTGAGTACCTGCATAGATCTTACCCTAAAAGGGTCAAGGTCTCCCAGTGCATCCTGGGTCATCTCCAGTCATTCTTATGAATATCTGGTCACTGGATTTATATGGTTGTGGAGGAGAAGGGAGGCTGGTGACCTTGCACAGCCCTCCCTCACTCAAAACAAAGTCAAGTGCAAGTCATGTCACCATTTCTCTGATGGCATGGTCTTCTTTGGCAACGAAGGACGAACACAACTGCTGCTGATACAGTGTTTCTATCTCTCTGTCTCTGTTTCTGTCTCTCTCTCTGCTCCATCCCCCTCCATCCCTTCCTATCCTGTTGTAAACATGTTGAAATATTCTTGGACCAGAAGAACTTGAGCCCCTTCCAGTTTCTATTTCTTTTTCCTAGACTAGGAAAATTATAATTATGAGAAGTCCATGTAGTAGCAATTCTGAAATCTCTCTTTGATCTGCAGGAATTGGTCCCATATGAGGTTTGAGGATATTATTATTAGGTAGACATTACTTTTTAAAAATATGGTTTAAGAACATTACTTTTTAAGGCTATAGTAACACTGATTACATTTAGCTATTTTAATAATTTGATTTTTGTACACCTCTTTGTCAGCTGGGGAAGGTAAGTAGAGTAGTAGATAGAGTGTTGGGCCTGGAGTCAGGAATACCTGACTACAAATCCAGCCTCAGACACTTACTGACTGTGTGAACTGGGCAAATCACTTAACTTTTGTGCATTAGTTTTCTCATCTGTAAAATGAGCTGGAGAAGGAAATGACAAACCATTCCAGCATCTTTGCCAAGAAAATCCCAAATCAAGTCACAAAGAGTCAGAAATGACTGGCATCAGGTATGTCTAGGGCTGAAGTCAAACTGCATGGGCCACAAAACTATAATCAAAATACCTTTGGTCACTTAGTAGCCACACATTCAGACAAGACCATAAGCAGGAAATAAATTGTTTATTAAGTGGATGAACTTTAAAAAAGTGAACGCATAATGATGACAATGACTCCTATCCCACATTATTTCAGTTGCTCTTGGACTTTCTCAGGACTTTCCTTACAACACTGAGAGGGATTGGAATAATGTATTTATTAATAACTCCATTTTATAAATGAGGAAAATGATAATCAGAGTTAGTGACTTTTCCAAAGTCACACTACTATTAAACTGTGGGTCTAGGACTCAAACTCTAGTTTTAGGAATTCAAGTCCAGTGCTCTTTCCAAGCCCCTCAGAAAGAAAGGAACAAACATATAATGGTACAGAGTTATGCAGCTGAAGAGAAAGGAGGGAATGAAGAGAGGAATGACTGAGAGTTACAAGTAAGAGAGCTTTCACAGGATACAGCCAATAGTACATTGCAAAAAACCTAGTTTTCATGCAAAGAGGAAATGATGAGCATAGAAAATGATTTCAGAAGATGATAGATAGGTCCAACAAGCATGAAATGCTGTTTGGGGGGGGAAAGACAATACGTCCCTCTGTATGGCAGCTCTCTCTTCTGTCAATCTTCCTGCTTCCAAGGAGATCTACAGACAGCATGCTTTTGTAGAGCCCTTAGAACAGGACCAGTCCTAAGCTTTAGCAGAGGACATGGCAATATGTATGATATAACTTGGGGGGAAAGGTCCTACTGCCTTCTTGAAAGGCCCTACCCACCACTGGAACCTGAAATATTCATGTTTAAGTCCCTTCTTTGGATTAAGGCTCCAGAAGGCTCCTTTTAAACTGAAAATTTCCTACCTGGGAAGGGTAACATATTCTATCACTACCAATGGATTTGGGGTTTTACCACTGTGGTTGTTAATCAGAATTTTGTTTTATTAGCATAAGGAGCTCCTAGATCAGAAATTCCCTCAACCACTACACATCATCAACTCTGCAACTGATTGGTTGGGCCATCAAGTGGCTAAATGAGCTGCCCATGATCACACAGGCAGTATTTATCATAAGTAGGACTTAAAAATCAGCTGGGCAGCTAGGTGAAGCACTGGATAGAGTGCAAGGCCTGGAGTCAAGATTCCTCTTCCTGAGTTCAAATCTGGCTTCAGACATTTACTAGCTGTGTGACCTTGGGCAAGTTGCTTAATCCTTTCTGCCTTAGTTGCCTCATCTGAAAAATGAGCTAGAGAAGGAAATGGCAAACCACTGTAGTAAAACTCCAATGGGGTCACAAAGAGTCAGATAGAACTGAAAAATGAGTAAACAACAACTTCCTGACTCCAGTATTCTGACAACTACATGCCATAGTGGATCGAACGTTAGGCTTTGAATCAGGAAGACCTGAGTTCAAATCCAGTCTCAGATACTTACCTAGCTGAGTGATACTAGGCAAATTTCATAACCTCTTTTGGACCCTCCATCTATAAAATAGGAAGAATAATAGCACCTGACTCACAGGGTTATCGCAAAAACAAAATGAGATTACCTGTACAAAGTGTTTTGGAAATCTTAAAAACACTATAGTTATTGTGATTATTACAATACATTACCTCTCTACTGGCATAGATAAGATATTGTCTGCAGGGGCACTGTGGGGATCCTCAGGAAAGTCGCTGAGCAACAGAGAGCTGGCGTTGTATAGTAGAAAGACCTCTGGGTTTGGGGCTCACCTCTATTCTTTCTAATCCATATGAATTTAAGCAAATAATTTCCTCTTTCAGGGACTGTTTAAAATGGGAACTTACTCTTCTTTTTGGCTCCACTACCTCACTACCACCTTTCTTTCTCTGTTATCAGAGGTGGAATTCTTAAAGAATGAATTTCTTAAAGAATATATTTCTCAAAGCATGCCCTCAAACTTTATTAGTCAAAATGCACAGACAATATAAATGATACATTCTTTTAAGAAATAAACCATCAACCTTTGTCTTAGAGGTTCTGGTAAACTTCCTTCATACTAGACTTATGACAAGGTCACTTCTCTGCTCAGTAAGAGGCCATGTGACTCCCTCTCAGGTGGTCATCAGGCAAGTCTTCCTCAATCAGCCAATCAGCAAAATCCTCACAATCCGCAATTGATCACAGGCTGCTCTAACAGCCATTAGGCTTAAAAGTAGAGAGAGTAAGAACCAGTGACAGTCACCATCTAAGATGAAACTGGGGCCTCCAGTCACTTTTTCATACTTCTGGCTATGGGTTATCCTAAGTCATTTACCCCAAAATTTGATTGGTAGTTTGCTACTTAAATTACTGATAAAGTTGTTTATAATATTTTTTTCTGTTGATGGTCTCTCTTATCAGAGAGTTCACACATTTATCAGTTATTTAAGAACACACACATGTTGTATACTATATCATTATCTTATTGAAACACAGTTTACTCAAAACAACTCAATCAGAAAGTGAAAGCCTGAAACAAAATGAAGTTATGCTAAGCTAACAAACTTATTCTTATCTCGGTAAGGTAATAAATTTTATTCTCACTATACTTTCCTGCTCAGAAACCAAAATTGATTCCATTTTTTCTTACTGGTAAAATCTTGATAAAATATATACCACTTGATCAAATCAGTGGTTTGCAAGAGCTATATCATACCAGCTCTTGAGAGTCCATTGTTAAACTTTCTTCATGAGCATTTATGCCTCAGAAATCAGCAAATGCTACAAATCATGCCTTGATTTATTGTTTTGTTGACTGTCTAGACTTCAGAAAGTAATAGAGAAATGGTAATGAACTTGAAAGTATGTCATTTCATTGCTTTGTTTTTTGGAGAACCGATTTTTAAATATTTATCAGCACACTACTAGATAAAGTACAAACTCCTAAGCATGACATTAAGACCCTTTATAATCTTACACCAATCTCCCTTTCTTGCCTTTTTTTTTTTGGTATTACATATTGTATATTCTAGTCAAAATGAATTACCAGTTATTTCCTAAATTTGAATGGCTATCTCCCATGTCTGTACATTCACTCAAGACATCTGCCATGCTTAGAATACAGTTCTCTCTCAAAATGATCAAAAGATATAAACAGACAGTAGAATTTATAATCATATGAAAAATATTCAATTATTATTGATTAGAGAAATGCAAATTAAAACGCCCTTGAGATAACATTTTATACCTACCAGATTGGCTAAAATGATTGAAGAGGAGGGCAACAAATGTTGCAGGGGATGTGGAAAAATTGGGATGTTAATTCACTGCTGGTAGAATTGTGAACAGATCCTACCATTTTGGAGAGTAATCTGGGATTATGCCCAAAGAGTTATTAAACTGTCTATACTCTTTGACTCAGCAATACCACTGCTAGGCCTATTTCCAAAAGTGATTAGGGAATAAAGGAAAAGAATTTATATGTTCTAAAGTATTTATAGCAGTTCTCTTTGTGGTGGCAAAGAACTGAAAATTGAAGGGATGTCCATCAATTGGGGAATGGCTGAGCAAGTTGTGGCATATGATTGTGATAGAATAGTACTATGCTCAATGATCTTAGAAAAACTTGGAAAAACTTATACAAAATAATGAAGAGCAAAATGGGTAGAATCAAGAGAACCTTGTATACAGTAATAGTAATATTCTTTTAAGAATGACATTAAGCAAATAAGTCATTTTAACTATTATAAATATCCAAATTAGCTATTAAGAAAACACTGTCTGAAAACAGAAAAAGAACTGATACATAGAAGTTTGTATAAAATAATTTTACATACATATGTGTATATATATATATATATACATATATATGTGGTATATATGGAGATACGGAAAGATAGATAGATGATAGATAGATACTTATTTGTGTCTGATGGTAGCCATCTCTATGATGGGGGTGGGGGAGGGGAGTGAAGGAGAAAAAGAAATTTACATGATAACTTTATTATATATTTAAAAAGAATAGCAAGTTGTACATAATATATTTGCAGTTTCATGTACAATCTTACTCTATATTATACTATGTTATGGAAATGCTTGTTTTATTTTATAAATTAAAAATAAAATAAATAAATGTGAATAAATAAAGTCCTTTTCTTCAAGGCTCCATGCAGGTGCCACCTCTTCCATGACACTGTGTCTAATATTACCACCACCACCATTAAAAGTTTTCTCTCCCTTTGCCCGGATGACTCACTACCTTATCTCATCATCCCTACCTGTATGTAAGTTGAATCCACCCAAGAGATTATGATTCATAGGATCTTAGCTATGGAGCTGGAAGGGACTTCAGAGTCCATCTAGTCCAGTCCCCTTACTTTATAGTTGATGAAAACAAGGCCTAGAAAATTAATGAGTTGTTCTGTTACATAAGCAGTAACCATTGGAAATGGAATTTAAGCCTAATCAGTCCTCTAGCTGCAGAATCAATTCTTTCTTCACTGTAAATGCTGCTTTCCTAGAATACAAGCTCCTAGAAGAACACTATCATATTTTATTTCTGTATATTTAACAACTGGAATAATTAATGTCTTATACTTTAATACTTCAGTGAGCTTGTAACCCACTAGACTGTACGCTCCATCAGGACAGGAATTTCTCTTGCTTTTCTTTGTACCCTCAGGCTTAGAACAACATAGTTGTCGTTGGTTTTTGGTTTTTGAAAAGAATCAATACATCACAGTTGCTGTTGTTGTTTTATTTTATCCTTCATTATGGAAGAGGACCATGACATCAGGAAGGTGACACCATGATTTGCAAGTGAATTACCTTTAAGTGAGGGAAGGCTGTGCAAAGTCACCAGCCTGGCTTTCTCCTCCAGAGCCATATGAGTCTAGTGGCAACATACAGATCAGGGTGACTGGAGATGGTCCCATAATGCAGTGGGAGACCACAGCCTTTTAAAGCTAAGGTCTTTCCCAGCTCTCAGTTTGACTGAGGCAATGCCCATTCAGTGATTAAGAACAGGTAAGAAATGAGGTAAAGTATGGCTTCTTTTACCTAGTCAACATACCTACATACATACACACACAGTTCACACATGCACACATGTGTGTGTGTGTGTGTGTGTATCTGGGAGAGGAACACCTTCAGAGTTTCTAGCCAAAACAGAGACTATTGGTATTTACAGTGACTCTGAGCAATCAGGGACCAAACAATGATACTATGGGCTTGAGCTGGGACCTACTGTTGGTCATTCAATGACAGCCAGAGTGAGTTGGGTTCAAGGTTTCTTAAGAAAGACATCTAGCCAGTAAATCCCAAGATATCTTGTGAGGTTTCAGCAATCAAAATTTATATTCCTTTGGGCAGAGCACCTGCAAGTAAGCATATGATGGACAGGAGAGGAGACAGGAGGAGAGAAGAGGAGAGGAAGAAGGAAGGAAGGAAGGAAGGAAAAAAGGAAGGAAGGAAGGAAGGAAGGGAAGGAGGGAGGGAGGAAGGGAGGAAGGAAGGAGGGAATTGCATTTCCTAACTGGAATTAGCCAGTTGGATCCCCAGTGGGGCAGCTCATGCTACTCACCAGTTGTTTGTCCTTCATTCTCAAAGAGGACCATGACATCAGGAAGGTGATGCCATGACTTACAAATGAATTGGATTTAAGTGAGAGAGGGCTGTGCAATGTCACCAGCCTCATTTTCTTCTCTGAAGCCATCTGGGTCCAGTGGCAAGATATAGATCAGGATGACTGGAGATGGCCCCTAATGACATCCAGAGTGATATCTTGACTGGTGTATGAATTGCATTTTAGTGGGGCAGAGTTGCACAGTAACCAGCCTCACTTTCTCTTCTTGAGTCATTGAAGTCCAGTGGAAAGACAAAAGTTAATATGACTGATGATGGCCCAGGATGCAGGGGATGACCCTGGTGTCTTTGATGCCTGGTCAAGCTCTAAGCACTCCACAATGCCTGCTTAAGCTGCTTTCATGGATGTTGAAACAAATTGTTCTCATTTGCCCCCTCTACTAGTAGGGAGTCTTCACATGCTTGGGGTAGACATTCCTCTAATTCACCAATGGATTTGAGGCCTGTTGGTTTCCCTTAACCTGGTTTAGTTGTCTGCAAAGGCAGTTTTACTGGCTGTTGTGCAAGCTAGAGCTTCTTGGGGCCACAGGTGAGAATTGGTTGCCAGGTAGACATGAAAGGTAGATGGGCAGCCCTGAAAAGGACTTTGCAAGTCTCACCCCAGAGGCACTAGCCCTCCTTTAACACTCCACACCCCCTGTAACCTCAGGTTTAACAGAGTGCCTTGTATATAGTAGGCAATTAAAAAATGCTTATTGACTTGACTATAATCTCATCAATGTACACACTCCCTCCAAAGATGTAGATCATAATCCATCCATGCCTTCTTAACCTTGGCAATAACATGCTACAGTGAATGGGAAAAGCATTGTCTTTGGAGCATGAAGACCTGGGCTCAAATCTCACTTCTGTCATTCTCTGTTTATGTGACCCTGGGCAAATGATTTAACCTCTCTAAGTCTCAGTTTCTTCATCTCAAAAAAGGAGGAGATGGGACTAGATGTTATTTAAGCTCCCTTCAGGTTCTACATTAATGATCACTTATGACCATGTTTTCCCATAAGTTTGGTGATAGAACCTGTCCGGCCTAACTGCCATGGGCTACCAGGTCATCTTACCTATATCAGGTCTTTAGTGATCAGCCGGATATACTTATGGGAGAAGAGACCGCCAGAGTGAAGCAGAGGTGTAGGCTTTATTACTGATACAGGCTACATGTTGACACGCAGGACGAGTTTTCCCTGAGGGAGCCTCCTTCTCCCTCCTGAGGAGAAAGGAAACCCCCCTTCTCAGGCTTGTCCCCAGTTAAGCTCTCCCAGCTACATAGTTCATTTGTGGACAGTGTGCTCTCAGCCCTTTAGACAATTAACAAAACCTGCTCAGACCATGGACCAACCTCAAGGGTGGGATGCTCTCCCCAGCAAGTTCCCACTGAGAAGAGGTGGAAAAACAAGATAACTTGTGCCTCACTCCTCAATTCCCAGCTGTTCTCTTGGGGGGCCTCATGAGAGCTCAGTGGTTAAGCCTTCACCTTTACCTGACCCGAGACCATGATCTGAGCTTGTGCCTTAACAAGAACCAAAGAATTAGGGGCCTTCCTCTAGTTACCTTGGTATGACTCGATAGGCCCATCTTCTTTGCTAGTCCTACAACTCTCCAAAGACATCTTTTATAGTTCTCTGATAAGTACAAACAGCTTGTCTCGCACATAGTAGCCATGTAATAAATGCTATTGAATTGAATTGAACTGAACTGAATTGAATTACTCCAGTCTACACTGATCTCTACTTTCTCTGAACATTTCTGGCACTCACTGTCTGTCTCATTCATTCTAGTATTTAATGGTGAACTGCCTTCTATTGCTAATCATTTAATTCAATTTAGTTCAATTCAACAAACACAAATATCAAATGCCTGTTTTGTGCCCGGAGTTATGCTAGATGCCCAGGCTACCAAAAAAAAAAAAATGGAAAAGTCCTTTGGTTCCTGAGGCTTGTAATCTGGATATTTAGGGCATGGATATTTAGTTCCTTATATTTGTACACATAAGAAGCCCCAATAAACACACAGTAGAAGAATGAAAAAGTAAACGAACCAATATAAGTTGATATGATAATTTCTCTCTACACACCAATATGATAAATTGAATAGAAGTTCCATGAGGGTAAGAACTCCTTTTTTTTTTTTTGTCTTTGTATCCCTAGCACCTAGCACAGTATCTGATACTAAAGTAAGTAATTAATTAGTCCTTGTGGATCTTGACCCTGGAAGAGAGGAACTAGGTGGTATAGTGGCTAGAGCACTGGCTCTGGATTCAGAAAGACTGAGTTCAAATCCAGCCCCAGATGCTGGCATGAACCTGAGAAAGTCATGTAACTGCTTTCTGGCTCAGTTTCCTCATCTATAAAATGGGGATAAATAATAGCACCTATAATAATAATATCTCCAGGGTTGTTTGAGATATTTGCAAAGTACCTAATAAACGTGAAGGTGCCTATGTAAATACTGGTTATCATGACTGAAATGCATTTCCCCCCAACCCCGCATTACAGAGATGAGGATTATGACTGTGAACTAACGTATCTGCAATCAGGCAGAGCTGATGTGTTGGTTAGTTTTGCCAGTCTTTGTATTCTATTTTTTTCTTTCTTACTAGACACAATTTGATGTATAAGAGGAGTTGAGTACTGAACCTGTAGTCAGGAAGACCTGAGTTCAAATCCTGCCTAATGCTTACTTAGTTTTACAACTCTGGGCAAATCATTTAACTTATCACAGCCTCAGTTTCCTAATCTATAAAATGGAGGGAGGGGGGAAATAGCCCCTATTCCCCAGCGTTGCTGTGAGGATCGAATGCTATTTATAAAGTTCTTTTCAAACCATAAAGCACTGTATAAATGGTGGCTATTACGGTTGTTATTAAAGATGAATGTGATATTGAAACATAGTGACAAAAATAAGACTTTAGAAAATAAAATAAATGCATGTTGGATGGAAGAATGAATGAACTAATGTATTTCAGTAGATTAATGGGTTCCCTCTCTCAGGTGACATGCAAGTATTTTAACAGAATTACTCTAATAGTGCATGAACAGTGGAAACAGCTCTTGGCTAGGAGTCAGACAACCTGAGCTACAAGTCCTGACTCTGCCACAGCCTGCTTTAGGAATCTAAAGAAGTCATATCCCCCCCTTCTGAGTCTTCAGAAGGAAACAAGCGTTTGTTAACTTCCTACTGTGTGCCAAGAACTGTGCTAAACACGTCACAAATATGACTTCATTTGGTCCTTACAACAACCTTGGGAGCTAAATGCTATTATTATTTCTATTTTGCAGTTGAGAAAACTGAGGGAGACAGATATTAAATTATTTGCCCAACATGACACAGCTAGTATGTGTGTCTGAAGCTGGATTTGAACTCAGGTCTCCCTGACTCCATTGTGCTATCCAACTGTGCCATCCTAGTTTTTTCATCCATTAGATGAGAATGTTGGACTGAGGCTGGAAATCCTCAGTCTTTACAGAGTAATGAACCAATCATTTCATTCTGAAGATGAGAGTGTATAAAGTTAATTAGAGAGTTAAAGATTAATCTCCCCACCCTTTAATGGGCCTGCCCCTTAAGGGAAGCTGGACTGGAGGAGATTTGTTTTGTATGAAGGCCCACACTTTTTGTTCATTTCTAATGAGACCCTGGTTCTCAAAGGTCGTGATGTCCCTTAGCTCTGAAAAGTACATACATACATATATATTCATATATACATACATATATATGTATATGTATATATACTCTGTATATATAGAGTATTCAGAGTATATATACTCTGAGGTGAGAATTTTGTTTTGGGTTTTACTCATTGGAAGTGTTTGTTTGGCCAGACAAGACTCTGGGTAGATGCTAAGGAAACCCCATCACCTCCATCTCCCCATTTTGAAAACCCAGATATTGGTGCTTCTCTCTCTGGTAATGTATGTAATGGTCAGACAGTTGGATCTGTCTATCGATCTATGATGTATGTATTGCTTATAGTCAGACAGCTGGAAGCCCTATCTGTTGGTCTTTATTTCTCTGTATTTTCTCTGAAGTTCAGGGTGCTGACTTTATCCTCGAACTAAGTGAATGATAGAATTTTGATAAGTCAAAAATTCCAATAATAATGTAAAGCAAGAAGGAAGGAAATAAGTCTTTATAGAGGACCCTACTATGTGTCAGGCACTATGCTAAGCACTTCACAAATATCTCATTTGATCCTCACCACAACCCTGGGAGGTAGATTACTGTCATCCCCATTTTACACTTGAGGAAACTGAGGCAGAGAGAGGTTAAGTGACTTTCCCAGGGTTACAGTTTTTACCTGTTTGAGGCCACAATTGAACTCAGGCCTTCCTAATTCCAGACCTTGTGCTCTATTCACTTCACCACCTACCTGCAGGACCAGAGCAATTCCTAACTATGTATGTTTTATAGTTTACAAAGGGCTTTTCTCCCCTGTGAGCTAGCTAGTATGAGTTACTGCTATGCTCATTTTAGAGATGAGAAAAGTGAGTCTCAGAGGTTGAGTTTCCCATGACCATATGACTAAATTGCTAAGTTTTAGAGCCAAGTTTCAAATTCAAATCTCCAGCCTTCAAGTCTGCAGTGTGCTCCTTCCATTAATATCAGTTTCTAGGAAATACCCTATAAATGATAATTAGTTTTAACAACTCAGCTAAATGAAAACCATTCTTTTGAGTCTCATCATGGTCTCAGAAACATAAGCCTTTCAAAGATCAAGGCAGTTCCCGCTTTAGCTCAGAAACTGAACCCAGCAGGGCCATAAACACATTGGAGTTGGGAGTGGGGGTGGGCAGGGAGAGAATGGGGGTAACATCTGTGGTCCCCCCTTTACTTCCTTCCCTTCCTTACGTTGTATAAGCTATTAGGCAGTGTATCTCAAGCTGTGCTAAAAGGAAACCTCAAGTACCTTCAAGGTTGCCTTGTTGATATTTATAAACCTTATGTTGTTTTTAATAGGCATTAAAAATGATAGATTTTACTACATTGGTTCTCTGAATGTTTAAACTGAAGGGTCCTACACTGTGGAAAAACTTGAGGAGCCATGTAGGGGTGGGGAATCTGCAACCTCAAGGCTACATGTGGCCCTGTAGGTCCTCAAGTCTATAAGGGCCTCACCTGAGGACCTAGAGGTCCACATATGACCTTGAGAATAAAGGTTCTCCACCCCGGAAGGATTTTGTAGCATCTGTTGCTACTTTAGCGTTTCTCAGGAAGCAGCCAGCCTAACAGCTGCCTGGAAACTTTTTGTATTCAATCAACCAAGAGAAGGGCCCAAAGTCCTCCTGAGTGTTTCTACTTTGTCATTGACTAGCTGAGCTACCGAACACCAAGATGACCCTCAGTGGCATAAGAATGAATAAAAATGACTGCAAGGCTGAGCTCATGCTGATTGACATTTTGTCCAGAGACCTGGAAAAAGAGTTAGAGGAAGAGTCTTCTCTTCTTTTGCTCTCCCTTTCTATCATCCTCGTAACTATTTCTAGTATTGTATTCTCAAAGGAAGACTCCGAACCTCTAGATTCAGGGCACTCAACTCCTCTTTCTTCAGAAAGAATTTGAAAAGGGAAGGATGTTTTTCCTTTAGCCATGGGAAGGGGAGGGGGAGAGGGTGAAAAGAGGAGGGTAGAACCTACACAAATGTATTCAGGCATACTAAGAAAGCCACCAACTAAGAAAATTAAAATGGGGGTAGGGAGGAAGTGTGGGAATTACATAAGCAACCATTTAATCAGTGGCCAAATCATGCTCCCCCTTCACAGCATCTCTCTCATTTTTTGCCTTTTCTCCACTCAAAGTGCTGTGACCCTAGTTCAAGCCTGGACTACGATGATAGCCCTCCTAATTAGTCTCTGTACTCCCACTCTCTCCTATCTTCTCTGATTCATCCTCCACACAGCTGCCAAATAGGTTCTGTGGCTTCCTTAGCTCCGTGCTTGCCTTGGTAATACCATTATTAATAAGTGCTTTATTATAGCTGTGTCTTCAGTTCTTGGCGATGGTGGGTATCATCAATGCATCAACCAGGTAGTGTTACAGGATGTCCACAGCTCCAGTGTCAGAACTGACAGCTTATACCTTCAGGCAATTTGAATGGGGGAGAGAAGTGGGAGAAGGGCCCATCCATTCCATCACCACCATCATTCCCCACCTCAGTTCCTGCCAGTGAAGATGATCCCCAAAAGTCATGGGGGCTGAAGGGTCAGCTTCCTATCACAGACATAACACTGGACACCTTTGGTTCATTTTGTGGACCCTGAGGAGAGATGGATCTCACTTTACCTAATAGGGTCAGATTCTCTTCCAAAGTGACTTCTTTCTGGCAGAACTTCCAATGTAGACCAACACAGTATCATTCACAAATTTCCAATATGGATAGACATTGTATCACTTCCAAGGAGGTTGAACCAAGAAGACAAAATGATTGGTAGCATGTGGTAGGAGTAGTAAGTATGACTTCTAGAGGTTAGACCTTGATCTTTTCTTCTTCTCTCCCTCTTCCTCTCTCTCTCTCTCTCCTTCTGTGTGTGTATCTGTTTCTCAGTCTCTCGGCCACTTTCTCTGTTCTGTCTCTCTATCTCTGTGTGTGTCTGTCTCTCCATCTCTGTCTCTCTCTGTCTCTCTTTTTCTGCTCTCTATCTCTGTCTCTTTCAGTCTCTGTCTCTATGTCTGTCTCTGTCTGTATCTGTCTCTGTCTCTCTGTCTGTCTCTGTGTGTGTCTGTCTGTCTCTTTCTCCATCTCCATCTCCATCTGCCTGTCTTTCTCTGTATGTCTTTTTCTCTGCTCTCTATCTCTGTCTCTCTGTCTCTCTCAATGTCTGTCTGTCTCTGTCTCTATTTCTCTCTCCGTGTGTGTGTGTGTGTGTATGTGTGTGTGTACATGTGTACGTGTGTGTCTTATTATCAATGGAACCTAAGTCTGGCCACTCTGCTCCTCCCTTTCGCCAAATAATCTAGGAGACTACCTGGACCTCCACTCCTCCTAGCCTGTCTTGTTCTTTCTGTTGGATCTGCTCTGATCTGGAACAGAGAGCCCAACAGCAAAAGCACTTGCTCTCCCTCTCCCTCTTTTTCTCCCTCCACTTTTTCTTCATCTTCTCTTTCTCATTGAAAAGTCTCTCCCAGATAAAGGCAAGACCTATTAGGCTTTGGACAGGTATTGATTGGAAATCCATTATGATCTTCTTTAGAATAATAATTATGTGATACATTTCTAGGACTATTGTAAAGGATTATATTTTTATTATACAAAAGCTATTATTGATGGATTTGTATATTGTTGGGCTGATGATTCTTCTAAGACTCTGTGTACTTTGTGACTGAACTTCTACTAGATTGGTATATTTATTATTGAACTAAGAATTGCCTTATAGTCTGTATTCTGATCATCCTCATTAAATATCTTTTTTAAGACCAGGAGTTGTTCACCTTTTTTGTGTCACAGACCCTTTTGGCAGGCTGGTGAGACCTACAGGACCCTTTTTCAGAATAATATTTTTGAATAATTCAAATTTCAAATAATACTAAATGTCAGTTCTAGTAGAGTGAAAACAAAGACATAATTTTTTTTCCCCATTCAAGTTCACAGACCCCTGAAATCTATCCATGGACTCCTGGAGGAGGGGAGAGAGCAACTCATGGATGCTAGGTTGAGAAACCTGCTCAGGAACATAATCAAACAGTAATTGTGTAGGGTTCAAAGTTACTAAGGACAAGGCCAAAAGATCCAAGGCATATTGACATTCCAAACAGAACTGAAGATGCAGCTGACTCAATAGCCACTGAATGTGGGAGGGGGGAGTAGAGTTCCAGTGTTAAGTCCCATGATTAAACATAACCAGTGACTTGCCATTATCTTTAGGATAAGGTATAAACTCCTTAATCTAGCATTTCAAGTTTACTCCTCCCTATCATTTCAAACTTACTCCCTATTATTCCTTTTCAAATATTCTATGCCATTATCTGATTGGATTATTGATTCTCTGAACTTAACCATTCATCATCTGCCTCTTTACCTTTGCAAAGATTGTCTCCCATTCTCATATACCTTGTAGAATCCCTAGCTTCCTTTTAGACCTTACTTCATCATTCTATATTTAGTGTTCTCTCCCTCCAAAGAAAAATCTCTTACATTTACATATATATGTGGGTTGGAGTGTGTATGCATAACTGTTTCCTCCCCTTACTAGAATATAAACACTTTGAAAGTAAAATTTATTTCATTGTTGTTTTTATAACCATAGCACCTAATCTAGTGAGGACCACACATAGCACAAAGGTGAGATAAATAGTCAGCTTGGGAGCTCCTCCATCAACAGAGATCACAACTCATTCACAGACATTAAATAGCTAAGTCCTAGGAAGTTGCCTGAAGTCCATAAAGTTTATGTAAGGACCTAGGTTCAAATTCCTACTCTGAAGATAGAGGCAGGAAACTACCTATAATCCTGACAAGCTGCTAGCTGTCATCACCTCATCAAAAACTGAGAAAAGTTCTAAAAGACTCATTCTTTCCTTCCTCATTCCAGGCCATGTGATAAATTTTTCTCACTTCTTTTATCTAAGTCTTTCCTGCGTAATAATACTAGCTGACATTTAATATAGATCCTTAAGGTTTACAAAGCACTTTATTTAAATTGTCTTAATAGATCTTCAAAACAACCCTATGAGGTAGGTGCTATTATTAACCCCATTTTACAGATATGAAAACTGAAGCTGAGAGAGGGTAACTGCCCCAGGTTCACACAGCTAGTAAGCATCTGAAGCATGATAATGAATTCAAGTCTTCCTGACTCCAAATCTAGCACTCTATCCATTACATCCCCTACCTGTACCTTATATCCTGATTTTGCTTCATATATAAAGAGATCTGTGGTTGGTCATGAAGACTTGTGTTATATATTTAGAATATGCTGAGGAGAGAGGGAATGCAGTTAGCTAACATTCACTGGAAATATTCACAGTGTAAATTAGAGCAGAGAGTCAAACCTCTGCACAAATCTTGGGTATTTTCCTAACTGAGATCGCTAAGCTATTGTCATATGATCAACATTTTTGTTTGATATAAATTCTGCAAAATAGTAAAAAGCAGGACTATATCAACCTAAGGTTCATGATATTCTTCCAGGAACCTAGGTTCCTAGGTTCTTTTTAATGAATCAGTGCATGACTGATTAAATCTCCAAAGAGGAAGGCAAGGGAGAGGGTTACTGAGGAAAAGAACATCACAAATTACCTCCAGAGAGAATCTAGGAAGGTGTTGGGAATGGTTTAGACCTGCCCCTTTCCAGCAGAGAGGAGGGAGTCATTCACCTCTACTCTCCACAGCAAAATCCACTAGTGTTTAATTTAGGCCTCAGAATTTCTAAGAGGTAAAGGATCCATAAGCAAAGGAAGTCATCATTGCTACCAGTACCTGTTCTCCCAGCAATTATCTTCTCAAGCCTATTCAGGTAGACATAGAAAAAGAAGCAGGGGAGGGCAGTTCCAAGAGTGGGGATAGAAAATTCAGAGAGAAAGGATGGTAGATCCAGAGAGAGGAAAGGGTAGATTTAGGGAGAAGAGAGAAAACAGAGAACAGAGGGTAGACTTGAGGAGAGACAATATACCTATTGGAGAAGAAGACATTTGGAGATTAAAAAGTCAAAGTATATAAAGATGAACAGGGGAAGGTAAATACACACAAGAGAGAGGGTCAATATAGATAGAGACAAGAATTATAGCACCACGCAAAACTAGTCTCTCATTTTACGGATGAGGAAAATGATACTCTGAGAAGTGACTTGATCAAGGTCACAACAGTAATAAATAAAGCTGAGATGTGAAAAAAATCCTCCAGCTGCAAATCCAGCTCTTTCCCCTATACTGTACTGCCTCCCCTAAACATAGACTGAAAAGAGAAACATGAAAAAGAAAGTTGAAAAAAAGAAACACAGACCACTGTAGACATAGAAGGACTAACATAAAGAATGGCAATGAGAAAAAGCAGGTACGTAGAACAAATGATAGGTGCAATGACAGGAGAAGGTAGAGGCAGACAAAGACTGGCAAAAAATAGGTTTCCTTGGGTTCCCTTTCAGATAGTGGAGGTCAATTCTCAGAACAGTGATCAAATCCTACCACCTAGTGGCAAAGTTTCTCAATGACAGAAATGCCATAGACCCAAGTTCACAGTTCATAGTACATCAACATAGACCTCCTTAGAATAAGAGCTAGAGCAGGAGGTCCCTTATTCAGTAAGATGAGATCCACTGGTAAATCTTGAAGTCATCTGTCATCACTAGGCTCCTTCATCACAATTTATGGGAGTTCCCAGCAGAGCAGGTCTTTTCCCATTCTAGTATTGTATGGTTCTATCATTATCCTATGATTTGTATTTAAATATTTCAGGCAGTGTCTTTGAGCCCATGAATCTCCTCAGTCTCTCCAATACTTCAAGTAACATGGGCTACAAATCAATAGATATTGCATGTACCTTTGAACTTAGAATTTATTCCTTCTCAGATTTGAAGCCATCTACAGTCTATACCCATTAGGATCTTTGCTGTGATATGAGAGCATTGAACCTCATTGGGTTGGTCTAGATCAACAGAATGTAGACTGAGGGAAGCAATAAATAAAGGGAAAGCCTATTTAAATTATTTAAACAGTAGAGACTATTTTGAATGCCTTTTCTATAAAGCTTCCACTATCTCAACAATTCATTATAATCTTTTCCCCTCTAGCTCTCCTAGAGTACTTGGTTTTTACCTGTAGACTTTTATGTATCATTTCATGTTACAGTTTCTGTTGTATGTGTCCTAATCCCTAAAAGATTATAAACTCTCCAAAGGAGCTCTTCATCCTTCCCTGTACATTGCAAAGTGTTCGTTGCCCGAAGAAGATCATGCCATCAGAGAAATAATGATATGATTTGCACTTGACTTTCTTTTTTGACTGAGGGAGGGCTGTGCAGTCACCAGCCTCACTTCTCCTCCAGAGCCATCTGAATTCAGTGACCAGATATTCATCAGGATGACTGAAGATGGCCCAGGATGAGGCAGTTGGGGTTAAATGACTTGCCCAAGGTCACACAGCTAGTGAGTGTCAAATGTCTGAGGTGAGATTTGAACTCAGGTCCTCTTGACTCCTGCACTGGTGCTCTATCCACTGCACCACCTCACTGCCTGAAATTGGGATAGAGAGCTCGGAAAGGACACTACACCTTCCTGAAATTGCTAGATCTAAAATCACTCCACAACGGCCAAGACCTGTTTTTCAAGCCTCATCATTCTCAGCTTCTGCAACTTTTGACCCTGTTGGCCACCCTTCCCTATGAGGCACTCTTTCTTACATTGGTATCTAATCCTCCTGGTTCTCCTGTTCTCCTATTTGTTCTTTGTCAATTACCTTCCCTGGCTCCTCATTCTCTTCCTTTAATTTGGGTGTTCACCCAGCATTTGGACCAGCTTCTTTCTTAATACATTCTCTTCTTTTGCAATTTTCACTACCATAATTTCAACTACTATTTCCATGCTGATGATTCACAAATCTATTATCCCTAGTCCTGATCAGAACTGGCTCTGGCTTGAGCACTGAAGCCTGAAGTCATAAGACCCAGGTTCAGATCCAGCCTCAAACATTAACCTGAGCAAGTAACTTAGCCTCTGTCTGCCTCAGTTTCTTCAACTATAAAATGGGGATAGCAATAGCTCATGAAGTATTGTGAGGATTAAATGAGATCTTTGTTGCTGCTTGCTGTTTATCCTTCATTCTTGAAAAGGACCATGACAGGAAAGTAATGCTATGACACTCAAGTGAATTGGATTTAAGTGAGGGAGGACTGTGCAAAGTCACCAGCCTCACTTCTCATCTGGAGCCATCTGGGTTGAGTGGTCAGATATGGGCCAGAACAACTGGAGATGATCCAGGATGCAGTGGAGGACCTTGGCCTTTTCAAATTAAGGTCTTTTAAAGGTCTTCATTTGACTGAGGCAGTGCCCATTCAGCTTTGTAAAACCATTAGCACAGTACCTGGCATATAATAGGTATTTAATAAATGTTTGTTTCCTTTCTTTCTGACCTTTCTTCTGATCTCCAGATCAGCATCTTCAGTTTCCTATAGGATATTTCCTCCTGGATATCCTAATGTTGCCTCCTCAAACTCTACATGTCCAAAACTGAGCTCGTTATCTTTTCCCTTAAACCTGCCTTTCCTTCTGACTTTACTATTTATGCCCTTGGCACCATTCACTCTGTCTCCTATCTTTGTAATCTTGAGATTAATTTTGACTCTTACCTCTCATATCCAATTAAATACCAAAGCCTGCCAATTCTACCTCTGTACTCTCTCTTACATTTGTTCCTTCCTCTCTGTTTCCATTAATACCAGCCCAGCACAGATCCTATGCTTCACTGAGCTGGATGATTTCATTCACCTCTATATAGATGCTCCCACCTTCCTCCTCTCATGTGCTTGGTCTCCTCTTCATTTCCCTACCAAAATAATCTTTCCTGTGCATTGATCTGGCCATGTCACTCATCTGATCAAAAATCTTCACCAGTGCCATTATGTCTATTGAACTCAGGAGGATCTCCTTCCTTCCCCTAATGCCCCAGATCCTTCTGCCTGGCATTTAGTGCCAGTAGTAAGTTTTCCCTTGGGTCTCACACTGCACCATTTTGAAACTTTGAAATGCACTTGGATGCTTTCAGTTGCTTTGCATGGGCATACTTGACTCTAGAGGGAACAGGAATCAAAGACTATACCAGCGGAGTTTCGAATCTTGGAAAACCTTACCAAGATGGAAAAGCTTCTAGGATGAAACCCAGTGTCACATTCAAGGGACAACTTAAGTTCAGAAAGGTTCCCTGCAGGGTAGTGAATTAGGTTTGGGGGAGGTACAGAAACTCTCAAAGATCATCTACCACTGTTGTGAAGAACATGGTTGGAAAAAGCACCTATACTTTTTGGGGGGATGGGAAGGGGAGTGATGTACTTACCATATAATGTCGTGTAATGCGGTTGTCTGCATATCTTATGCCCCTCCTTGACTGTAAACTCAATGAGGATAGAAGGGTATATAATTCTAAACTTTATATCTCCCCCACTGCCCATCACAGTGATCTGCACATACTAGGTGATTAATTAAATGCTGAATGAATTAATGAAGTTGAAGTTTCAAGGTCCTTCACCATCTGACCCAATCTAACTTTAAACCTTATGGACAGCTATTCCTCCTCCAAAAATTTCTATTCCAACCAAGTAGTTTATTCACTGTTCTCTAAGATAGCATGAAAGTTCCTACCTCTATTCACCTGCTTATGTTGTGGCCCTCATCTGGAATGACTAGTCTTCTCCCTTTCAATTGTACTCCACTCAGTCCCCCAACTGCCTATTCCTCTCCCATCCTTCATTATTTCCAGCTTCCTTCAAGTATCATCTAATCTGACTTCTCCTGTGAAACCTGCCCAACCCCTAGGGATGCTTTCCATAGCAATGATTGGGTATACCACTTCCTGGGAACTTAGCACACCATCTTGTATGCTAGCTGTCTTCTGTTCTTTATGTCTTCTCTACTTGCCCAGGCAGCACACTTCTTGAGAGGAGAGATATAGATGTCACACACAGTTTTACACATAGTGGATGCTTCATAAATATCAACTGATCAATCAAGTATGAGAGGAAGGGAAATAAAGTTTCATCAAATGTGGGCCCAGTGATAGTGGAAGTCAGAAGGAAGGGTCTAGGTGGAGGAATCAGTCTTTATAAGAACAAGAGGAGAAACTGTGTAATGACATTGAAAAGATGTGACTGATGGAATGGAAGGTAACAAGATCAAGAAATATGCCCTGATAGTTTTTGGAGGTGGAAAAAGCAAAATCTATAGTATTATTAGTTTGAATGAATTAAGAGCCAATATTCAATGTTGGGCTAATGTTCAGCATTAACCGATGTGGTTAAAATGAAATATTCACCTTAAGCTAATACCCACTTAATGTCTGAATCCAGCTTAGATTTCCTGATTAGCTTAGCAAATTAGCCTATTCAGCAGTACCTAGACTCTCCAACTAATGTTGATATTAACCTCTTTTTGAAAATGGTGCATCACTATTGTAAGGGAAAAAAGAAATCAGGAGACTGAGGAAAAATGGGAAGAAAAGACTGCAAGTATCAGAAAAATTTTTAAGAGGACAATATGCCATTCAATACCCTGAAGAAATGTCTATTGGATGAATAAACTAATGCACATAATAGGTGCTTAGCCAACATCTGTTGAATAAATGAGTACATCTGAATAGAGCAATGTAGATGATGAATGAGGATGAATGGAAAAATAAATAGAAGACCCAGAATAAAACCAAAATGCTTTTGGCAACCATTCTGAGGGATATACATATAGGGGAAAGCCTATGGCTGCCATTTAGTTAGAAAAGACAGCATAGATGAGTAATAGATCATAGGCATTCATAAGGGTTACTGATAATTAGAAGGGAGTATCTTACGCTATGTCACTTTCCACAGAAACTCACAGCATAGATCAGGGAGAGGCAATTGTAAATTCAGTCTCAACACATTGCTGGAAACCTCAGGAGGGGCAAGCTGCTTAGTCTTCTCCTCTTGCCTGGTTCTGATGTTATAGACTTTGCCCAGCTGATTAGGTTTCTGGAAATTGCTGTGGTTGTCAGATAACTGAAAGAGGAGGGAAGGAAACCTGGGAAATAAAGTAACTTTATGATTCCTTGTTCTAAAGTCCCTAACCCCTCAAGTTGCCCTCCTTTCATTGCCTGACTGCCTCAAGCCAGCCAGATAGAGAATGCTGAGTATATATGATGTTTGTACTTCAGGTCCCAGTTTAAATATGGAAGGGAAGAAGGAAACAAGCACCTACTATGTGCCGGCATAGTACTAAGTGCTCCATAAATATCGTATCATTGATCCTCATATTGACCTCGAGCTAGGTGCTGTTATGCACTTCACAGACCTTGTCCAAGGTTGCACAGCTAGCAAGTATCTTAGGTTGAATTTCAATTCATGTCTTCCTGACTCCAGGTCCAACGCTCTATGCAACATTGAGACAAGTAGAGACCATGGAAATAATCTAAACCAATCCTGTCATTTTGCAAATGAGGCAACTGAGGCCCAGGGAAGTGAAACAATTTGGCCAAGATCACATGGCTAGTTAATGAGAGAATATGAATTAGAACTTTCTGTCTCCTGACTCCCATTTCAGAATCCTGTCCACTACAATTATGGAATAAACTATGGAAAATGTTGAAGCACTTCTATCAGTATCTGTTAGAATGCATACTAGATTCAGGATTTCTTTGGTATAGGGAAATGCCAGATAAGAAAACTCCTCCTACCCATGTAAGTTGACACCTTCTCCATAGCCTACAGTTTTAGAGAATCATCCAAAGCCCTGACAAATGAGGTGACTTACGCAGGATCAATCAGTATCTATCAGAGATGAGATTTGAACCCAGGCCTCTCTGACTAGGAAACCAGCTCTCTATCCACTTTATCATACTTCTCAAATATCTGTCATTTTATTATATTATTGCACCATACCTTGTTGTACTTCCTACAAGTGGCTAAGTGCTGAGACATGATTGGTATTGATTTTTTAAAACTGCATTTTATAAGGCATGTTCTCATTCCACTAATTTCTACCCTGATGCCTCTTCATGGCGTTAAAAGGGACCTTCTGTTATTAAAGGATATGGTGGCAGAACACCAGATCTTTAAGAGATCTTGCAGAACCCAATGGCTCTATCTACAGGCCCAGAGAGGGCTATATATATTTTATTCAAGTCCTACTTTTGGTGTCATTTAGTTGTTTCAGTCATGTTTGACTCTTCATTTCCCAATTTTTAAACAAAGACCCTGGAGTAATTTGCCATTTCCTTCTCCAGCTCATTTTACAGATGAGGAAACGGAGGCAAAAAGGGTTAAGTGACTTACCCAGGGTCACCAAGCTAGTGTCTGAGGCCAGATTTGAGCTCATGAAAATGAGTCTATGGGCTATACTACCTAGCTGCCCCAAGGGCCTACTCAAGTATATCACCAGCTTAGCAATTTTCTTTTGGCTATGGCAGCTAATGAAGTATGGGGCTAGTGAAGGGGTAGATATAAGAGATATTTCACATAACTGTACATTTTAGCATCAGTAAAGAGCTAGGAGAGCTAATCCAACTCCCTATTTGGCAGACTCCTTATGTCTACTATGTTGTTGCTCACACCAGAGACCACACCCTGGAAGACGATGGTTTTCCTCTATGGTAACTTCTGTCTTGGGGTGTCTGAATCTTAATTAGTGATTTCCTCTACCAATTACTACTTCAGGAGACCTCCTACTACCATACTTCATTTGACTCCCTATGCTTTGTCCACCTTCTCCTCAGCTTCTCCAATTACCTTGCTGCCAAGTGAGAGACCTTTCTTATAGGCCAGACCAAAGTGCCTCTCACGGACCACTGCTCCCCTGTGTGTGTTGTCTTCAACTTAAGAGTGAATTATCTTCAGTTCTAATTCCATTAGAATTTAAGATCCTTGAGAGCAGGGACTGTCTTTTGTTTCTGTATGTATAGCTCCAGCATTTGGTACAGAGTAAGAGCTTAATAAATGCTTCATCACTGATTCATTGTACAGATTGGAAAACTGAGAGGAATCTAGGGCCAGGAGAAAGGATAGCTATATTGCTGAAAGCCATATAGATAATTAGAAGCATAGGTAAGTCCTTTTGGTTCTTTTGGCCACAGTAACTAAAAAATGCATCAGTAAGATCACAGCTCTGTTACTGTTGTTTTTGATAATGCAGATAAATAATAGACAATGTTTATATAGCACTTTAAAATTTGCGATATATAATTTAATCTTCATAAAAACCCTATGAGGTTGGTAGATTTAGATGAGGAAAGTAAGAGATTAAGTGACTTGCCCAGGGTCACACAGCTTTTTAGCATCAGAGGTAGGATATCAAATCAGATCTTCCTGATTCCACATCCTATTTTCTGTCTTCCCCACTATCTAGCTGGGTAAGTATGGGTTGTCTAGGGTAGGCCAACACAACATATGGCCTGCCTGTGAAAGAATTTGGGGAGGCCTGTGAAAAATGTAGAAGATGTAAAAGAAAGTAAAGATGTAATGAATGAGTACTTTGTCCTTGCCCAGCTTAAACTCCTTCCACTAGTCACTATTGCGGCCATCATGTAACTTGGCAGGTGGGTTGCCACTGTGCACTCTCTCCTATTTGTCACATGATCCATGGTAACCAACAATCATCAGTCTGTCTCTAGTCTGAGGGGAGAGATTTCATGTTAAATAAAAATCTAAAATAATAAGCGTAATTGATATTAATCAAAATTTCCCTTTTTTAAAAAATATGGTTTATTTGCAGAGCAGTTCCATCATTAATTATACCTTTACTTGGAAAGTAAACTGCTAAAAACCTATGACCCAATGAAGTTTAGCGTATTTTAATTTTGGCCCCTACCTACGGTCAAGCTGTGCAAATCTGATCTAGGGGTAGGCCTCCCAGGTCTAGCTTACCATACACTGACAACCCAGGCTTCCATGCCTCTCTTCCAGGGCACTTGGGAACCTGCTTTGGAGCTTTAGGCTGAGCTCAGAGGGATCTCAATCATTTCTCAAACTCTCTCAGAGGAGCCATTCAGTGAACTCAAAAGATTATGATTGACTCAGAAAACTGGGAAAACACTGATGGACAAGTTTTATCTGGGTTGGAGAATGAAGGGGTTGGTAGCCTGGGAAGGAGTGGGTGGAGTCTTAGCCTTCCTTGGGCATCTTGCCTAGCATTTCCCTGGAAGGTGGTTGTGATGTTTTGTTTTGTTTTTTTCAGTCACCACTTTCTATTCTCTGCCTTCCTCTCTGGAGATTTAATCAG
>CM053770.1:321157337-321175389 GCA_028658325.1 Potorous gilbertii
AAGAGAAAATAAAATAAAATTAAGTTTAAAAAAATAATATGTTCCCTGAGAGTAGAAATTGTTTTACTCTTTGTATTTATGTCCCAGTGCCTAGCATAGTAATTGATTCATAGCTGTTGTTGTTCAGTTATGTCTTTATGATCCCATGGACTACAACACACCAGGTCCTTCTCTCCTCCACCGTCTCTCCAAGTCTGTCCAAGCTCATGTTTGTTGCTTCCATGGCACTAGCTATCCATCTCATACTCTGTCATCCCCTTCTCCTTTTGTCTTCAATCTTTCCCAACATCAGGTTCTTTTCCAATAAGTCCTGTCTTCTCATTACAAGCCCAAATTATTTCAGCTTCAGTTTCAGTATTTGACCTTACAGTGAATAGTCTGAAGTAATTTCTTTAAGTATCAACTGATTTTAACAACTTGCCCTCAAGGGACTTTCAAAAATCTTCTCCAGTACCACAGAAAGCACTGGTTCTGTGGACAGTTTTCCTTATAGTACAACTTTCATAGCCGTACATTGCTCCTGGGAAAACCATAACTTTGACTACACGGCCTTTGTCAGCAGGGTGATGTCTCTGCTTTTTAGTATGCTGCCCAGATTTATTATAGCTTTCCTTCCATGGAGTAAGCATCTCTTAATTTCATGGCTGCAGTTGCTGTCTATAGTGATCATTGAGTCCAAGAATACAAAATCCAACATTGCTTCCATTTCTTCTCCCTCTGTTTGCCAGGAAGTGATGGGACCAGTTGCCAAGATCTTAGTTGTTTTCTGGGTTTGGAGTTGTTTGTTTGTTTTTGTTTTTTGATGTTAAGCTTCAAGGCAACTTTTATACTCTTCTTTTTCACTCTTATTAGGAAGCTTCTATACAGCCTTAGTGTACTCCTTGTCCAATCTTAAACCAATTAGTTGTTCCATATTTGGTTCTAACTGTTGCTTCTTGGTTCCTCAGGAGACAAGTAAGATGATCAGTACTCCTATCACTTTGAGAACTTGACACATTTTGTGGTGATCCACCATAGTCAAAAGCTTTAGTATGGTCAATGAAGCAGAAATAGATGTTTGGTTTTTTTTGTTTTTTCTGAAACACCCTTGCTTTCTCCATAATCCAGTGAATGTTGGAAATTTGGTCTCTAGTTTCTCTGCCTCTTTGAAAACCAGCCTGCTCTTCTGATAATTCTCAGTTCACATAATGCTAAAACCTAGCTTGCAGAATCTTAAGCATAACCTTGCTAGCAGATGAAATAAGAGCAACTGCTCAGTAATTCGAACATTCTTTGACACTGCCCTTCTTTAGGGTTGGGATGTAAACTGATCTCTTCTAATCCAGTGATTTAGTCCAGGTAAGTTTTCCAAATTTGCTGGCATACTGAATGTGGCACTATAACAGCATCATCTTTAAGTAGCTCAGCTGGAATTCCATCACCTCCACTACCCTTATTGTTAACAATGCTTCCTAAGGCCCATTTGACTTCATTCTTCAGGATGTCTGGCTCTCAATCAGTAACCACACCATCATGGTTATCAATGATGTTAAGATCTTTCTTCGATAGTTCTTCTGTATATTTTTTCTAAATCTTCTTAATCAATTCTATCTCTATGAAGTCCCTATGATTTTTGTCTTTTTCATGCCCATTTTTCGCATGAAAAATTCCCTTGATATTTCCAATTTTCTTTTTCTTCCCAATCTATTATTTTCTTTTCTTACTTTACTCATTTAAGAAAATCTTATTTCTCTTTGCTATCCTCTGGAAATCTGCATTCAATTGGATGTATCTTTCCCTTTCTCTTTTACCTTCTCCTTTCCTTCCTTCCTCAGGTATTTATAAAACCTCATCAGACAGCCATTTTACTCTGTTGCTCTACTTTTACTGTGGAATGTTTTATTGTTGTTGCTGCTGCTGCTTCCTGTACAATATTGCAAATTTCTATCCATATTTCTTCAGGTATTCTACCTACAAGAGCTAATCCTTTAAATCTATTCATCACTTCCACTTCATACTCTTAAGGGATGTTGTTTAGGTCATACCTATGTGATCTGATGGTTTTCCCTACTTTTTTCAGTTTAAGTCTGAATTTTGCAATAAGAAGCTCATGATCTTAGCTACAATCAACCCCATGTCTTATTTTAACTGCCTATATAGAGCTCATCATAAGTATAATAAACAAATGCTTGTTAATTCAAATATTGTTAATTCACATGCTTGTTAATTCTTTTATCCTATTTATTGGTCCCGAATAAACAGGATCTCCACTCACAGGAGCTTTAATTCTCAACCTTCTCCCTACTCTTTCCAGCTTTTTGCACTCCAGACCACTCTCCATAGTATGAGTGCTGGTTTTCTCATGGCCCTTGAATCATTGAGCAGGGTGGAGCAATAGGCTGATTTTTCTCAGCAAGCTCTCCTTTTGAAGTTGACTCCATTTATCTTTCTCAGTCAGTCACTCCTTGTCACAATCATCTACCATCCTCTCTAGGTCCATTTTCCTTCCTTTCTCAGGAAATTCAGTACCTTGTTCTTGGTCTTCCCTACCTTCATTCTCAGGATTTTAATACACATATTGATATATCCTCAATCACCCTGGTCTCTCAGCTCATTAACTTTCTAAGTTCTCATGACTTCCTTTGCTCTGCCTCAGGCATACATAAAAGTAGTAATAATATATAATAATATGTTAAAGTTTTGTAAAGCATTTTGTAAGATCCTCATGACAATTCTGGAGGGAGATGATGTTATTATTCCCATTTTACATAGGAGGAAACTGAGACAGACTTGCCCAGGGTCATAGAGCTAGTAAGTGCCTGAGACTAGATGTGAATTCTGGTCTTCCTGACTCCAGGTTGCATCCTATCCACCTGGGCCACCTAACTGCCTTTGACCATTCCCTATAATTTTTCTACATTTATAATTTTAATATCTGAAATTTCTCTCAGACTTCTGCCTCTATCTGTATTACAGCCTCACTACATGATGGAATAGGTGGCATTCTGTATATTTAGGAAGAGTTTGTATCTTTTGGTTCTCCCTCAGCCTCCTTTCTCCAAAATCTATCCTTCATGCTCATTATAACCTTGAGTCCTTCATCTGCTTGTATCCTGGACCATCTCCAGTCATTTCGACTGGTCACTAGATCCAGGTGGCTCAGGAGGAGAAAGTGAGGCTGGTGACCTTTCACAGCCCTCCCTCACTCAAAACAAAGTCAACTGCAAGTCATGTCATCATTTCCCTGATGTCATGGTCCTCTTCAAAAATTAAGGACAAATACACAACACAACAGCAACCTTCATCTATCCATGTTCTACAAGTTTATCATCTTTGGTCTGATGTCTGTTCCTTCCCTTCACAATCTTGGCCCTATGCTCGACCAATTCTATCACACTAGCAACCTAATTACTTTTGATTCCATTGATCTCCTGTCCTATTGCCAATTATACCTTACCTAACCTCAACCTACCATCATTCTCCACTCCTATTCAAATGCTGCTGGAGCCAGTACAAATTTATGCCATTTAATCTCAACCAGGCCCTCACTTCTGCATGCAGTTGTTTTATTATTCCCCATTGACGATCACACTTTCCGTATTTATTTCAAACATTTTTCTCCATGTGCCCCACTATTTCCCCACCCAACCACCAATCACCCTACCTCAAGTTAAAGACATTGCCTCCAGTTTTACCTTTCCTTCCCAAGCATCACTTAATGGCTATATTTTGGGCCCTCCTGGCTCAGAATGAATAATGAAGTCAATTATAACTTTCTCTTTTGACCAGTAACCCTGAGTGTCTTCCCTTTCCAGTTTGATTTTTTGTTTTAATTAAAGTGGCCATCTCTTGACTCACTTCTTAAAGAGGCCTCCTATTCATTGAATGAGCATTACTTCACTCAAAGTGAGAACCTGAAAAGATCTTAGCCTAAAAGGGCCAGGGTCTCCCACTTCATCCTGGGCCATCTCCAGTCGTCCTGATGACTACCTGGCCACTGGATCCAGATGACTCTGAAGGAGAAAGTGAGGCTGGTGACCTTGCGCAGCCCACCCTTACTCAAATCAAAGTTAACTGCCAGTCATGTCATCATCTCCCTGACGTTATGGTCCTCTTTGAAAAGGACAAAGACAACAACCTTTCATCTGGACTACTTCATTCACTTCCGAATTGGTCTCTTTGCTTTCAACCTCTCCCCCCTTTCCAATCTTTCCCCCTTCAAACTGATAATTCAACAACACAGCTCTAACTATGACACTTCCCCACCAACTCAGAAATCATCATTGACTCTCTATTACCACCAATATATAGCTCCCTTTAGAGCAGTTCATTTTAAGTTTTTTCCAATCAAGACCCCTTTTCACCAAAGAAATTGTTATGCAAACCTGGGTATATAGGTATATGAAATATGTATACAAATTTATTGATAATAAATCATAAATTTATTTTAAAACAATTCTTTGATATACATATAATTTTACCATTTATTAAAGACTAAAGCAAATATGCATACTAATGAGATAGATGTGGTTGTTTGTTTTTACATAAAGAATTAAATCTTGGAGGAATATTTGCTACACAAGACTTAGAGCATCTTCAATGTTTTTCAGAACTGACCAATATTTTGATTTTATAATGGTCAATTCTGAGAATGGCATTTTGCATAAATATGTAGTCCAAAATGACAGAGAAGTATATTTAGGACCATTTCAGAAATTGTTGAAAATTCTGTCCAAATCCCAAAAGCCAAAACTTATTTAACAATTCTGTTTGTACAGTAAAAACAGTACAATTCATAACATACAACAGTCTCGAATCTGAGTTGAAGTGTTTGTGGCAGCATTTGTTGGAGTTTAATGGTGTGATGGCTTATGGAGTGCAAAGTGTGTGTATGTTGTATGTTCAGAACTAAGGCTGCAGTGAAGTTGCTCAATGCAACACAGGCAAGTGCTTCCAGAAATGCACTGGATTCATTATGCATTTGATTGTGAATCAATTTTTAGTTGTTATGTATTTAGAAACCTTTAACTGTTGCCAAATTTTCCATGACCCCAACATTCAGTTACACAACCCCATACAGGGGGTCTCAACTCACAGATTAAGAGGCCAGAATTTAGAGCACGGTTCAGGTACCATTTCCTATATGAAACTTTTCTGATTCCCACAATGGTTAATAAGTAACTAAAGAAAGTAAGAATTTTCTCTCTCTTGAAATAATTTTGTATTTAATTATCTGTGTACATGTCATAAATCACTCTCCCTCCTTAAAGATAACATGTACTCCTTGAAGGCAGATTGTTTCATTTTTATCTTTGCATCCCAAGTATCAAGTACCATATATTACACATAGGGACTTAACATACATGTTTTTGAATTGAGAAATGGAGAAATAAATGAGGAAAGAGGCTTCTAGGCCAAAGAAAGAGTGGATGGTAGGGATGTTAGTAGCTCTCCAAGAATTCTCTGCCTCATCTTAAGCCTCTCTCCTCTCTATCTAAGAAAAACAAAGACTTTAGAAACATAAATAGAAATAAATACATACATATATGTGTGTTTTTAGAACAAAACAAATATTAAATGGAATTAACTAACAAAAGAAAAGAGAAAGGACTCCTTAGCTCTATGATTGAGGGCATCCCCCATCTCTTCCCTATCATCAGCAAAGGGCCAGTGACATATAGTAGGTTAGGGTTTAGTTTAGAGAAGGAAAGCACATGTGGTTTATTCTTTTTCTGCTGCAGCAAACTTCCTGGGGCCTCACAAGATCAGAGTCCAAATCCCCCATGAGACTGTCAAAGGGATATGTAGGTATTATGCAAGGGTGTGTCCCCTTTCTATCTCTATCAGGAGCTGGATAAACAGGGTCTTTTGTCAGAGTGATGATATAAGTTTCCAGTTTGGGAACTGGAGTTTGAATCTTGATCCTTCTTACTTAGGCCTATGAGATATTGAGCAAATCACTTCCCCTTCTAATCCTTATTTTCCTCATCTATAAAATGACAGGGTTAGACTGCTACCAGTGTTGGTTTCTAAAGCAATGACCCTATAGTTCTCCACCTTCACCTTCTCTCCTCCGTAAAATAAAGCCTCTTTATGGAAGTGGGGGGGAAATCATTCCATCTATTCTCCCTCTTCATCCTAGTCCAGAATGAAGACATCCCCCTACCACCATCATCTCCAAAACTCCTTTCCCTCACTCTCCCCGTCTCCCAATGTCAATCTTTGAGAAATTACTTGGCTCCAACTAAATATGGAATCTTTAGACATGGAGAAAAAACTGGTTTGAAGAAGCCCAAACAACCAAAACCCATTTTGCATCCTTTCCTGTTCTCACTCAGACTCAGAGATCTAAACCCTGCAAATCAATCTGAGCTGCAAATTCTACTCATCCTCACCCCCCAAGCTGAGGATGAATTTGACTTTTTACCCAGCTTCTCCTCCCCAGCCACTATAATGTAGTAAACAGAGAGACAGTCTTAAAATCAGAAATACCTGAGTTCAAGTCCTAAATCTGACATACCCTAGAAGTGCGAACCTTCCAGGGCTCTAGACAACTTTAAAATATTAGTGGTCAAGATGCTAGCATGTCTCATAGAGGAAGCTTCCTCACATAGAAGTCTGATAAAATCAGTGAAACCATTCCTTTCTCACCTTCCCATACCAATTTACCTAGAAGTCGCTTCATAATATACTTGATAGGAACTTAGAAGTCTCTCCAGGCCTTCCCCATCACTCTTCCCCTATTAGCAGCTCCTGCTGAGCAGACACCCTGATGACCCCTAATCCAGGGTTGTAATGTTACTCTAGAAAAAGTGTCTGGTCTGTAAGACACCAAAATCATATCTGGTAGCCTGCATATCATCAGGGACGCTTGGCAGAATAGAAATTTCTAGTCAAAATGTACGGACATCTGTCTAGATTCTGCCTACTTCCCCAGTTCCCACCCAACCCCTTTCAGTCTCTGCCCCTCTATGCCCCTCTCCCCTTTCTGGGTCAGACCAATATTGGTTCCCTCTAGTTGCCTGCTGCTTTGTTGAGCCCAGTCTCACATATTCATCAGCCACACGTGCCCCAACCCCACACTTACCTAATTATTCTGAAGACCTGAGCTCACCTGGGTCTCCAAGGGAGTCAAAGCAAAGCAGTAGCTACAAGAAAAACAAGAATGGAACGAGGCAGGGAAGTGGAATCTAGACAGAGGGTGTGGCCTGAGGCTTCCTGGCATAGTTACTCCCTGGATACTCCTCCATACCCTCTTAAAAGGAAAGTAGGAACAAGTCTTTGGCTTTTGGTTTTTGTTGTTATTTTAGGGGAAAGATCAGTCTCAGACTTCAGTGAATATTCAAGCAGAGAGACCCAGGGGATAGCCAGGGATGCCAAAAACCCAGGGTTTTGCCTGTCCAAATAATCTTGGATGGTGAGGTGTGTGGGGAAAGGGGGAAGAAGGAGGAAGGAGAAATCTGCTCAAGTGAATCAGATTAAAAACCTTGTCCTTCTGCCCCCTCTAGTGGACCATGACTGAACAATAGCCTCCAATGGATCTCCCTGTTCGCTTACAGTCAAGATGCCAGAGGGCAAAATCCGTGATCCTGGAGAAGAAGCTGGCATCCTTTCACACTTTTGAGATTGGGAGGGTTCAGAACAACTGGAATGCGCAGATACCTTGATCTCCTGCGGGTGGGCTCAGGTTGTAGAGGTAATAGAATCTCAGAGCTAGAAGGGACCTTTGAGATCATACAGTACAACTTACTCCTTTTACAGATGAACAAGCAGGAAAAAAACAAACTTTTATGAAGTACTTACTACGTGTCAGGCACTATTCTGAGCTCTTTACAAATATTATGTGATTTGGTCCTCACAACAACCTTGAGTAACTACTGAGGAAACAGGCAGAGGTTCCACATCTTGCCCAAGGTCACATGGCTAGTAGTTCAAGGCTGTATTATAATTCAGGTTTTCTAGACTCCGGGCATAGTACTCTATGCTGCCACCGTGCTGCCTGAGACCCAGAGAGATCAATCAACTTGCATACATCCCCACTGAGGTGTCTGTGTTCCAACTAGGATTTGAACCCAGGTCTTCTGATTCCCAATCCATCGCTCTTTTCACTTCATCTTCTGGCTGGATTCTAACTGAGGGGCCCCTGTGAACCTTCTCTGTCCCCCAGCTGTCATTCCCCCTTAGGAAGCAATTACTTTTCCTCTTCTAGTCTCAGTTAATAATTCTCCTGCTGTCTGACACACCTGTCAGCCTGTTTTGCTCCCCTCTTTTCCCCCAAACCCAACCCAGAGTAAAAGCAGGAGGTCAGAATACACTCCCCACTCACATATACTAGGAAACACTGAAGGATGAGGCAAAGGAGTTAGGGAGGCCAAACCTTAGAGAGTTGGCTAGAGGTTAGTCACCACAGGGTGACTTGTGGCTAAGAAGGATAAAGATGTTAACCTATAGTGTTCTCTGCTTCAGTCAGTCACTAGGTGAGCTTACTTCCTCTCTCACTGAACTCTTCATCATTAGGGGAAAACTCATCATGCTAACAAGCAATGTAGGATCTGGCTACCTAGATAGGTCATTCCAGTTAAAAAGTAGAATTAAAAATAACTGCTTATCTTTCTATGTGTTTCATGTACTAAAAAGCAGTCCCAATCCTGGGACTTCATTAATTTTTATACCTTTCTTAATTTTTATACCTTTTATACCTTATCAGTCTATATCATTTCCACCTACCAGAATGCTATTGGGGCTAATGGTGATCAAAAAGTGACAGATCCCTGCCTCCAGACACTAAACCCAGGAGCAGTAGAACCAGAAATGGACAACATTTGGGAGCTTCAAGAAGGATCTCCTGTCTGTCCTAAGATGGGACCCTAAACAGGATGTAATGAATAGCAGAGAAGAGTCAAGAAAGCTTAAGGGAATCTGAGTGAGGGGAGCTTGAAGGGGTTGGTTCAGTGACTAACAATTCAGGCACCTCCTCAGTGGTACCTCCTATGAGTGAGCCCCACCCTACCTGCTCACACCCCATCTTCATGCTCTTCTCTGCTCACCAGGCACAGTCAGGGAAGACAACTGACTGAGGTAAGGAGAGGTGGGCATATTCTGTATGAAGGAGTGGGGAGGGGGGAGGATATGAGAATGAGGGAGAAAAAAGACGTGGCCACAGAGTATTCTTTTAGGATAGACATAGAGAAAGGGGCAGGCTTCAAGACTGTTAGTGTCAGGCATCCAGACAGATCATAATAGTAGTAACTCACATTTACAAAGCACTTTAATCCTATTAGATTGTGAGCTTTTTGAGGGAGGGGACTGTCTTTTGCCCTTCTCTGTCTTTCTGGTGCTCAAAACAAAGTCAAGTGCAAGTCATGTCATCATGCCTCTGATGGCATAGTCTTCTTCAGCAACGAAGGATGACCAAAATCCTGTAATAAGATGCAGCTGGCTAAATGCAGACCCAGTAGCTGGGTAACTCACCTCCTCCTCTCCCGTCTGCCTCCCCCTCCCCTTCCATCTCTTCTCCAAAGGAAAGTAAATTTGGATGGTCAAAAGATGCCCAGTTCACTTGGGTTTTACTGGCCCCTTCTCTTCCCTTTCTTCCCTCCCCTCCCCTTCCCTTCCTTTCCCTTCCCTTCCGTTTCCCAAAACCTTAAACCTATTGCATTCTGAAGTTCAGACAACATGGGGCTCCTGCCTAAGGGCTTTTCTGGACTCTCCTGGCTTAAGAGTGATTATCAATAGTAACTGTTGCTGTTTCCCTCCCAGCCTGATGTCTTTCCTTTTCTTTGCCTCATTAAAGGGGCCATGCCTTGGCTACTTCCTAAACTTATTTAATGAATGAGTGCTACCTCACCCTAAGGGAGTACCTGCATAGACCTTGGCCTAAAGGGGCCAAAGTCTCCCAGCGCATCTTGGGTCATCTCCAGTCATCCTGATGGCTATCTGGTCACTGGATTCAGATGGCTCTGGAGGAGAAGTGAGGCTGGTGACCTTCATAGCCCTCCCTCACTCAAAACAAAGTCAACTGCAAGTCGTATCATCATTTCTCTGATGACACAACATCCCTAGTGCTTAGCACAGTGCTGTTACATGGTTGGTGCTTAAAAAACTCTTTTCTGGTCTCAAGGTTTGGAAAGCACTTTACATATGTTATCTCATTTGGTCTTCACAAAACAATTCTGTAAAGTAGGGGCTGTATTATCTCCAGTTTATAGATGAAAGACTAGTAAATGGATAAAAACAAGCGGAAGGGGCCAGACTAAAAAGAATAGGCCAGTCAGACCAGGAGATCCCTAAATCCAATTGAGTAGGGGAACTGTGTATAAGTTTGTTGTGTCAGTTTAATTTCAGTTATCAGAGGCAAGAACATATGTGAGGGCAGGATAAGACAGAAGGCCTGGGCTTCTGAATGATCTTGAACATGCACATTTTATATAGATTAGCACAGATACTAGTGTGGACCTGCAGTCTAGAAGATTTGTGTATGAATCCTGCCTCATACACTTATTAGCCATGTGACTTTGGATTTGGATTATTTTTGGGTTTTTTTCACTGAGAAGTTTCCCATAGTCTGGACTTGGGTTCCCTGCCCTACTCTTTAGAGTTGGAAAAACTTAGAGAGGATCTCTGCAGTCCCTGAGGTCTCAGATGCAAGATGATGTTTTTCTCGTTAGAGAAAGAAGTAAACAGACTTCTAAGCAACTGAGTTTGAATTTGGGCGGGAAGGAAGTGGCACCTCCAGGCTGAGTTGGGCCAATTCAGGGCTGCCAAGTTCTGGCTGGGATCCCTTGGGCAGAATGCCTGTGGAAAGTAGATAACTCCTGAAGCAGAGCGGGGAAGGTCAGATATTTGCTAAAATGAAGACTGATAGCTCCTGGTGGTGACCAGTTATTTAAACAAAAGATTGAAATGGTAGTCTAAGGACATATGCAAAGGAATTCATAGGATTTCATACTGGAAAGGAATCTTAGATATCATAGTCCAACCACATCATTTTACTGAGAAAGAACTGAAACCCACAGAAGGCCCTAGAGAAGTAATTTGTCCAAGATGTTAACTATGTGGCTTAGTAGGTAAAGTACCAGACCCGGAGTCAGGATCTGATATCTGATCTTAGACACTAGCTGTGTGTGTGTGTGTGTGTGTGTGTGTGTGTGTGTGTGTGTGTGTGTGTGTATGTGTGTGCGTGCACGTGTGTATGCTGTTAGTATAAGGCATAAATATATATACCTCCTAGGGTTGCTGTGAGAATTTAAATGAGATATTTGTAAAGTGCTTCACACAGTTTCTGGCACATAGTAGGCACTATATATGTTTGCCTCCCTCCTCTCCACCTGGACTACCCAGTAGCAGAGCAGGATTTAGACTCAGATTTTTGGTTTTTTACTCTACTTTATATCATACCTACCCATCATGCCTCAGTCCAGTTCAGCTTGGTTCACTTCAAATCAGAGAGAGTCCTCTATGTGTCCAGCCCTTTACCAACTGCATTAAAGGATATAAAAGACTCAACATTAGAGGACTCAAAGTCTTGTTGGGGAGAAAATAACAACATACATTAAACAATCAAGGCACTCTACATACAGCAAGTGTGAGCACTTGTGGAAAAGCTGGGGGCAGTGGGGCGCAGGGTAGGTGGTTGGGGGGTAGACAGAGAAGGCAGAGTTTACTCTATGGGTCAAGAACTGTACCAGAAGTTTCAGGGAGGATGTGGGACTTGAGTGGGGCCCTCAAGTTTTTTCACAAAGTTGAGACAAACAGAAAGATGAACTAGATGATTTAGGCTGTCAAAGCACTTACATGTCATTTCATTTGATCCTATAACCCTGTGGTATAGATACTCTTATTGTCCTTGTTTTACAAATAAGGAAACTGAGGCTGCTCCCAGTGCCTTGCCCTGAGTCAAATAACTAGTAAGTATATGAAGCAGAATTTGAATACAAGCCTAACACTAAACACTGGTTCTAGGTGTCATAGAACCAGTATGCGATTAGTCTATTGTTCTACAAGGCAGTGATGGGAAAGGAAATGAAAACTGGATGGGAGACAGTTTTGGGAAGGGAGGAAAGAGTTGGGAGAATGAGTAGAACTCAGGGCCACCTGATCTTTTCCTCCTAATCTTCCTAATTTCCTAATCTTTTCCTCCTCAGGCTCAGACCCATTGGACAATGTGGCCTCAAAGCACCTTCTTCATGGCCTTGCCCCATGTTGGGCCCATTGTGGGCTGGTTGTTTGCTCAACAGCACATGCCCACCTGGTATGAGACCCTGAAAAAGCCACCCTGGTGGCCACCCAACAAGCTCTTCTTAATTGTATGGACTGTCATCTATTCTACCATGGGGTAAGGCTCTAAGGACAATCCTGTCCCTAGCTCCCAGGCCCCAAGTCCAATGTTTCCTAGGGCTAGAATAACAATAAAGCACCTCTGAGCCCATAACTTCTATAGCAAGCCATACTCTAGAAAACAGTTACCCTGAGGTCCTTGCCTTCCCATCTTGGCTTTTTTCTTTTTCTAATTAAAGGGGCCGTCTCTTGACTACTTCTTAAAGATGCCTATTCACTGAATGGGCATTACCTCACTTTAAGTGAGTACCTGAAAAGACCTTAGCCTAAAAGGAACAGGGTCTCCCATTGCATCCTGGGCCATCTCCAGTTATCCTGATGAATATCAGGTCACTCGACCCAGATGGCTCTGGAGGAGAAAATGAGGCTGGTGAAATTGCACAGCACCCCCTCACTCAAATCAAAGTCAACTGCAAGTCATGTCATCATTATCCTGATGTCATGGTCCTCTTGGAAAATGAAGGACAAACACAACAACCTACTTTAGAGATATAGAGGGTGGGAGGAGGGGAGAGGAAAATGGAATAAGTATTTATATAATGACTGCTAGGTGCTAGGCATTGTGTCCAGTGATTTTTCAAATTTTACTTCTTTTACTTCTCCCAACAATCTTGTAAGGTGAATACTATAATTAACCCTATTTTACAGCTGAGGAAACTGAGGTTAAGGGACTTGCCCAGGGTCACACATCTAGTAAGTGTCTAAGGTCCAATCAGGTCTTCCTGATTCCAGCCTCTCTCTATCATTTTGCCACCAGTTATCTGGTTCCATTCCTATCATTTCTTTTGCCAAAGAAAGGCTCACTATTTCAATAAAGTCTCTGCAACTTTCCAAAGACCCATGTCTGTTATATCATGGCTGATATAAGCACCCAGCCCTTCAATTCTAAATTCTTTCCAGCTCTTAAGTAAGTGACACAGTGGATAGAATGCTGACCCAGGAGTCAGGAATACTCTCCTTCCAGAGTTCAAATCTAACCTCAGACACTGAAGTTGTGTGACCTTGGACAAGTCATTTAACCCATTTGTCTCAGTTTCTTTGTCTATAAAATGAGCTGGAGAAGGAAATGGCAAACCACTCCAGTATCTTTGCCAAGAAAACCCTGGAGTCATGAAGAATCTAACACAACAAGTCAAATAAACAACAATTTTGTTACTTCTCTGCTATAGCTTCTCCCCCTACTTCAGGAGATCCTCTGTCTCTCAAAGGCAGTATCATATAAAGAAAGGTGCATTAGACCTAAAGTGAGAAGATATGACTTCAGATCCCACCTAGTTTCCACACTTAGTTGCATGGACATGGGCAAGTTATAAAATAACTAAGTCTATGTCCATGTAAAAGTAATAACACTTGAATTATCTACCTCCCAGAACTGTTGTAAAGGAAAGCACTTGGTCAACCTTAAAGTGCTATTAGAAATGTCCATCTCAAAATCTTATAAAAGTGAATATTGAAAACTATATAAAAGAAAGTCTAAGCCTGATAAAAAAGGTCACCTAGGAACCACGCTGCATGCTTTCAGAAATTCATTGTCACTTTTTAATGTGTTAAAACTCAAAGAAAGTACAAAAGTCTCTTCAAATTCAACAAATCAGAATATGGCTTAAAGGAATGTCCAATGCTCAAAGTTCAAGGAGGTCCCTGTTTCCTTGCCTTGTTTTACATTCTATGGATACATCTGTTTTTTGTTGTTGTTGCTTCCTTTCCTTTTTCTAAGACAGTATGTAAATAGACTCTACCAGCTACCTAAAAAAAAATGTTCATTATTTTGAGGTCCTCAGTCTCTTCTCCTGGTAGCTTTCCCTCAGGCCTATGCTCTTACCCTCCTGCTTTACATGGGCCCAAAGATTTCCTCTTGTACTGAACTTCCTACTCTGGTTGTCCTATGCCCAGTCCTCCAACGATCCCTTCTCTATTCCTGCTCTCCCCCCTTCCCATCCATTGCCAACTTTCTCTCCCTCTAGACCTTCCCCACTGAGATACATTCTTCACTTTCTCCCCAAAGCTACGCCTCTTATCTGGTGTGGAAGGATCTGGGTGGGGGCTTTGGTCGTCCTCTGGCCCTGCCCCTTGGTCTCTATGCTACCCAGCTTGTCCTCAACTGGATCATACTGCTCCTCTTCTTCGGAGCCCACAACCTTGGTCTGGTAAGGGTGGATATTAAGGAATGTGGTTGGGGTGGGAGTGTCCTTGAGAAATAGGGGAGGGGAAAGAAGCAGTACCTTACAATCCTCAAAGCATTCATTCATTCAGTGAGCATTTATTAAGGAAGTCCTAGAAGTCTGTGGAGAAGGTAGGGGGTGAGGGGTCAAGGGGGAGCCAAGGGAGAAGGAATGTTGTCGATCCTGCAGTATTCTACAATATTTATGTATTCTGCAGAATACTGCATTCTTACTGAATGCAGGGTTATACCTGCCATTCCCCTGGCCTAATTGTACCTCCACCCCACCTCTGTTCCTCATATCACTGTCCATCCCTTTCTCTCCAGGCGCTATGCCACCTGCTCCTGCTCTATGGACTGGTGCTTGGCATGGCATTGAGCTGGCACTCCATCAATGGCCTAGCTGTCCTGCTCCTGCTGCCCTACCTGGCCTGGCTCACACTGACCACTTCATTGGCCTATCGACTATGGATAGACAACTCCAGTACAGAGTCACAGCTCTCTTCCCAATCCCAGCTTCAAGCCATGGGAGAGAAGATAGACTGAGACAGGGAAAGTACAGAAGGGTGAATCTGAGTAGAGATAAAAAGGGGATGAATGCCAAGGGTTGGGGTTGGAGAAAGCTAAGGGAAGGAACTGTGGAAGGAGGGAGGGCAGAGATAAGGAATCCCCAAACACAGCCTCTGATCAATATTCCCATACCCTCCCTAATAAGCTGACCTGATCTTGAACCTCCTCTGTAATTCCAAGCTATTCCATTTTCCATTTTCTTCTTTGTCATCATTATGACATTTTATGACTATTAGAATAAAGAGGATTTATATCTGTTTAAAAGCTTATTTACAAATAAAAATAAACATTTTATTGGTTCTGAGTATGTGATTAATATTGTATATAGATGTGTCTATTTGAAAGTCTCAGTATTAATGTAGATGAATGCACAAGTTTATAAACAAAATAATAGTAATAGTTATAGTGAGAGGCACTGAGGCTTGTGGGTAGAGATCTGGCCTTGAGGTCAGGAAGACTTGGCCAAGTCCTGATTTCTTACGTAATTTAGGTGACTTTGTGGCACATGAGGTGCTCAAGGAGGACAGGCACCTCTGGTGTGAAGACTTGCTGAGCCCTTTTCAGGGCTACTCATCTACATTTGGTGTCTGCCTGGCACTCAATTCTCACCTGTGGTTCCAAGAAGCTGTGTGGTATGTGTACTGGTCACATCCCAGTAAAACTGTCTCAGATGGTCTACACCAAGTTGAAAGTAACCAATAGGCCTCAAACTCATCAATGAGTTAGGGGATGTCTACCCTTGCAAGCATATGAAGACTTTCCCCAGCAGAATGGATGGATGAGAACTATTTGTCGCAATGACATGAAGGTGACTGAAGCAGGTGCTGTGGAGCACTTAGAGCTTGGTCACATATCAAAGATACCAAAGGCATCTTGGCTTTTGTCATGTTACTGGATTTCCATAACTGGGAGAGTGAGGGTAAGGATTTTGTGTTACACTGTTTCATTTAAATCCAATTCATGTGCAAGTCAATTGGTCCTTCATGTCATTGGTCCTCTTAAAAAAAACAAAAAACTTAACAGTATATTACCTTAGCTAAGTCATTTGATTTCTTACTGCCCCAGGCAACTCTTACTAGAAATATCCAATGGGGATGAAATTATTGTAAAAGTTTGCTGTTTTCAAAACACTTTGGTTCTTAAGCAGGGATTATTAAATCCATTTTTTCAGATAAGGAAAACTAGATTCAGAAAAAGTGACTTGCTCACGTAGACACACACAAATGGTAGATTTAGGACAGGAATCTAGATTGTAGATATGTTCACAAATGAATGAATGAATGAATGAACAAATGCATTTTATTAAGTACTGAGTTAAGCGTTGGGGATACAAAAAAAAAAGACAGTCCTTGTTCTTAAGGAGCTCTAACTCTAGCGAAAGAGACAACAAATATAGGTGGTTTAAATGAAAGTCAGATGGAACCAATGGTCCATATCACAGCAAATCTTCTTTAAGGTAATTTCCACTAATAAAAAAAAATCTATTTCTGATATTGAACAACCCCAAAGCCAAAGACTTTGGTGGCAAGAACTTTCTTTTAAGTCTCTTTAGTGGCTCTGACTGCCAAGGAATATGGTGTGTGTGTGTGTGTGTGTGTGTGTGTGTGTGTGTGTGTGTGTGTGTGTGTGTATGTGTTTGGGAGAGAGGTAGAAATAAGGTGCCAGGAGAAGTAGCTGCAAAATTTCATCTCCACATGGCTACTCCTGGCAGAGTGTGGTCAACAGTTTAGGAGAAGCAGGGTGTTCCTATTCCTAGGGCTCTTGAGCTCAGGGTCTTAGACTGTTTCTGTCCTAATCTAAGGTGGTGGGTGTGATGGTTTCATTCAACACTATCACAAGAGCTGGGAGGAAACTTAGAAAAACTTAGGAAACTTGTATTAGATAGCTAATACAAGTTGCTTGTATAAGGATGTCTTTTGACTCTAAGGGCAATTATCTTTCTATTCTACCTCGATCTATGGAACCCCAGGTCCCATGCCTCCTCCCATAAAGTATTTTGACAACTCCCATTGCCTGCCCCCAAAGCTCTCCCTCAGGCTGGTCTCCCTTTCACTCTTCCTGGTTTGATGACAAGAGCAGGGCTTTGGAAATCAGAGGACCTGGGTATGAATTCAGGCTCTGTTCCTATATAACCTTGGTTCATTTTTCTCATTTATGAAAGAATGGGTTTGAACTAAACAATTTGTAAATTCCTTCTCGGCTTTCAATCTGCAATCCTATGATCTGTGAATGTCTATGTTATCATCTTGTTCTTTTTTGCTTTCTTATACGCTATTCAAAATTTAGTTGTCGAGAGGTTGTATGAGTTCCTTCTACAACCCTGAGGGGTTAGGTCTGAACTGTATGTACTAGTACTGACTGAACTTTCATTCATTCTGTTTGGCTTGGCTGGTTGAGGTGGAAAAGTTGAAACACTCCTTGTTTCCCATTGCCACTTCCAAGTTCTCTCCCTTCCTTTATCACCTCTCTTCCTTTGAGGTTCATACTATTCATATCTATCACCCAATCAAAATCCTGGTAGCTATTGTCTACAGAAAAGCACCCACCTTCCATTACTTTCCTTCCTTCCCCAATGAGTTCAATACTTAGCTTATAATTTTTCTGTCCTTCCCAACTCCTGCTCTCATACTAGGGGACTTCAATATACATATTGATTCTCCCTCAAATGCCCTAATCACTCAGTTTCTCAACCTACTCATAAGCTACTCCTCCAACCCACCTCAGTTACACATAAAGATGTTGCCATTTTTCCCTCACCCACTGTTAGGGGCACTCTGGATCTAGGCCCCCTGGAGCGGATAATGAGACGCCGGTGGGTTTGGACCTGTTGATGTGGAATGCCACATTAGCAGGGGAACTCCTGCCTTGCCGAGCTGGGCTCTGCCCTCTGGGAGGTACTTGGGAGGAGTGACCACCCCTAGAGGAGGGCAAAGGAGAAGTTTGCCCAATTAAGGAGGAGCAAGGCCGCCCTTGCGGGGAGCGCAGAGGGGGATAAAAGAGCAGGTA
>CM053770.1:321175889-321207695 GCA_028658325.1 Potorous gilbertii
GATAGCACAGTGCCTGATACATAGTAAGCACTTAGTAAGTGTTCTATCATCTATCTATCTATCCATCATCTATCTATCTATTTATCTATCTATCTATCTATCTATCTATCTATCTATCTATCTATCTCTCTTTCATCTTATCATGCAAATATGCTTGGAAAGGGCCATAGCTATTAGTCCCTAACACTTTAGTGTGAGTTAGTCAGATACCCTTCTCCAGTTACCAGGACAGGCTAAGTAAGATGGCAGCTATAGGTGTTAGAATAGGGCCTGGAAAGGGAAGCACAACAGAAAGAGGCATGGAAGCCACACTGCTGATTTTATAATTTACTGAAGTTGATCCTAGGATCCTTTTTAAGGTAATAGGCCATTGGGGACTCATTTTCCTATTGCAAACTGTGTAGGTTACACACACCCCCACCCCCCAGCCCTCCCCATTCTTCATACACACTGTTTATGTCAACAAAGCCTGTTGCCTTAGGGGGTTGGGTTGTGCCCACCAGGGAGTAACTGTGTTGACCTATGTTTGTGTACTGCATCTAGTCTCAGTAGTGACAACTGGAGGGGGTGGGGAAAACAGAGAGGTCACTGTGGGCTGAGTTTGAGAAGCAACATGCTGTCCAGGACCCCAGCTGTCCCTGCACGTAAAGCACTTGTCCCTTCAAAGAGCCTGGGAGGTGTCTCCTTTCATCACTCTGAGAATTTAAACCTTCCCCTAGTCAAACCTCCACTTTTCCCTGTCTCCAGGCCAACTCTGTTCCCTTCCCCTGGGCAGGCAGTTACCTAGTCCAATGAGGAAAATTAACCCTCTGCCTCCATCTAGGCAGGTTTTGTCTTCAGTCTCAGCACCATAACGAAAGGGAACAAATGCTTCAAAATGTGTGTTTTTTTAACTTTTAAATTAATTAATTTATTTTTAGTCTTCAACATTTACTTCCATAAGCAATTTTTCCATCTCATTGCCTTCCCCACCTCCCCAAGACAGCTTGCAATCTGATATAGGCTCTACATAGACATTCTTATTAAACATGTTTTCACATTAGTTATGTTGTATAGAAGAATTAGAACAAATGGGAGAAACGATGAGAAGGAAAAAAGAAAACAAAAAAGAGAACAAATAGTATGCTTCAATCTGCATTCAAACTCCATATTTCTTTCTCTGGATGTGGATGGCATTTTCCATCATGAGTCTTTTGGAGTTTTCTTAGATCTCTGCATTGCTGAGAAGAGCTAAGTCTATCATCAGTCATTGCACACTGTGACTGTTACTGTGTACAATGTTTTCCTGATTCTGTTTACTTCACTCAGCATCAGTTCATATAAGTCTTTCCAGGTTTTTCTGAAGTCTGCCTGTTTGTCATTCCTTACAGCACAATAGTATTCCATTAAATTCATATACCACAACTTGTTCAGCCATTCTCCAATTGATGAGCATTCCCTCAATTTCTAGTTCTGGTTCCACCATTAAAAATGCTGATATATATATATTTTGTATGTGTGGATCCTTTTCCCATTTCTATGATCTCTTTGGGCTACAACCCTAAAAGCGGTATTGCTGAGTGAAAGGGTATGCACATTTTTGTAGCCCTTTGGGCATAGTTCCAAATTGCTCTCTCAAAAGGTTTTCTTAAAAGGCTATGGGAAGAGAAGAGAAAAACACCATTAGTTCTAAAATTATAGATTAAGAGCTGGAGAGATTGAGTGATTTGTCCAAGGTTATAGTGGCAGTAAGTGACAGTCAGGATTCAAATCCAGACCCTCTGAATCCAGTTTCAGGCCTCTTGCCACCATGCTATGCTATAGGTTCTCCCTGAGTAAGCATGGGCAAGTCATTTTCCCTCCCTGGATCTCAGTTTCCTCATCTTTAAAATCAAGAGGTAAGACTCTATAGATGGTCTCTGAGGTCCCTTCCAAGTTTCGAAAATCTATGATTTTTTTTTTTACTCACAATCCAGTCTTGCCCATTGAATGCCCCCTCAGTACTACTGAAGGAAAAGAGAAACCTGAAGAATGACGGAGTCAAGTCTGGGAAGCAATCATTTGTTCTTTGTCTTCATTCCTCAGTGGATAAAATATTGGGTCTGGAGTAAGGAAGATCTCAGTTCAAATCCAGCCCCAGACATTTACTAGCCATGTGACCCTGGACAAGTCACTTCACTTCTATTTGTCTCAGTTCCTCGCCTGTAAAAAGGGTATAATAATACCAGCATCTTCCTCCCCGGTTGTTGGAAAGATCAAATGAGATCAGAGTTTTAAGCGTTTAGCACTGTACGTGCCACGTATGTAATAAGTGCTATATAAATGTTTATTACTATTGTGGCTATTGTTAATGTCATTACTCTTCAGCCGTAGACACTTACTATGTGACCCTGAACAAATCACTTAATCTCTGCCTGCCTCAGTTAATTCAACTGTAAAATGGGGATAATTGCAGCACTTACCTCCCAGGGTGGTTGCAAAGATAAAATACGATCATATTTGTAAAGTGTTTGGCACAGTGCCCAGCAGTAGGTGCTTAAGGAACGCCTGTCTCCTCCTTTCCTATCCTCTATCACCTATGCATCCTAATTTCTCTCTGTGAGCCAATGTTTAATGGCTCCTTCACCTTCACAGGGCCTGTTCCCCATGAGTTGTGATCCTGTCCCTCCCCATATCCTTCTAGACTGTGTTTCCCTCCTCCCCTATTCCTCAGGTTCATAATCAAAAACACCCAGGTTCCTGTTGTTTCACCCTCTCTCTCTCTCCTCCCCTCTCTCTCTTCTCTCTCTCTCCCCTCTCTTTCTCTCTCTGTCTCTCTCTCTCTCTCATCTCTCTCTTTCTCTTTCCCTCTCTCTCTCTGTCTCTCTCTCCCCTCTCTCTGTCTCTCTCCTCTCTCTCTGTCTTTCTCTCTGTCTCTATCTCTCTCCTCTCTTTCTCTCTCTCTCCTCTCTCTCTCTTCTGTTTTTCTGTCTGTGTCTCTACCTCTCTGTCTCTGTCTGTCTGTCTCTCTCTCTTCATTGATTCATTGAATCTTTCCTCTTCTCAAGGTATACCTTGAGTCATGTGACCCTTCTGATCAAAACCCTGCAAAATGTAAGCTCATTTGCCAATCATTCAAGGTTCCTCAATATCTGGTATCATCTCACTTCCCCCAAGGTTTTCTCATACTATTCCCAATCACCTAACTACAATTCTGGCCAAACTGGGCCATTTGCCATCTCATATACAAATATACACACATACACACAAATATACACATAAATATATACACATGTGTGTATACAAATATACACACATACATGCATTCATATATGTGTATATACGCATGACTGCATTTTTCACCTCGGTGCCTCTGCTCACACTGTTTCCTACCTGAATGCCCTCAGTCCTGCTCTCCATTGTTTGAAGTCTCCTCAATCTTTATATCCCAGCTAGGCATTTAGATGGTATAGCGAATAGAGATCACTGGTCTTGGAGTAAGGAAGACCTGATTTCAAATCAGCCTCAAATGATTACTAGCGGTGTGACCCTGGGCAAGTCACTTCATCTTTATATACTTCAGTTTCCTCACCTGTAAAATGGGAATAATAGTAGTACATACCTCTCAAGGTTGTTGTGAGTAAAAAAGATGATATTTGTAAAGTACTTTGTAAACCTTAATGTGCTATCTATCATCATTACAACCAACATCATCATTATTAAAATGTCCTTCCTGCCAAGAAGTCTTCTGAATTCCTGCTTGGTAACTGATTCTTCTGACCCCTTCCCATAGCAATTTTGACTTCTCTGATTCACATATCATACATTATTTTGTAGAATATTTATCTCCTGTTAATATGCCAAAGCTCTCATTAGACCATAAGGTAAAGAGGATGGAGAGTTAGCCTGTCTAAACTTTTTAATTATCCCCAGTGTCTTGCATGCAGTTGGTGCTAAAAAGATGTTTACTATGATTCCTTCCCTTCTGAAGTCTTCCACTGAATCTTTCTCATAGTTTCCCAGGATAGAGTGGATGGATACAAGATAAAGTAAGACCAAGCAGAGGCTGAAACATGTCTGAGGATTCTCTTAGCCAAGGATGTTACTGTGGCCCTTTAAATCCAGTGAGAATTGGGGAGGGGGCCCTAGTGGGGAGTTCACTGCCCTAGAAGGAGCTCGGTAGCAGCTGGAGGGGGTGGAGCCAGGTCTCTGGCATTGAATTCCCCAGATTAACTGGAGCACTCTGAGGTGGGGTGGGGGGTTGAGGAAAATGCCCTGGGTTTGGCATGATAGCCAGGGAATCTAGCCCCTCCACCAAAGGGAGTCAAAAATAACCAGTGAGGATCTAAGGGAACTCCAGGGATGGATCTGGTGAAGGGAGGAGGAGAATGGTGGTGGTAAAGGAAGCTATCACTCATCAGGGGAAGGTGTTTGGCTCAAAGCCATTCTTCTAAAGGTCAGAGGGGACAGGCCTGGGTTGGAGGGATAGGGACAGGGAGCCTAAACTGGATTACTTGCAGAGGGCTTTCAGAGGCCAGGAGGTATAAAAACAAGATTCCTCTACCACCATCCCACCTTTACCCAAGTCCCTCTGAGTTCCTCAGCTCACTCTGAGTGAAAGGGTAACAATTTTGGAAATATAGACCAAACTGTCAGTAATCAGAGCCTGGAAGAAGGTGGTGTGGACAATAGAAGGGAGGACCTCTTAATGCCTTCTCTTCTCTTACCTTTGTCCCTTTCAGACAAAGGGCCATCTCCAGTCATCCTGATCTCTGCCTTGTCGCTGGATCCAGATGGCTCAGGAGGAGACAGCTTTCAGCCCTCCCTCACTTAAGTCCAATTCACTTGCATGCCATGGCATCATCTCCCTGATGTCATGGTCCTCTTCAAGAACAAAGGGCAAACAACAACAGCCCTTTCAAATCACTCCTTGTAAGGGTAGGAAGGACTCTATACATATCAGAAGAGGGAAAACTGAAGCCAAGATTGGTTAAGCAATAAGTCTGAGGCCCAGATCTATGCCAGAGGTTCAACTGTGGACATGAATCCTGATTTTTCTCACTTCTAAACCATAGTTACAGCCACATAGCCAAAACTTAGGAAGCTATGACAAAAAAAAACAAAGATTCCCCCAAAGCGACAAGTCAGAAAGGGTGAATTGAATCCAGGCATTTTAGGAGCTAAGTCTAAGGGAGTTGTCTGAGGCTCCCTCAGAGAGGCTGTGACTTGTCCAGGGTTAGGTAACTGATAAGTGCCTCCAGACCCGGCCCCCTGTCCTGTCCATTGAAAAGAGTCTCCAACACCACACCCCAGCACACAGAGGGAGATAGAGACTTTTTTGCCTCCTTCCCACTCCACTTTTTCCAAATACATACTCTTAAAAAAACCTTAACAAAAAAACCTTAAAGAGCTATAGAAACATAACTTACTATTTCTATAATATTATTATTGTTAATAATAGCAAAAACCTTAGAGGCTTCATACCAGACAAAAAATGGGGGGCGGGAGGTAGAGCAGTGCAGCATCCAAGCATGGGATCTGCTCCATGAGTCCCTAGAAATGTCCTGTTCGAGGCAAATCCAAATTCATTATAAAGGGTATCCCAAAAGTCTTGGTGCCATGTTAAGCTTTGATTGCTTAAAAGTTATTAAACTTTAATAGTTTAAAGTTTCACTAAGACTTTGAGACACCTTGTATATAAATATTTTATATCAATTTGGCCATGATAAAGGCATATTTTGTTATATATTTTGATTTCTCACTTTTTTTTTTTCTATCTCTTTGCTCATCCCTGGTTCAAAGCCATCACCGACCAATCAACTAAACTATGTTCATTATAATTCTGATACTGTTAGCACCTCTGTGAGGTATCTGTGTACCCTGTTCCCAGTGCATTCCCTATGACACCTTTGAGTCACCTGCAAATAGATACACAAAGTAGTGTTCCCATTCATCCCAAAATGTATTTACAGTGAATGTTTCAAGATGCCCCTGGCCAAGTAAGCCTTCAGTCACCCTTAGCCCTCTTGCCACACTGTCCTGGAACTACCCTAAAACATCCCTGACCAGATTCATACCTCTTCAGGCTAGCTTGGGATTCCTTTGCTAGACCCTGGACTATATTGGAGCCATATTCGAAAGTATCCCACATTGAGGACTTTTCTCTGGTTTTAGGAGGAAGGAGGCATGGCACTACAGGGAGATGGAATAGCTATATGGCTTTCAATTAAATAAACATGGATAAATTAGCATCTGTTAATTTTGAATTCATAGCTCGGACACTAACTCTTTCCATTCTGAAGCCCCTATTCCATCTTGTTTTATTAAACTTTGACCTAGCCTATTCCCAAATCTGTCGACTCCTGACCCTGCCCAAACCCCTATCCAAAAGACCTTCTATCCCTATTAGAGGCCCCAGTCACCCCAATCTAAATTTTCAGGAAACACTGGTCACTCCATCACTCCTACCCACCCTATATGGGGTTGGGGGAGCAGGGAGTTGATGAGTATAAGCTGGAGGCTGGAACAGAGCAAGGTAGTGGGGTGAGGGAGGCATTGGAGAGAGGGAGGCCAGGGCATCGGACCTGCCAACTTTCTGTCTCTACCTACTGATAAATAGGGGATTCCAGTGGCCAAGATTTTCCACTCCCCCCACTCCAACATATTCGTCACTCAATTAAAAAAAGAGTGGGGGAGGGAAGGCACTGGTTATAAGGCCTGAGCCACAGAGGAGCAGAGGACACTGAGCTCGGAGGCTCCTAGCTCTCTCCTGCTGCTCTCAGCCTGATTTAGCTGTTGACAGCTGCTGCCCACCAGCCTAGCTAGTTCCCTGCCTGTGGCCTAACCAACCACCAAACCCAGTGACTCCTACAGCCCACCCCAAAATGGCTGAGAAAGAACAAGCTGCCGCTGCTCCTCAAAATGGAGAGGGGGACTCTGAGAACCTGGATGACCCTGAGAAACTGAAGGAGCTGATTGAATTGCCACCCTTTGAGATTGTCACAGGGTAAGAGACAGGTTGCTGGCTAATCTTCTCTGGGTGAGATAGGAGGGAGATTTTTCAGGATGAGTGTGGGGCCTTGGCAAAGGTGGTAGATGCGGACCAGGGCTGGGGAAGGGAGAATTAGGGGGGCACTGGCTAGACTGTGCCCTGAAATTAGGGTTGGGATGTAGACATTAAATCCAGACTAATGCACAAGTGTTTTTAAATACATGAATTTGGGGACGACAGGACATCAGCCTTGCAAGGTAAGGGGCTTCCTTGTGTCCTTGCTATTAATATCAGAACTATAATAACACATTTATATAGTCTTCAAGGTTTACAACGAATTTATCTCACAAGTTACTCTCTGAGGTAGCAGTCTCAAATCACGTGAGACTCCTCCAGAGAGCCGTTTGCCCAAGTAAGGTTGGTTTTGGTTGGTATTTTCATCAGTTTGTTTTATTTGTAATCCCTTCAAGAGGGACTGGAAACTCTACTATCTGTAATCCTGAAGCAATTGACTGGGGGGTTTGGGAGAGGGAGAGAGAGAGAAAGAGAGAGAGAGAGAGAGAGAGAGAGAGAGAGAGAGAGATCAATAATAGGAGTTGAATGAGAGAAGAGTTTCTTCCTACAAATCTCTTATGAATTTTCCCAGGGGAGAGAAGCAGAAGTGATCCATGCACCCCACGAGCAAGGAGCTTGTATATAGTCCAGGTCAGAGAAACCAGACCATTGAGATAAATTCACAGAGTATGAAGCAAAGGGACATTCTGGTCAGGTGGGAGGTGGAGGGTATTGGATTCAATTCTGCCTAAGCAAAGTGGGTTTCCTGGACAAGAAGAAGTAGGTTCAGGGGCAAGGAACAGGGCAGGAGGCTGTGTTTAGCAGTCACTGGGGCCCCACTGACTTGTCCAGAACATAATTGCTTTCATTGTCTCTTCCCTAGCCCTCTGGCTATTGCTGCTGCCAAACTGGCAGCCAAAGAGAGTGAGACAGGGGTCTTTGAGGGGCTGAGCTCAGCTGTCCCTGACTCCAAATCCTTCCCCACATCTCAATATTTCTCACTGTCACCTGGAGAGAACAGCAATGAGCTCTCTACCTGCCCCTTAAAGCTTTCCCCTACTCGTCAGTGTCTCCCTTTGAGATGTGGGGAGAACAGCAGTGCTCAGATGAGTGGGGATCGAAGTCTCAGAGACAGTAGGCAAAACATGGGCAAGGTAGCTTCCAAGGACAGGAAAACCTTACTCAGGGGGATTTATCCTGAATCCTGAGAGGAAGAACAACCCCCAAATTTGTCCTGCCCTGTGCCCACTCAAATAATCTCGCCCTTATCCTGGGATTAGGGGAACAGCTGGGGCCAGATAGATCCAGGGATAGGGAAAGCTCTGGGGCAGCCTGGCCAAGAGATCCCCACTGCCCGCTTAGATCATTAACTGAGCCTCCCCTCTACCACGGACACTCCTTAATGAATAGAATGATAGAAAAAACAAGTAAAGGTCATGGGAGGGGTGAGGTGGGGAAGGTGAAAGGACACTATCCAAGCAGCCTCGTTTGTACTATCCTAGGCCCTGCCATTGCAATGGAAAGAGTTTCCCGGCCTATTCTGTGACTTGTGGGTTCCAAATATGGAAGATTCCTAGGAACAGACAAGTGGCGAAAGGGCTCGCAGATCAAGTTTAAATTTTGTGTAACCCCAATGTTCCCAACTGAGGAAAAGAAGCAAACAGTACCCTACCTTCCATTTCCACAACCCACCTCCACAGTCTAGGGAGAAAGGGAAGCTGTCAGTGTGGACTAGAAATATGTAGCCCAGAGAACAGAGAGCTCTGAAATGGACAGTGTTTCCTTTCCACACTCCAGTGAAACAAGCAACAGATGCAGGAATTTGTCCCCTGGGGCCCTTCTGGGAAAACAGCATTGAGATAGCCTGTAGGTGTCACTGTTCAACTGTCCTGGGAGGCAGGAAGAGGAGGGGATGTTTGCCCCCCCTCCTCACTTGTCAACCTCTGTGTCACTGAGGTCAGCAAGCTCCCAAGTCAAAGGTGATTCTTCAGGTCAGACCCCTTGGGGGAGCCTCTGGGATTTGGGCCATGATCTGGCAGATAAGCTCAGAGCACTTCATACTCTGACTTCTGGGTGGCAGAAGAAGCGGGAGAGGGAAAAAGAAGGTAGGGAAGGGAAAGAGGATAGGAAGGAAGATGCAGAACAAAGAGAAAAAAAAACTTCTTTTTTTTAAAGTCTTCAAAGTTCCTATCTTCAGCCCAGAGGTTGACAGGATGCAGACAAAAGATAGACCAAGAACTTTTATAAAATAATGTAAAACAAATTTTTAAGGACCACTATTCGGGAATGCTGAGAAGAGGCAGAGTAAAGACCAGATGCATTTGCAGATGAGATGGTGCCTCCAGAAACTGGAGAATCTGCCTTTTGATGAGCATTCCATAAGCCCCTCCCCCGCTCAGCCCCTGAGCCAGATGAGTTAGAAGATAGTAAGTATGAAGACTTGGAGGCAGAAGGCATGTTTTAGAGAACTGAAGATTTCCCTTGGGGCCATGGGGTAAGGGCAAGACAACAGACCTGAGCCCCACAAAGCTTTCAGCTTCTGGAGAACAAGAGCTTGGATGAGACCTAGTCCATTGAATTTTGCTGTGGCTTCTGAACACACAGTGGGATAGCTAGTGGTACAATGGATAGAGCTCCAGGTCTGAAGTCAGGAAGACTTGTCTTCCTGAATTCAATTCTGGCCTCAGACACTTTCTAGCTGTGTAACCCTGGGTAAATCACTTAGCCCTGTTTAACTCACTTTCCTCATCTGTAAAATGAGCTAGAGAAGGAAATGACAAATTATTCCAGTATCTTTGCCAAGAGAACCCCAAATGGGGTCATGAAGAGTCAGATATGACTGAATTCAGGAAGTACCTTATATTCAGAAAATGTCTATGGCCGTATGTTTCCCTTCCATAGGTTACACAATTGGTAGGTGTGTCTCTCTACTATTTTCACTCCAAAGTAATGTATAACACATGTCTTTGGGGTGGGGCATGAGTATGTGTGTGTTTACTTGAAGAAAGCTGACATTAACAAATGAAACCCTAGGAATCTCTTCAGTCATAATGCATCATCAAAAATGAGAGAAAAGTTAGAGAGGAATTAAAAAATATCCTGGTCATAATCACAAATTCCAAATGCCCTTTGGGGCCCTAGAGCACATTAAAGGGATGGCCTAGAAGGAAGAGAAACTATCCAGCTGACTCCATCGAGCCTTGATTCTATGGCAAAGTCATGGGCTGTTGGGTCTAAAAGGAGGTGACACATAGCTAGCTGAGTGGTGACAGATAGTTGGACAGCTTCCTGAGAAGGAGGCATAGACATACAGCAGGCTTGGGCCTCCCATCATCTTGATTATGGACACCAGAGAGATTCCCTTCTCAAGAAGGAGGGTCTGTGAATAAGGCAATGTTGCCCCAATGAGGAAAGGGGAGGGAATATGCATTCATGTAGCACCTACTATGTGCTAGGCACTGCGCTATCAGTTTTTTCCAAATATTACCTCATTTGGTCTTAAAACAAGCCTCTGAGGTAGGTACTATTACTGTCCTTATTTTACAATTGAGGAAATGGAGGCAGAGAGAGGGGAAGTGATTTGCCCAGGATCACACAGCTAATGAGTGCCCGACTCCAGGTGCTCTGCCCTACCACTTACCTCCAATGGGGGATGATCTCGACATCAAAGCACCAGGCTGTTGGATTGACTGTGTAATTACCAAGGTTCCTTCTAAATCAAACGTACCACATTATACCGGTTTCCCAAGGCCATGGGGTATATTCACCTCACTCCAAAGAATCCTCCTGTGTTCCTTCATTACCCTGGGAGATGAGGAAAGAGAGGTTCTTTTCCATGATAGGTGGAACTGGGACCCTCAGTGACATGAGTCACTAGACTGATTGTTTCTCACCCTACACTGATTGGCCTCCTTCATGAAAAGATTATTGAGGTGGGGCAGGAGTAAGCGGATGGATAGCAGGAACTTAGAGAAAAGGGGAGGAGATAGGCATTTACCTTCATTGTAAAAGAAGAATATCTCACCTCCAGTGCCAGACATTAACATCTTCCCTCCATAGTCCCCAGAGAGGAAGCACTGGAGCAACAAACAAGCCACTGGAATACACAGATGAGTCAGGTCGCCTCCCTCCATGGCAAAACTCACCTTCTCAAAGGAAAAATCAAGGGACCATGGGATTTTAGAGTTTAAAAAAGACCTCAGAAACTTTGGAGATTTATCTAGTCCAAGGGAGGGGAACACTTGGTCTCAAGGTTACATGTGGCCTTCTAGATCCTTGGGTGAGGCTTTTAGACTGAGTCCTACTTATATAGAACAAATCCTTTTATTAAGGGAATTTGTTCTGTGAAGTTTAGATTCAGTCAAAGAGTCACCCTTGAGGACCCAGAGGGCCAAATGTGGCCTCGAGACCACAGGTATCCCACCCCTGATCTGGTCCAACCTACTCCATTTACAAATGAGGAAATGGAAGCCCACTGAACAGAAGTGACTTGAATAGGGTCATACAAATGATAAGTAATGGAGCAGGAGTTAAACTCAAAGCTTCCAGCTTCCGAATCCAGTGTTCTGGTGTCATGAGGCTAAAATGAGATATCTGTAAAGTTCTTAGCACAGTGCCTGACACATAAAAGGCACTTAAGAAATGCCCATTTCCTCCCTTATTCTGTCCTCTTTCCAACTCATCTTTGAGGTCTCCTGTTTTCTAAACTTCTACTGGCATAATCTTCCTTAATAGTCAGTTAATCAATAAACATTTATTAAGCTCCTACTACATACTGGACAGTGAGCTAAGCACTAGAGATACAAAGAAAAGGTCAAGGCAATTCCTGTTCTCAAGAATCTCACCATCTAATGGGGGAGATAGCATACAAACGAACTATATATAAATTGAAATAACCAGCAGAGAGAAGGCAGTAGAATTGAAGAGGGATTGGAAAAGAATTCCTCTAGAAGATAGGATTTTAGCTGTGACATGAAAGAAGCCAAGAGGTAGACATGAAGAAGGAGAACACTCTAGTCATGGGAATAACCAATGAAAATGTCCAGAGCTGGAAGATAGAGCATCTTATTCAAATAAAAGCAAGGAGGGCAGTGTCACTGTATCAAAGTATACATACAGGGAGAGAAGTATAAGAAGATTTAAGAAGACGGAAGTGGGGTGGGGGGGAGTTAAGGTTATGAAGTGCTTTGGGCTTTGAATGACAAGAGTATTTTACAATCGATCCTGAAGGTGATAGGGAGCCACTAGCATTTATGGGTAGGGGATGACAAGGGCTCTGAGCTTCAGGAAGGCTCATTTTGACAACTGAGGAGAGTGTAGAGAGACTTGAAGCAAGACTCACTCCCAAATCTCACCCTAAGGATTCAGATAATTGTCAAGTATGATTCTATTGCATTCTCTCCAAACCTGGACTGCCCCACAGGCTAATATAATATATATTAATATAATAATATAAATAATAGGGGATATATTTATTAGGACAGTCATCCTCCTTCCCTCCATGGCTCATCTAAAAGATCAGCTGACAGAGATGGTCCTCTACAAGGAAAGAAAACAAAGTTAAGATGCCTCCCAGGCTCTCACTTGGGGCATACATGAACTCTTATAAATATGTACAAGTTCTTTAAACCTCTTCCAAACATCTTTCCTTGATGATGGGGAGCGACAAAAGAAGAGAGAGAAGGGGAAACTGAAACAAACAAGAGCACTTGTAAAGCACTTAGCACAGTGCTAAGTTCTTCCCTACCCCTCTCCCTTTCGGAAGCAAATCTGGTGGGAGGGTTAGGGAAAAGAGAGGAGAAAAGAGAGCTGAAACTAGGTAATTTTCAATGATCCATGTGCAAAACTTGGGAATTTTTTCTGCCAAAAATGTTTAATCCCACTGCCACTCATATTTCTGTATGGTAAGGAACCTCTGTTACACCCATCATGTTGGTATGTGTTCTCAGGAAATGGTGCCTTAAGGGAGTGTGCCCTCCCTCCCTCCCCAATCTCTCCTCCCTTTCAGCAGAACCTAGTTTATCATATTTTAGCTTCTATTGGAGTTATCTGGATACATGCCGTACGCCATTTTACGGCAAAGACCGACTTTGTATCCTTCCAACGGCCTAGCACAATGACAAATATTACTGAAGCAGAAAGAAAGCTGAATCTCCAGTCTATATAACTTGGATTCAAATACCAGATTGGCTACTTATTGTGATTTTAGGCAAGTAACTACCTCTCTGGGTCTCAGTTTCCTCACCTGAAAAATGAGGGCATTGGACTAGACAAAAAAAGGTCTCTCCTAAGATTGGAGAAAGATGTTTTACTCATTCACATGTATGTCCCTTTCCACTACAGAATAATGTAACCCCCAAATTTTGAGGATATATTTTGATTATCAGGAGCAACTGCTTATCATAATTGGAGGAGCTATATAAAATTGATCAGAACATTTTTGTTGTTGAGATATTTCAGTGTATCTGACTCTTTATGACCCAGTTTTGGGGTTTTCTTGGCACAGACATTGGAATGATTTTCCATTTGCTTCTCCAGCTCATTTTACAGATGAGGAAACAGAGGCAAACAGGATTAAATGACTTGCCCAGAACTACACAGCTCATGTCTGAGACCAGATTTGAACTCAGGATTTCCTAACTCCAGACCCAGCACTCTCTCCACCTTGCTGCCCCACATCAGAACACTAGCCTATCTATATCATAGAATCTTAGAAATGAAAAAGACATGAGAAGTCATTTAGTTTGGCCCATAACTGACCAAGAAGCCACTTTTATAAAATCTGGCAAACAGCCATCCAGCTTTCCATCCTAGGTTTTATTTGTTGAAAGTAAACAGAAGAGTGCCTAAAGAACTGTTTAAGAGTATTAAGTTCTTCTGACTGGGCAGCTAGGTGATGTAGTGGATAGAACACTAGTTTTTGAATCAGGAAGACTCATTTTCATGAGTTCAGATCTGGCCTCTGACACTTCTTAGCTATGGGACCCTAAGCAAGTCACTTAACCCTGTTTGCCTCAGTTTCCTCATCTGTAAAATGAGCTCAAGAAGGAAATGGTTAGCCTCTCTAGTATCTCTGCCAAGAAAACCACAAATGAGGTCACAAAGAGTCAGACATGACCAAACAACAATGGGGGAGAATCATACTCTTGGCTGCAGCGTCCTAGGATACTAGGTTCATAATATCAGCATTGGCAGCTGGTAAAGTTTCTCTCTTTATCCCTTTCTTCTCCCTCTCTCATATTCATCTCCTTCTCCTCTGCACTCAATATTCTAGTAGTAAAATATGTGCTTAAAGGATTTTCTTAAGAAAACATGATAATTAGGAAGAGAATTCTACTACTGCTGCAAAGAAAGAAATACATATACTATTGGATTATCTGCATTACTGCTTTTTTCTGTTAGGGGGAAATAATTGAGACCACTATATTATGACTAAAAAGAAATCACCCAGTAGAGGGGAGCTCCTCAACCTTTTGTTATATCATGGGCTTCTTGGCAATCTGGTAAAACCTGTGGAACATTTCTCAGAATAATATGCATAGAATAAAATGCTTAGGATTACAAAGGAAACCAATTACATTGAAATAAAGATGAAATTCACTCCTCCATTCAATATCATAGGCCCCTTGAAATCTATCCAAAAGACCTCTTCTTGGTCTATGGACCCCAGGTTCAGAATCTCTTCTGTAGGGAAACTTTAGTACCCCTTCCAGACATTTTAGCTGCCTTTTTGACCTGTTAACCTCCAGAACCTGGATGTTCTTGGTTTCAAGAGAAGCCCCTAATTAGATGATGAACTTTACATAAGTCACTAGCATTTAGCACAGTGCCTGGCACATAGTAGATACTTAATAAATGTTCACTGACTGACTGTGAGAGGTCACTTCTCTCATTCTCTAGTTTTCTTCTAATCAAGATACTCAAGGAAAGCCAAACTGTCCTAGCTTCCCAGCCCACAGGAGGATCAAGAGTCAAAACTTCCTCTGTGATTTGTTCTTTTGAAATAATTTTCTCTGTAGCAATATCTGGTATAGTGCACCCCCTCACTGAGCAGGAAAGGAGTCTGATGCTGGAGGGAGGAGTAAACTGGGTATTAATAGAGGGCTGACCTTCTCTCCTCTGGTTTCTGGTTTCTCTGGGTTCCTTCCTTGTGCTCAAGGAAGCTGGACTTCAGCATTCCAGTAGAGAATAGGGCTCTTTTCAAGCTGGGCACCTCATCTCTGGATCCAGCAACCAATTAGGACAAATCAGCTTTATCTGCTTGAGAATCTCTCTGGCAAAATCTTTGGGATGAAAGAAAACCTATCCAGGAGTCAAAGGGATAGGGCCCTCTGCAAGTTCTATTAATTTAGTCAGGAATAGTTTACAAAACTATGTTTTTGCATTTAACACTTGCTTTGGCTAAATCCTCTACACTCTGCAGGAAATACCTGTAGAACTTACTTTCAGAAGCACAGTTACTCATCCTATTAAGGAATTTACTTAATTACTGAGATTGCTCTGGTCTGAATTGGGGCCAAAGGAGAAGCAAAATGCAAATAAAGAGTTAAAGCAAAAAATACAGTACCTTTTCCACTCTCCATATACCTCTCTATACATATACAATATACACACAGATAGTCTACTTGTATATTAAATATAGTATATATAATATAGAATAAATACATTCTACAAACCTATATGTATGTCTTTTTTTGTCCTTCATTCTCAGAGAGAACCAATAACATCAAGAGGGTGATATCTTGATTTGCTAGTGAACTGTATTTGAGTGGGGCAGAGCTGAGCAAAGTCAGCAGCCTAACTCCTCCAGTTATCAAAATATAGTGCCAAGACAAAGGTTAAGGTGACTCTCAATGGCTTAGGATTCAGTGGGTGACCTTAGTCTTCCCAAATTAAGGTGTTTTCCAGGTCTTGGTTTGTCTGAGGCCATACCCATTCAATGACTTAGGGTGGCTAAAGAATTGAGACAAATGATGGCTCAATTTACCAAAACAAAGATACCAATCTGGGAAGGGTAGTCCCTCAGAATTTCTGGCCAGAACAGAAAACAATTGCTGTATACACTCATTCTAAGCCATCAAAATCTAAACAATGAGCCACAGAGGGTTGGGTTGGGCTTATTATTGATCATTCAATGAAAGTCAGAGTGATCTGGATTTTATGGTGGAGTCATGTAGCTCTATTTAAAGCATCAATGGGCTTTTAAAAGCCCATCTTTCCAGAGCTATATTTCAAGAAATCAAAAATGAAAACCATTCCGGACAAAAAGGTAAATTGTCCCAATTTTTTTGGTGGGAAAGGGAATAATAAATAAATAAATGATGTGAAGAAGAAATAGCATCCCCCACATTCTGCTTAAATAATTACTATGTAAAATATGTAGCTATATACTCTTTATAATCAACACATACACATAATATTAATTATAAAGAGTATATATATGTGTTTTACATAGTATATAATATGTATATTTTCTAATGTTCATATTTTGTGTGTGCATACATATGTCTGTATGTGTATGCATGCAAACAACTCACATTTCTGTACTATTGTAAGGTTTACAAAGTGATCTACCATAACATCCCTGTTAGATAAGGTAGCGCACATATTATTTTCCCCATTTTAAAGATGTTGACACTAAGGTGGTGGATTAACTTCCAAATTCTACAATTAACAATGTAAACATTAAAGCCAGATTTAAACCTAGATTATTTATTTTCTCGCTTCCCATGAACCCATCCTTCTTCCAAACTTTTTTTTACCACTGTCCAGGGTTACACCACTTTTTCAGCCAGTCCAATTCAATAATCTCCGAGCAAATCTTGACTCAGTTCTCTCATTCAGCTCACATATCTGATCAGTTGCCAAATCTTGCAACTTATTTCACTCCATTTCTCATATACATCCCCTCTTTTACATACATAATCATCATCTTAGTTCACACCCTCATCATTTCTCAGCTAGACAAAGACGTATTGATTGGATGACCTGCCTCAAGCCTCTTCCCCACTAGAACCCATGGTCCATATTGATGGCATTAAACATTCCACTTGTGGACTGCATGTTGTCCAAAATACACCCAAGTGTATGAACCAGATTACAGGGTAATTGAGAGATATTTAATAAAATAAGTAAAAAAATCAATGAAACATAAATAATAGTACATTTTAAAATTACATCAATATGCAGCCTATAGGGATCCCTATGTGTAGTTTAGTGGTCTCCATTTCAATTAGAGCTTGATACCAGTGCTCCACACTACTGCCAAAGTGGTTTGCCTAAAGCTCATCTGACCATGGCCACACCCCAACCTTCACCCTCACCCTCACCCTCACCAACTCCTACTCAAGGTTTCGAACGGTTCTCTCTTACCACTGAGATTTAATATAAATTCTGCTGTCTTGGAACTTCAAGGTGTTCACAGTCCAGCTGGCCTCTTCCTGTCCTTCCAGTCTTTTAAGTCACTACTCTATGAACCCCATAGTCCAGCCACACTGGCCTATGTGCTATTCCTCCCATCTTCCATTTCCACTCCTTTGCTGTGACTGTGCCCCCTGATAGAAATGCTCTATTTTCTAATCCCTGATTCATAGATTTCCTTGACTTTCTTTAAGTCTCAGCTGATATGCCACCTCTTTCAGGAAGTCTCTTCAGGTCTCCAGCTACTAGTGATCTCTCCCCTTTAAAGCTTCCTTCCATCTACTCTGTATTTATCTTGTATGCACTGATTTGTATATGTTGTCACCCCCACTATAATGTAAGCTTCATGAGAGCAGGTACTCTTTTTGCTTTTCTTTGCAACCCCAGTACTTAGCACCCAGGCCCCAACAAACAGTAAACACTTAATAAATGCTCATTGAGTACTATTCTTACAATCTTAGTTGATCTTTCCACTTTACCCAGCTATCTCTCATGTAGATAACACCCAACTGATAAAAAGAAACCTTGTTAACATTTACATACTGCCTTAAGATTTACAAAGCACCCTACATGCATTATCTCATTTGATCTTTATAACAACTTTGTGAACCAGGCATTATAGGTATCGATGTCCCCATCTTATAGATGAAGAAATTAAGGTTCAGAGGAATTGTGTGACTTGCTCACAGGTACAAGGCTAGTATCAAAGGCAGGACTGGAACTCAGTTTTTTCCTGATTCTAAGTCAAGCACTCTGGTCATTAGACTGTACCATAAGATAAGCAGAGTAAATGCCTAAAAAAAGTTCTATTTGAGGTCTAAGAAGAAAAGAAATTCTAGCCAACATGGGGTTCAGAGAACATTTCAAGGAAAAGTTTGATTGTAATTTCAACAGTGGGAGGTGGGAGAAGAGGGGCAGAGCTGCAGGTAGGGAAGGGCTGGGAACATAGGCATAGAGGCAGGTCAGCACAAGAAGTCTGAACTAGAGAGTAACTTAAATAGAAGGTGAAGAAAGTAAAGGCAGAAAAAATGGGCTGGTGCCAGATTATGGATAGCACTGAGTGGGAGGCTAAGCAAATTCTATTTTATTCTTGTAGGGAGTCACCGATGGATTTTAAGGGGGAATGATATCATTAGATTTGACCATAAATTAACCTGACAGCAATAACAGATTGATGGGAGGGAGGAACAAGAAAGGAGAGAAGACTGGGAATTGGAAGACCTGCAAGGAAGCTATTATTATAGGCCACATAGGAGGTAATGAGGGACGAAGGTAGTGGTAGGGAATAGAAAGTAGGAAGTGAGAGAGATTATAGCCTCTTGGAATTAGTTTGGAGATCTGCTTACTTCAGAGTTATGGACCTTCCTGGAAATTTTTGCTAGGGGACCCAAGCCTTCTACATATTCTGCTCCATGGGACAGGGGGTCAATAATTGCATATTCTCCATGTGGAGAATCCTGTAAAAGCCACTCTGAGGAGACAAGGTTCCTTTTTATAAAGAGCTCCCAGCCTGAGGGGGAAAAAGGCTCATTGGGCAAAAAACATTCGTAAGACAACGTAGCAAGCAACATGGAAGTGACTGAAAATAAATATTGTCCAGTTGAGTAGCTAAATGATAGATGGAGAAAGAGTAAAGGTATGATCTGGAGTCAAAGGGCCTGGATTCAAATCCTGACTCTGGCACTTAATGCCTGCGTGACACTAACTAAATAATAGCCTTTCTGGATCTATTTCTTCATCTGAAAAATGAGGGGGAAGGAGAATTAGATGACCTCTATGGTTTTCTAATGGTCATCTATGGTCCCTTTAGCTCTTAATCAGCTGTATGACTGTGAATGGGATGAGGGACTTAGGAAGGAGGTTTTCAGCTATCTGAAAGGGAACAGATACATGGTTTGGAGAAGAAAGTGCAATGGCATCATAAGAACAAAGATTTCAAGATAAAAATTAGATTAGAAGACATCTAATTTACCACCTTAGGTCATAAATGAGGAGCTGAGATCCAGAGAATTTAAGTGACTTGTCCAAAGTCTTGCTGATCCTAAGTTATAGTTAAGATTCAAATCCAGGCCCTCTGATCCCATTGTTCCAAAGTTCTACTTTAGCTGCCAAGCCTAATGATTCATCTTAGGTGTTCTAAAGGGTTGATAGCTTGGGGTGAGTCTGACCTTGTGCTGGGCTAAAGTATGGGCTCCAGGACAGGGAGCTCATCCGAGTCCCCATTCTTTTGAAATGCTAAGTAAATAATAAACACCTCTGGTCCAGGGACAGAGGGGCTTAGGGAGCTAAGTATAGTGTCCTGAGGAATCCCAGGGGCTGGGCCCCCACAGTCATTTATCTCTATAGCGGAAAATTAGCTTGACATGAGGGAACATGGAAACTTGAGTTTCAGTGGGGGAAGGGAGGGCATGAATCCTACAGGGGATTATTTAGCATTCACCCCAGTCTTTGGCTAGTCCCTTAGGTTATCAGTATCTGGGAACACCAATGCTTCCCCTGCTGGTTTGTCAGTGGTTTGAGTAACCACTACCTCAAATTAGTTTAGAGTAGGATTGTGGATTTCAAACTGGAAAGGACCGAGGTCATCTTAGTTCAACCCCCTCATTTTACAAAGGAAGAAACTGAGGCCCAGATAGAAATGACTTGTCCACTAATGAGTGACTAGTTAGTGGCAGTGCTGGGACCTGAACCCAGCATCCAAGACTCTTCTTGGAATCCACATCACTTCTTGCAGTCTAAACAATTTAGCCCTTAATTAAATACTGTCTCATATTGTTTTGTTTCAAGTATGCCTTATCTTGATTAGGTTATAAGTTCCTTGAAGGTAAGAACTATTTTTCATTCTTCTTTTGCATCCTTCACTGTACCTAGGTCAGTTCTGGACATACTGTAGGCACTTCCTCAATAAATATTTTATTAGAGAGGTAGCTGTTTGACTTTGGATAAGTCAATCACAAGATTGTTCTAAAGTGCAAGTGAGATCATGTATGTTGTCAGGGAATTCTCTTGACTGAGAAGAACGGAATCTCTTAGGAGAGGTGTACCAGTAAATGGAGGGTCCAATGATTATGGGTCAAAGATAGTAAGCCAAACTAAAATCAAAGACATTTAATAGCATGCTAAGGAAGGCTGCTCTCACTAAAAGAAGCTTCTACTTCTTAGGTTACAGATTCTGTTTTTATAACCTTTCTGGTGTGCTTCTACAATCAGCAGCATTTTGTGGCAACTTAGGATAGATAAGAAAAGCACTTCACATAAAGGAGTAGAGAAGTGGGGAGGGGAATCAGTTAAGGGAGAAAAAAGGAATAGTTGGAATTCAACCAGCAGGATTTATTATGAGAAAATATACCCTGCTCAAGGGAAGGAGACAAGGGGAAATGACCAAGTACTTTTACAATTGTGAAAGAAGTCCTTTCAGAAAAAAAACTGCAGGATCTCCTATCTAAGGATAACAAGTAGTTGTTACAATAGCAGATGAGACCATCCACTTTACTATATTTTTTCATAGTTTATTATATTTCATTTCTCTTTCAATAGGACTTAGGAACTTCATAATATTTCACTACCAAATAGTTGGAGTATTAGTCTATCAAGATATTGCAAAATAATTGTAGTTTCTATTTCCCCCTATGATGTAACACATTATGGTACATGAATGCCAGGTATTATTTCCCTTTGTGAATTTCACACTTAATATATACCCAGAATTCACCACTCAAAGTCAAGAGGAAGTTAGGAAATAGCTCCAGAGTGCTTTGTGTGAAGGGTTTGTGTGAGAGTTTGGTCTGTTTTCTATATAGGATAAAACTGTGTAGTCACTGCACTCATCTCAGTCCCTCACTCTGGGGTCACCCTTGATGCTTTTTTTAGCAGGAAATCTGCTGAAAGTTGGGAGGCAGCTTAGATTAGTGAATAGGGTGCTAAAGTCAGAAGTCCAGGAATTGACATGCACAAGTTTTGTAACGTCTATGCCTCAGTTCTGTAACCTGTAAAATCACAGTTTAATATTGCTACCACCTACCTCCTAGGGCTAGAATGAGGAAATTGTTTTGTAAACCTTTAAAAAATTCCTATATAAATGTGTAATTTTATAGTTTCTTTGTCTAATTTGAGGGAATTGTAACATGATAGCTCAAGTTCCTTCCAACTCTAAAATCCTAGAATCCTTGATGGGGGTGGGGGGAGAAGAAGGGGACTGATTGGCCAGTATCTCCATTGTGGTATTGATCTTTAGGCAGCTGGACTTCTAAATAAAATCTCACCTGATGGCCCACCTCCTCCCTTTTCCCTCCATCTCTTCCTCACCTTTAGAGAACGGCTTCCTGTCAATTTCTTTAAGTTTCAGTTCAGGAATGTGGAGTACAGTTCCGGACGGAACAAGACTTTCCTGTGCTATGTGGTGGAAGTCCAGGGCAAGGATGGCCAAGGTCAGATGTCTCGGGGCTACCTGGAGGATGAGCATGCTGGAGACCATGCAGAAGAGGCCTTCTTCAAAACCATCCTGCCCTCCTTCGACCCTGCACTTCGCTACAATGTCACTTGGTATGTCTCCTCCAGCCCCTGTGCAGCCTGTGCTGACCGCATCTCCAACACCCTGAGCAAAACCAAGAACCTTAGGATGCTCCTCTTGGTGGGTCGGCTCTTCATGTGGGAGGAGCCCGAGATCAAGGCTGCCTTGAAGAGGTTGAAGGAAGCAGGATGCAAGCTACGCATCATGAAGCCCCAGGACTTCGAGTATGTGTGGCAGAATTTTGTGGAGCAAGAAGAAGGAGAGTCGAAGGCCTTTGTACCCTGGGAGGACATTCAGGAGAACTTCCTTTACTATGAGGAGAAGCTGGCTGAGGTCCTGCATTGATTGCCTTTACATGTGAGTCTGCCTTCTCTCTTAACCTCCATCTGGGCCGAAGGTTAGGGACTAAGAATCTATAATCCAGCCCCCTCCCACCCTTGCAGTCCTCTTCTTGTACCTTACCTCCCAACACATACTCTTCAAACCAGTGATATTGGCCTCCTGGTTGTTGCACACATAAGACTACATTTCTCAGCTCTAGTCATTCTCTCTGGCTGTCCCCCATGCCTGGAATGATTTCCCTCCTCCACTCCTGACTACTGACCTTCTAGGCTTCCTTTCAGTCCCAAATGAAAGTCCAGGATTTTAGGAAATTTTCTTAAAGGAACACAGGAAGTCTTCCTCAAACCTTCTTAATTCTAGTGCCATCCCCTCTGTTAATTATCTCCTATTTATATTATGTATCATTATATTATTTCCTATTTATAACTTGTTTTGTATATACTTGTTTGCATATTGTCTCTCCCATTAGATTTTAAGCTCCTTGAGGGCATGGACTGTCTTTTACCTCTTTTTGTATCACTAGCACTTACCACAGAGCCTGGAACATACTAGGTGCTTAGCAAATGTTTATTGAATGAATGAGTAGGAAGGAAGCTCCAGTTCTCCTATAGAGGGCTTTAACTCTGACATGCAGTGGACAGAGTGATGGACCTGGAGCCAGGAACACAAGTTCAAGACCCGATTCAGACATCTGCCAGTTATGTGATGATGGGCAAGTCACGTAACCTCTTTCACCCTCAACTTCCTTGTCTGTAAAATGCAGGTAAATAAAAGCCCCTGTCTCATGAGATAATATATGTAAAGTGCTTTGTAAACCTTAAAGCATGGAAGTCTATCAGCATCAACAACAACATTATCATCAGAGAAAAATCACTCCAAACCTGTTTTGTTCCAACCCTGGCTCTGCTTTCCCCTCCTTCCCACTGGTCAGGAAGAGCTACTCTCATGCTTTTAGAAATTCATAAATTCCTAATTCATGCCTCTTGGTCCTTCAGCCTACAACAGCATGACTAGTCCTGATGGAGTAAGCATGCCTTGATCAATCTTGTGCAAATTGGTCTCATCCTGCTATATTCACATATCTTGGTTCCTTTCCCTAAGGACAGTTTCCTCCTCTGCAAAATGAAGAGATAGGATTAGATAAATCTAAGATCTCTTCCATCTCTAAATCTATGCTCTCATAATCAAAATAATTTCCCCTCACCCCAGGAAAGAGATATAGCTGAAGATGACCAGGGTTTCTAGAGTTGGAACCCAAAGCTCTGGTAGGGTGAGAAGTGCATTTTCTATGGCAAAAAAAAAAGGAATATGAGAGCTAAATTCTGTTATTAAAGCAAATATCAGAGAAGTCATTTAAATTCACATATTACCTTCCTTTTGGTCTCATGTCTATTAAAAACCTGAACCTTGCAAGCACACTATTGCTGCTACCCTCCCATTATCTCCATCCTCTTTAGTAGGTTTCTCTCCTTTCAAGGAGTAATGTTTTAATTTCTAAATAATTTTTCAAGTCCCACAAAAGGTTTAATGTCTCTTTGGTTTTGGTGTTTCTACACAATCATAAAATTATTTTAAAGGAGATTTATCATTGGTGTTTAGATATATAATTCAGGAACCATTCACTTTTTGATGAGGAGCATCTCAGTTAAAAGTCCATGAAAATGTGTTGAGAGGAAAAGAGCTTGGATGGCAAGGAGCCATGCTCTGCAGGAAATGTGGTTGGTTAAGATGATGTGTTTATCAAACTAGTTGCAGCATCAAGTCTGACCCCCTACAGTTGTCAAGAGGAGATAAGGAAACTGGAAGGGTAGTTGTATAAAGAGGATTAGCTATTTAAACAGTCATTTAGGGCACAATTAAGGCTAACTTGGCCCCTTGCTGAGGGTCAATTAGATCCTTAACAAAAACAGACTTAAGGTCCTCTGGGAGATTAGTGGATCCTTTTCTATACATTTCTAGGTTTGTTCTGCTCTAATTTTCAACCTTAGGAATTCTGTCATATTCACTGAATCCCTTTAGCAGCCTCTGGGTGGTGGTCACAATCACCTGAGAAAGGCCTTAGAAGTCTTCCTGACTTTTTTTACATTATTTTACCTTAGGTATTTATCAGCAGTCCTTTGCCCTAGGGCTTTCTTCATGTTAGTCTGAGATGCAGGACCAGTTAGGTTTTAGGATGCTGCAAATGAAGATGTTTTAGTGCCTAAGATCCAATATTTTCTGTGCACCTGATCCATACCTTTCAAAAGACATTTTTTTAAAAAGTCTTGAATCTACTTGAATTCAGTGGGAAATGCAGATGGAGAGGCACCTGGCAACTATATAAAATAGTTAAAGGCTTTTCAGAAAACCAAGAGGGCTTTCAAATTGAGCTGTATTGAATCCTTAGCCTGGAGTTTCCACCTTGCTCTCCTTACTAGAAATTGGATTGTTTCACTTGCTTTCAAGTTTAAAGCAATACACAAAAGTCCATTGGTTTTTGACTGCACCATTCAGGTAATTAGACAACAAATCATGAGCCCAGGTGGTCAAATGGCAGTATGCTTTCCTTTCTGTGTGGGCTGAAGTTTGGGAGAGGACAATTTGGCAGAGTGTTCATGGAATCTCAGTCTGAGATCTTGAAGAGACCCTAGTCCAAGGACATTTGGAAGATGAAGAAGCTAAGATTCTGAGAAGTTAAATGACTTGTTCTGGGTCACACAGCTAGTAAAGTGTCTGAAGCCAAGCCCAGCACCTCTATACTCATATTACTTATATACCTATATATCTATATATCACTATACCATGTGGCTCCATTGTTGGACCTTTTAAAAATATGCTCATCCATAAAGTTATTGGCCCATACCTCTGTAGGTGTGACGTGCACACGTGGATTATTTATAACAAATTAAAAAACCCTAGATGTTTTTGCCTTTGCCATTCTACAGTTTCCTGGACTGCCCCCCTCCTGAGGTCCAATCATCAGATGTTCAGGGAATACAAGTAGTTTGGTTTTGTTTTGGGGGTTTTTTGGCCTAAGCAAAAAACAGCTAAGTTTGCCTCAAAAAGCATGTCAAAATAGATTTTGAGATCACCATCTTATCTGTAACCACAAGGCCATGGCTAATTGAGGGTTTTGGTTACTGATGTAACCAATCAGAAAGTATGTCCGTGGGCAGAAAGTCTAAGGGAAATAGTCATTCCTAGTTGAAAGAAATGATTTTTGAATGGAGGTTATTCATGTTACTGAACATTAAGTGATTAATTGGCATAACAGCATTATCTATATTGGTTAAAAATGCTTCTTTCTTTTATATTGATCCTGTTACTGAAAGGGTGATCATCATTATTAAGTAGTTAATGGATTAACTTGGCTGAAACAACAGTCCTGGAGAACAAGCATCTGTTTTATTTCTTGCACACTTCTTATTTGGTTTTGAAAAACACAATCTCATTCAAGATGAGAAATTGCTAAGACTGGTTTCTCTCTGCATTTTCTATCATGAATATGAGGGGGAGAAGGGAATTCAGCCAAAAAGCAAACCAGAAATCCCAAGACATGAGGGAGAATCAGGGAGATTCTGATGTGAATGGTATTGTTAACTCTGATAGAAATTCTTATTTTGGACCAACAGCCTCCAGTAACATTTTTTTCTCTATCTTTTCCCTAGGGCTAGCCTGTCACCTCCAAGAGACATCAGTGACATACACAACCATCTGGGACATGCCTGTGGCTTCCTAATACCACTTGGAGCCAGGCAGTATCCAAGTCAACCTCATCAGACAGGCCCCTAATGGACTAAAAATATACTCCCTGTACTGCAATTAATTTAAGCTATGCCCCTCTTTGTTAAAGTTACTCATGGAGGGGGTGGGGTAGGGAGGGACAAAGTAAGTCAGGTGGGGGTGGGGAACAAAAGTGAAAATTTAATTGTTTAGTCAACAGGTTAGTCACTCACCAACAGGCTGCATCATAAACCAAATATCCTCAGTCCCAAGGTGCAAATTTTAGCAATACGTCCAGCAATGTGTTTTGTAATGTTAACAAACTTTTTTTAAAAGAGAAAACCAGTGATCATTACCAAAAGAGAATAATGTTGTGTTCTTGATTTCTCATGCAAATGCTTTCAAGAAACCCATCGTCTGGGAATTATATACAGCAGGGCATGATCCACTGTAAGGTGGAAACTCAAGTCTGAGGATACGAACCGATTATTTTTCTCTCAACCTGTGATTTCACTGGTACAGAAACTCCTTCCACAGAAGCAGCTCGGTAATTTATGTATTTTACAAATATTAGAGAGTAGCCTGTGATAACTGAGGTTAAGTGAATTATCCATGGTCATAAAGCTAGTATTTGTGAAGAGACAGTACCTGAATCCAGGTCTTTCTGACTCTAAGGTCAGCCCTATCTTCATTCTATCATTCTTCCTCTGAATCAGTTCATACTAAAAAATAATAGAAGGCTTAAATTGGCAATTGCTCCAGCAACAAGACAACTAACTCTTTATACAGATTTCCTACTCATGTCTTTCAATCTCCATAAAAAAACTGTTGTTTTTTTTAAAATTTTGCCCCCTATTCTGGCTGGCTTCTGGGTGCAATTATTTTATTAAATCCTCTTGCTCTCTCATCCTTTTCTGGAAATAAAGATTTGTTAGGTGACAAAAGAAAAGTGAAACCTTGATCCCCAGGAGTCCAAAACCTAATTACTATCATGATTAAGCAGCTGACCTTTCTGACTCCAGAGAAGAGGGCAGGTATGTCCACACAGTGACAGGCAAATTAAATCATTTACAGAGCAGCTATCGTCAAAATCATGGTCACAGTTCCCATTTCTGCAGGACACAAAACCTGTAAAAATATGCTGAGTGAATTCTTAGTGTTTTCCTAAACCTTGGCCAGGTTTCCAGGAATAACATTCCTCATTTTGTAATCAGGGTCCCATCTCCTTTCTCCATTCTTCAAGTGTGATAAGCTATAGGAATCTGACCCAAGTACTATTTGCAAATGGCAAACACTTTATCACATCACTATGTTCCTGACCCCATTCATCCCCAGGCCGCACTGGCTGAGGCAAATATAAATCTCATGGTTAAAAACCAATGAGACTTTCCCAAATGCAAAAATCAACCCTGAACTCTTTAAAAATGAGGGAGGCAGGACTTCAGGGGAAAATCTTGGACTTAATAGTGCTGAGTACAATAGTTATGTGCAACCATGGGCTTCTCTAGCTTTCAAGGCCAGAGTCTAATGGAAACACACGACACAGGGGAGCACTAAAGTCTATGTGCAGATACAAATGAAGTTAAGTAGTTATTGGAACTGCTTTTTCTTATCTGAATGAAGTGGTAAGCCAGACACAGGTCTGAAAGTACAAAGGTGACATTCAAAGGCAGTTTTAAAGTACTTTACCAAGATCCATAACCCTTCTAACATTCACATTTTTTTTTCCATGTGGAAAGGTAGCTCAAGAGGTCTTATGTTGTATTGAGAATTCACTATAGGAAAAAAAAAAATCAGTAACTGGTCTGGCTATTCCAATTCTTAGTACAGAGATACAGGAAAAAAAACATGCACACTTAGCTTTCATAGCACCACAGCTCTGATCTGATATAAAGCTTCTTATTCTAAATGTCATGAGTTTTGTTGGGCTAGTCTAAAAATGAGGTAAATAAAATATATGCAATACTTCTCCCCCTTAGTTTGTCACAGGTAGGTTTGGTAATACAGTTTGAAGGTAGTGAAAGGAACAGACTACCACTGGGATATCTAAGAAGCTTTCTCTTCTCTCTTATCAACCTTTAAATAACCAGGTGTGTTGGTCCTTTCTAGGAGTGGGCTATAGATGAATTTGCTACCTGGCACTAGCTATCATTTACTTTAAGTAACCAGATAGCATGATAGATGGGATTCCACCACTAGTGCAGATATGTCTGGTTGGAAATATGTAAAAAAGGAGAAAAGGAACTATACATACATGGAGGAAGTTAATTTTGTTCATGTCATTGTAAAGATATGTCTCAGTCTATAATCTGGTGAAGATGTGGGGAAACAGTAAAAGCTGTAAAGCACACCTAAGTCTCAGTCACTCATGGAGAGGGCTCTTGACTCATTAATTCCAGTCATGTAATTTCTCATGAAAGTGAGAGTATGGTTCCTTACAGCAGCTTTGAAATAAGGTACTACAATCAAATGTAATTGAAAACTCCTGCAATTGCTTTACTCTAAAGTGAGACTTAGGATACAGTCCATGACCACAAAACCTCATTTTACAAAACTCAAGAGAAAGCTCTTTTTTTTCACTTTATTCAACAGAATTCCCCCTGTCAACAACATAAAGCTCAGTTATACAAATAAAAAAAAAACCAGCCTAATTCACCTGTCCTAGAATGGCTCTGGCAACACAAAGACAACACTGAACAAGTGCACAAATCATGATTTCGGGGAAAGGGGTACAAATATACAAAAAGAAATGCCAAGCCAACTGAAACTTTCATCCTCCCTGAAAGTGCTCTCCTTAAAGAGAAGCAGTCAATGCTGCCACTTAGTGGCCAGCTGAACAAATCAATGATACTCATCAAGGGGTGTTCAACCTGTTGACTGTCACCTGGCATTTCCCCATCTCAGAGACCATCAATTTCTCACCCTCATCTGAACAAAACAGCAACATATCTGAAACACCCTAGCCTCCAAACCCCATCCAAACAACGGCAACTGGAATTTGGCCGGTGTAAGGGAGAGACTATTTCAAATAAAACTTTTCCCTGCTCAATTTAAGATCTCCTGTCCCAGTTCTCTGGGCTTGGTGGGGGTGAGAGATGAGAGACATGGACACATCCATAAGGTCCATCTGTTCAGAGAGTATATACAGTAATCCTGATGTCTGTGCCCTCAAACACCTCTTCAATCATTGCAGACACTTTCTCCCACTGTAGCCGGTCAAGACCACATCCAATCCTGGAAGAAACAAAAACATTCCTGCTGGGTAGAAATGAGGTACTCAGAGAGCATCTCTTCACCTCCCCCACTCCCACCTCTTTTTCCATGAAGGTTATACTGCATAACAAATAGAAAAAAGTTTTTGCTTGGTGGATAATTTCACACTGATTGGCTTTGTTTTAGATTAAGAATTATACAATTCATATTACCACGTATCACCTAAGGTTAGTCCTGTCAGCCCCAAAGGCGAACAGCAATTTACAGCTCTTTTCCCAGTAGGACTCTGCATCTCAATCTTTTCCATTTCAAAACAAACTTTTAGAAAAGTCTAAAACTTTCACAGCACACTCCAAAAAACTAAGAGCAGGGGTGGGGGAGAGCAAGAGAGATTTTCTCCCTATCTTCTGATGAAAACTGTCTGGCAGTGACAGGGAGTGTAAGGCCTCTAAAATAACATTTTCCATGATAATGGATTCCAAATGGAAGTGTAAGAAAAAGAAGGAAAAGAGTATGGACTAGAGCAGAGGTCGGGAACCTGCCACCTCAACATCACATGTGGCCCTCTAGATCCTCAAGTACAGCCCTTTGACTGAATCCAAACTTCCAAGAACAAATCCTTGTATTAAGTGAATTTATTCTGTGAAGTTTGGATTCAGTCAAAGGGCCATACTTAAGGACTTAGAGGGCCACATGTGACCTCAAGGCAGCAGGGCCTCTTTAGGTACAAAGCTTATTGGCTTAAAAATACAGTAATGTCTTTGTGGAAGTCACATTTCTCTGTACAATCTATCCAGAGCACTTGGTTCCATGTCTTGAAAACATCACTAGTTCAATTTGTACTCAGCCCCGGTGTTGTGTAAGGGAAAGAACACTGAGTTTATGGTCAGAAACCTTGATTCTAGTAGTTACCACTCTAAGTCTTAGTTTAATCTATAAAATGAGTAAAATGATTCTATTACCTCCTCACAAAGCCGTTAAGAGGAAAGCACACTGCAAAGCTTCAAAGTGCTATCAAAATGTTATACTATCATAAGTCAATAGCTTTAGTAAAAGTGGCTGGGTAAGTCAGAAAAGGATATTATTCCCCGAGGAGACTTTTGCATTCGTTTACAAACCATACCCCCGACATTTTCCTGATACCTTCCTTCCATTTGAAGGAAGGTAATTCTCTGCTTTATTGATTCTTATCAACCCTGGAGGGTGGCAGAGACTTGGCATCATCAATGCCACTTTGTAAAATGAGAAAAGTAAGGGCTAAGGGCTAAATTCAGCGTAGGCCCTCTAGCAGCTAGACAAAACGACCACTAGAAGAAAAAACGGAGACAATGACTCTAGCCCAAGTGATAAGAGCAAGGGGAATCAATTAGCACTTCCTAGCAGATGGAAAGAATTTAAAGGAAGAGGTATATCAGAACCCTAAGGTAACTCCATAGGCCCCACCTGCATCAGAACAATCACAGAATCAATGCTGCAGGCATGCTACTGAATTTTCAAACTGAGATTACAATGGCCTATCTTCTTGCTATTAACTGTGACAGTTCAATCTTCCATAGAAAAGGAAGTGATCATTTTACCACTTTTGTGTCCCATGCTTAACACCTCTGGGGGACCTTGACAGGGCAGGAAGAAGTCCAAACAGCCCAGATTTGGTTTCTAAATTCATGATTTCAGTAGTCGAAGCCAGTCTTAAAATGTCATGTATGAAGTTGGTATACGACAACTAAAACTGAGTGAAATGTTCCACCTTCACTGTGTAGTACAGATTAGAGTCCTTTTTCAACACTATTATGCAGGGATAGGGAGTGGACCTCTAACTCTGCAATATATAGTTTTGAGAGTTGCCCAATACACCAATAAGCTAAGTGACTTGCCTAGTATCACACAGGCAGCATGGGTGCCAGAGATCAGACGTAAACCCAGGTTGTGCTGGCTTTCAGGACAGCTTCCCTTTCACTAAGTCTCAATGCTTCTCATACATTATCCATTATCATGAACAACACTGATTGTTCAGTGTGAACAAGCTGGATGATGGGAGTGACTTCCACTTAGCCCAAATTTTCACTGCTGATTTGAAGACTGAAAATAAGAAAATCATTATTTAAGCCCACAATTATGTCAAAAATTAGACCATTTAAATTATAATACTACAGGTAGAATAGTACATTAATATCCTTTATGTCCCCAAAATAATGAAATTTTCATTCTAGACCCCAGAATTCCTTACCTAGGCATGGAGAGATCAGTCACTCCATTCTTGAGACAATGGGTTTTCATGGCCTCTAGACTCCTTTGCAAGTTCTCATAAGTTGGCTTGTGAGAAGCCCTCTTCTTTGTAATCTGAGCGCAGAGGAGAGATTTAGGCTCTCATTAGCCAAAACGACACGGAGTCAAAGGTCAAAATCACATTATAACCAACCAACAATAAAGCATTGGTTTTACCTGACTGAGTCACCTGTCAGGTAAACACTGTAAGGTACTCTTGTGAGCTGGTTGTTTACCTGACTGAGTCACCTGTCAGGTAAACACTGTACGGTACTCTTGTGGGCTGGTTGTTTACCTGACTGAGTCACCTGTCAGGTAAACACTGTACGGTACTCTTGTGAGCTGGTTGTTT
>CM053770.1:321208195-321237117 GCA_028658325.1 Potorous gilbertii
GTAGATTTGCTTTGAACTGGCACACAAGGTGATTATTTTGGAAAATTAATTTCTAGTTCAGCATTAGGATAATATTTAGACAGCTGCACTTGCAAATATAGTTGCATTGGAAAAGGATTAGGAACTTCTGGTTTTTAAAATCCCAAATCCAGGTAGAGTATTGATGTGGAATGTATACAGATGACATTTTCTGCTGTTTCTTGCTTAATTTTACTTTATTTTAGGATAAACTTCCCTCTCCCCCCACTCTTTTTTTTTTTTTGCAAGAAAGACATTATTCATCGTACCTGACTTCAGATAGAATTGCTGATTAGGTATAAATGAAAAGGGAATTAATTCTTGTTGGGTTTGGCATAGTTTCCAAACTCTTAACATATGGTACTTAGAAAATTGAGGTTTCCAGAGGGCATACAGAAAGTTGTTCCTGATTAGTGGCCAAAGGATGAAGTCGATTTGAATTAAAATGATTTCAGTTCATTGAGATCACTCCTTCCAAATGAGCAGTTTTCATAAAAGTTTCACAGGCTAGATAGTATGCTAATGGATGTAAAAAAAAAAATTTGTCAGGGATAACAATTAAGATAGACACAATTGTGTGAAAACCGTTATATTCATGTACAAATTTATTGCCTCTAAGTTAGTTGAGTTGAATAGAAATAGTTTTAGTTTGAGGTTATAAAAGTTGTGAATTTGTAAAGATCCTTAGTCTTTAATAATTTGTCCCCATTACATCATAGATATTTGTAAGGTCTAGTCAGGCCTGCACAACCTGCAACCTACATGGGCCACTTATGGCCCGCTGAAGGATTTTGGGCGGCTGGCAAAAAATGTAGAGGAAGATATCTTCTGCATTTTTTGTGGGCTGTCTGAAATCCTGTGGTGTGCCCACAGGTCATAAGCTTTGTTGTACATGTCTGGTCTAGTCTTATGTTTATATCCTTCTCAGTCTAAAACCGTTCTTTGCCTGTAGTAGACACTCTTTATATGATTTGAACTGATTCTGTTTAAATGCTTTGAAATTCTTGAAATGTACATTTTCCCTTTGAAAATGTAGCTGCAATTCCATTAAAAAATAACTGTTATCTAAACACAGTTGAATAATGAATGAGTGCCATAATACAAGGGAGCCCTGTAATGCTTCCATAAGCAAATGAATTGAAATTGCCTGTTTCTGAAGGCTGCCTTACACTTTGGTTTTAAATATGATGAAAAATACTTTGATCATGGCATATTAAGGAGCACAGTTTTGAGTCTCAGTAAAAGGAAAGATACCGCCACTGTTCCAGTTGATAACAGTAGCTACTTGGGTCTGTTCTTTCAGTCTGAGAGTCCAGGAAAAGGGGCTTTTGAGGAGAGAATCTCTTTGTCCCTTCAGGAGGTAAGGTGATCTCTTGTCTTGAGCTATACATTTCCTTGTCAAGTTTCAAGCTATTCCTGTTCCTATTCCCAGCAGCAGGGTGGTGTCACTGCTGTCCAGTTGCAGACAGAGGCCCAGGTGGCATCCGCCTCAGGCCAGCAAGTCCAGACACTCCAGGTAGTGGTGATTTCTCTAATTGTATCTATGTGAGCACTGCATGAACTTCCCTTCCACTTCATGTCTGATGCTGTTTTATCAGGGTTTGAAATGGAAATGGTAAAGTGAGTGGCATGTGATTCTCTCCTCTATTTGATGCTGCCAGTTTTCATTTGAGACCCATAAAAATTCTTGCTGGGTTTCTTAATGTTTGCTAGAAAGCATGCAGAAACCGTTGTCATCCAGTTCTGAAACCATTCATATCTCTATTTTTGGAATTAATAGAAAGTGAATGATTGAATGAGTAACTAGAAGTAATTCTCAGCAATAGAAATTTTAAATTAACTTATAAATTTAATTAGCAGTTTGATCTTTATTCATGTTCCAAATGTCAGTAATTTGAGATAAAAGGAGACAAAAAAAATGAATTAATAAGACTTGGATTAGCAGTTTTTTTAATTAATGAACTAAATGGCTAGGAAATAGCAAGCTTAATATTATGTATTATTTTGAATAAACTAGTGTAGTAGTGGACTGACAATATAATGTATTCTCGTAGAAGGAAGTAATTATTAGATGTCCAAAATATGCAGTAGAAAAGCTAAGTTGATTAAGGAATTGTCATTGACATACGCAAGCAGGATAAGGCAATAGAAAACTTCAGAAATTAGTATGTTGGATTGTTTCCTGAAATAGATCTTTATATGGTTAAATTAAATGGCTTTTGCTATGCTAGAAACTCTACTGGAGCATTCCATAAATAGATACTGGTGAAATACAAATAAGCTTATCAAATTTATCTGTTAAAACCATTACCCTTTCCTGACAAGAGATGAGAATTACTTTACTGTTGGGTTTGGAGGGAGGTTCCTTCCCTTTTAGGGACCAAGACCAGTAGTCCCCTTTGTGAGTTTTAGTAGAAGATATTTTGGGGCAACTTAAATCAGTTAACCAGCCAGTATTCCCCATAGTTCTAGATAAATTGGTAAAGAAGAGCCTTATTTTTTGCCCAGAAAACTGGAACTCTAATTATATATCTTGAAGTCTAAGTTCTTGGAATTGGTCAGTGAGAGATCTAAAACTTTGAGATTGCATAATGTAATAATCTGTGAATCTGAAGATTGTATCTCTTTAATTTACCTAATTGAAGAGTTAGAACAGAAGGTAAGTTATTTCAAACCCTGATTTGTGCGGCCCATTTCATTTGTTCCATATAGATTGGAAATTCATGAAAGCAAAAGCCAGGATATAGGGCTTTACTGCTTAGTGCTATGCACTGCATGACTCCTTACTGGACTGGTCTTGTTTTCTTTTTCATGTCAGTTTGTCAGAAAAGAATAGTTGTGGGATGATGAATTGTGTATAGCCATTTCTGAACATTACAACCTGGAAAAAGTTGATCTTGGATATGCTACCTAATGGTATCTGTCCCAGGGTTCAGTAGTTCACCCATCTTTTCTGCTTGCTTTGTCTTAGTTTTAATACATAAAATACAGACAGTTCTTGCTTTAAAGTAAATGGACCCTTCCACAGACCTCTATGTAAAGTGATTTTTATGTAATGTGAATTTTCCTGCAGATGTAAGGGAGGGAGGCAGGAGGGAAGGAGGCATGTGCTTTGTATGGTTCAAGGACAGGGGCCAGGACAGAAATGAGAATAAGAGGAGGAACACGCAGAGGCTGGGACAGTCACATGGTGGCTGGACACAGACACAAATGCCCTACCCAGACACAGACAGAAGACAGACACACTGGGGGAGTGGGGCGCAGTGGGGGGAACAAAGTTTTCTTTTGCCAAAGGTCTCAAGCCAAACCCCCATTGGTCTCTCCAAAGTGTCCTTTCTGCTTTCTTGTGGAGAGTTGAGTGTTTTGGGGGGATGTGGGGTAGAAGGCCTCAGAATATTGGAGCAGAGAGAAAGAGAGAACACTCAAAAAAAGCACAATACTGTATAGTAAAGTTAACATAGGTATGTTTTTAGAATGTAGATTTCTTTCAGAATTCATAAAGTTGAATTTGTATAGTGCCAATTTATGCAAAGCCAGAACTGTCTGTAAGTATTGTGGATTGTCATTAACTGCCTGTGGAATGGGAACATTATAACATGCTACTTAACCGTTGCTGCTTGTCTTATGCATGTACTTTTTAACTGTTTACATATCAAAGACTTCTCCTTAGTCAGGGTTCATTTTTGAGTACGTAAGTGATAATCAGGAGAAGGAGTGAGAGGTGATAGATGACTAGATAAATTGGTAAACCTTATCTTAATTACTTTCAGACTCTTTTAAAGAACAGGAACATCTTGATGAAAATAAGTAACAACCTTTTTTCTCTAGGGATCTCATTATTTTAGAGAACTATAAATTACTCTTCTAGATATTCATGCAATAAATATTCTGAAAATCTCTCCATGTATCAAATATTATATGGACTGTTTCTCAAAAGGAATCTATTTTGGAGTGAGAAGGAAGAAGAAACAGGTATATGAGAAATGGACAGTAAAATTTATAGATGATAAATATGGAATTCTTCCAAGGGCAGAATAATAAAGCCTGGAATTTGAAGTTTCTTCATAACATTTCTTTTGCTCTCTCGTCTGTTTATATAATGGAGAAAATAATTCCTACCTTTATTGTCTCTAAAAGTATAAATTGACCTATTCATTTTTAGCATATTTCTTGTCAGTTACTATTTTTTTTAATCAAGAAATAATTTTAGTGACTTAAAGTATAAAGTTCTTTTGTGAAAGAGTTTCCTTTCTTTGTTTGGAAGAACTACCTTCCTAAAATCATGATGGAATCTGAGAACAGAAGGTCCAAACTACCCTCATGGTCCTTGAGGTTTCTTATTTAACTGAAGTGTTTTGCACTGGGGCTTCCAGAAGTTCTGGGAAAAGAATATTTCATTTTAAGAATCAAGATGGTACATAGCACTTGTAGCTTCCAGGCTTATAGTGAGTTAGTTCCTCTTAGAAGCTTGAGAAGTAGGAATTCTGTTCATTTGAGCTGCCTCTGTATAATTTCCACATTTCTCTTTCTACTGAAATTAAAATCAATATGGTTGTATTAAGGAGCATCTATAGGGATCCAAACACCTCAAATCGGTCGGAACAGCACATGAGGTACATCATTTTAAGATCAATCTAATTTAAGGCGATAAGTGCTAAATGGTGAAAATTACTCAGAATCTTCAAGGTGAGTTTGGAAGAGTGAATCATAGTTGGAAGACAGGGTAGAGAGGAGCTTGCCTCTGATGGCTCCCAGATGAAGCCGCTTTCCATACAGGCTCCTTTGTATTTTTTTCTACTCCTTTCTTCCCATGTTACCTAGAACCCTAATTGTCCCCTTCGATAAATGCCATTCCTGGAAATTGTTCTGCTGGCAAGCAACCAAATTTTGTTTTCAGCCACTAAGAACTTTTTCCATGCATGTTGATAAGAAGCTTGTTTTTAGTGAGTCTGTTGAAACTTTAAAAGATTATACTTGTATTCCATTTTAACTTTAAGCTGGCCTTGACATTCAATCACACTGAAAATCACTGATAGAAGGTCTCATACACTCATTTTCCTTCACCCTAATTCCTAGCATATTTTTGTCCTAAGTGACAAAAAAATAATTAGGTAGTACTGATGACTGGCTTATAGTTAAATTTTTTCTCTGTGTATCTTTATTTCATTGTTCTCATTCTGTTGGTCTCTAGGTTCAGGGCCAGCCTTTGATGGTACAAGTGAGTGGAGGTCAACTAATAACATCAGCTGGTCAGCCCATTATGGTCCAGGCTGTTCCTGGTGGCCAAGGTCAGACCATCATGCAAGTACCTGTGTCTGGGACACAAGGATTGCAGCAGGTAAGCTTATGGACAGTTCATTAGGATGTAAATTAATGTTACGATTTTTCTTAATTATGCTATATTTTTGTGTCTTGCCTCAACACCTAGCAAAATGTGCTTGATATTTAGTGTTTGTTTAATGTATTCTTCAGATTGATTGAGTATACATTGCCACAAGCCATTTGTTGACTGAGTTCATCTATATGTACCCCATATAGAATCTTGAAGATAAAAAGGCAAAGCAATTCCTACCCTTAAGAAGTTTGCATTTTATTGGGGGAGTACAATATGAACACAAAATTAAAGAGGGAGATAGAAAACTAATAACTGGAAGGGATGGGAGGTTGGCAGTAGGATCAGGGAAGTCTTCATGGAAGAGGTGAATTGTGAAAAGAAGACAAAATTTTTGAGGTGTTGAGATGAAGATGGAATCCATTCTAGCCATGAGTAATGGTTTGAGTGAATACTTTGAGGAGAATATTCAGTGTTCCAGTTCTGTTGGAACATAAAGTTTGTGTAGGGAATTTTATAAAACAAGTCTGGAAAGGTAAGTGGAAGCTGTATTGTTGAGGGCCTCAAATACCAGGCTAAGGAGTCCATATTTTATATTAGAGGCACTGAAGATTTCTGAGTAGAGGAGTGACATTCATATCTGTGCCTTAGAAAGATGACTAGGGCACCTGTGTAAGCAGTAGATTGATGAGAGGAGAACCTGGAATCAGGGAGATTAATAGTCTGTGTTAGAGGTGATGAGGAACTAGATTAGTCTGGTGGTTCTGTAAATGGGATGGATGACCAATGTGTTGTTGTTATGGGAGTTGAATTGATAGGGTTTGACAACTGATTGGATGTGGGGAAAAGGAAAAGAATCAATGATGATTTTGAGGTTATAAACATAGGTAACAATTCTAATTGTATTAAATGATTTTTATAGTCTCTATTTTGCCGTACCTAACTGGTTTTTCTTATTAAAAACTGAAATAGAATCATTCTAATGTTCTAATCATTCTAAGTGACTTGCCCAGGATCACACAAGCTTATAAGTATCTGAAGCCAGATTAGAACTCAGGAATATGAGCCTTCCTTACTTCTCTATCCACTGTGCCACCTAGCTCCTTGGTTAAGTGCTTACTGTAAACCAAACCAATACTAAACACTGGGGATACAAATTCAAAAGTGAGATGTTCTCTGTCCACCCTAAATAATCTTATAGTCTAATGTGGGAGAGAACACATAAAGGGGATTGGAAATGAAGAGAGGAGTATTTTGTTCTGGGGAGTCACAGGGATGCTAGTGGAATCATAGAAAAGCCTATACACAACCTTTCCAGAAGCAGTGACAATACACTGATTTGATTTTGGTTCATGGAAAAAGAAATGGGTGGAGGAGAATGGGAAGGGGATATATACATACATACCAGAAAAACAAATGGCAATGTGATAGATGAAATGATTGATTGGAAGGATTATGAAGCACAGGTGGTCTGGTCTAGTGTAGCTTGCGGCCAACTAAATATAATGGGTCATGTGAGTTTTAGCGCAGAATGCTGAGTGGATTAAGACTCAGGAGGGGCCTTGAGGCCACACATTGTGCCCCTCTAGGTACTCAAGTACAGCCCACCGCCCTTTGACTGAATCCAAACTTCACAGAACAATTTGAATCAATCATAGGACTACAGTTGAGGACCTAGAAGGTCACATGTAGCCTTAATGTCGCAGGTTCCCCACCACTTCTGCAAGACATGGACATGGTCTTTGGCCTTCCAGTTGTCTGGAGGGTTTAGTGTTAGAGTGTGTGGGCCAGAAGATGACTGCCTTTAACAGCTGGATAGAATAGGAAGCAAGAAACAGTTCTTTTAGTAGGAGGTAAGGTTAAAGTCTGCTTTGGAAATTTTGTATCTTAAGTTGTTAAGTGGCATGTGTACTTTTTGATACAACTTCCCTTTGTGGGTTGCAAGCATTATATAAAGTATAAAGAAACTTTGAGAGGGAACTTTTCCTTTCTTAAAACTTAATTCAGTAACTTCTCCTTTCCATAATGTTTCTTAGTTATTCTGTGCCTTGTAGACAGAATAAATGTATCAATAGTTGAAATACTCTCCCAGACTTTATTCTCTGATTTCCCATTACTGTTTAGTTCTTCCAATTTGAAACTATGCCCGAAGAGCTATAAAACTATGTATATACCCTTTGACCTAGCAGTACCACTACTAGGTCTATATCCCAAAGAGTTAAAGGAAAAGGACCTACGTATACAAAATATATAGGTGCTTTGTGTGTGTATGTGTGTGTGTTGCAGGGGAGTAGCAAAGAATTGGAAATTGAGGGAATGCCTGGCAGTTGGGGAATGGCTAAATAAGTTGTGTTACATGTGATTGTGATGGAATACTGTTGTTCTATAAGAAATAGTGAGTGGTATTTCAGGAAAACCTGGGAGGACATGAACTGATACGGAGTGAAGGGTGCAGAACCAGGAGAATATTGTGCAAAGTAACAACAAAATTGAAATGATCAGCTGTTAAAGACTTCATTACTTTGATCCAAATAATGATCCGTGACAGTTCCAAAGGACTTAAAGTGAAAAGTGTCCACTTTGAAAGAGGAAACTAATAAACCCTTGAGTGCAGATTGAAGCAATTTTTTTTTTCGCTTTCTTTGTTTTTCTTTTTTGGTAACCTGACCAATATGGAAATGTGTTTTGGGTGACTTCACATATATTGCTTGCCTTCTCAATACTGTGGTGGGGGTGGGAGGAGAAAGAATTTGGAATTCAAAATTTTATTAAGAATGATGAACTCTTCAGTCTGTAAGATACCTCGAGATAGCCATTTATTTCTTCCCTTTACCTCTCAGAAGAGGATTTACATTTACCATCTTGGAAAGATAATTATTTCCCATGTTCTCAGTATTCTAGAAGAGATCTACAGAACAAAAATTTGTTCTAGCGTTTCTTAGCCATTGTAGCTGACTTTTCTTTAGTATGTGTTCTTTTCATCTGTATGATCCTATGAAATCCGTTTGGGGGTTCTCCATTCCCTCTTGAACTAAATTGAAATAAATAATAAATCATTCTTTATTCAGAAGGATGACAAGGATAAAGGTAATGCCATTCCTTCCTTTCTTACTGTATGACCCTTTTCTGAAGTGTAAATTGAGAACTAAATTAGAAGACCAAAAGAGGGAAGTTTCAAGGTGAGATAATTTTTTTTATCTTTTTAACTTCTATAGATCCAGTTGGTACAGCCTGGACAGATTCAGATTCAAGGGGGTCAGGCTGTACAGGTGCAGGGTCAGCAAGGCCAAACCCAGCAAATCATCATACAGCAGCCCCAGACTGCCGTCACTGCTGGCCAGACCCAGGTAATTTGCTCTCTCCTCAAATGCAATAAAATGGTTTGTTTGAAAGTGTTAAGATGCTGAGCCAAAACATTTCGTATTTATTAGACATGGGAAGTTAATGGCTGCAAAAGCTTCCAAAAGATGAAGAAGTTAAATAATAGATCTAAACCTCATCTTTATTTTTGAGGGGAGTTTGAAACTAAAGAATCTAAAGACTTGAAACAAGTATCTAATAGAAGGAACGAGAGTTCTGCAACTTCTATTGCTGTCTTGGCTCCATTTAGCCTTTTTGTGATGGTTCAGTTCTTTACCCCTTATAAGGAAACTCTTTCTCTTAAAGTTGCCCTTTAGAGTAAACTGATCCCTTTTCAGTAAAATGCTTACGAAGCGTATGTGGACCTATGTGACATTCCATTTCTTTTACTCTGAACATACTTTTAGGAGGATATATGTTGTCTTCTGATGGTCTTTATCTTTGGCTCCTTGCAGACTCAGCAGCAGATAGCCGTCCAGGGGCAACAGGTGGCACAGACGGCAGAAGGTCAGACCATTGTTTATCAGCCAGTCAATGCAGATGGCACTATCCTCCAGCAAGGTATGGACAGTATGTGCACCTTCAAGTCACTGATTCTCTCTTTCAGGTGAATTGTGTCTCTTGGGTGACTGGCTTACTCTTGAAGAAGGAGCTTCTAGTTTCCAAGAAGTAGTATTTTCGTTCTTTCATATCTTCTTCTTAGTCTCAGATTTGGGTAGTTGCTATAGTTTTCATTTACCCAAATATGGCAGTCACCTTTCCAAATGCAAAGAGGTTTTCCCCACAAGAAATCTTGGTGTCAGGAATGCTGCTAATTCAGACTTTGAAAGGCCTTTGAGAGTAAATATGGAAATGTTTCTAGATATTGGAATTTAAAGATTGAAGATGGTTAGTTTTGAAAATGGAAGCTTTGGGGTATTGGGAGAGAGAAGGTTGTGATGGGGAAGGATTGATTTCAGCTTATGGAAGTGCAGCATTTATAATTTTTGTTGCTAATATAACTGATCCTAGTACATTGTCATCTGTTCAAGGAACTGGGAATCTGAATTTTCATTTATTTTGCAGTTGACTTGTGACCTTGGGCTGTGGATGGCTGAGTGTGCAGTTCACTCGTAGTAAAAAGCATGAATGCCTTATTTTAAAAGAGAAATCCACTACTCTGGATGCAGAATGGGACTTATTACCTCCCCTGGTGTAAATTTAATGTTTCTGTTCATATAATCTAAGAATGGCAAACAGTTTGTCGTGGATAGATAGCTGATCTTTGAGTCAGGCATATGCTGGATCTTTGAAGATCTTGGGCAAATAACTTAACCTTTCAGTCTCCCTTGGCAACTCTTTAAATTATAAGTTGTAGAACAGGTGTTATTGGAGTGAGAATTTCCTCTAACAGTGAATTCACAGTTCTGGTCCAAGAACCAAAAAGATGGAACTTGGAGGGCAATCATAGTGCATTGTTTACTGTTTAATCTCAGTACAAATTAGTATGTTTCATTCATGTATAACTCTGACCCTGTTTTGGGGTTTTATTTCAAAGATACTGTTCATTTCTTTCAGCTCATTTTATAGATGAAGAACTGAAGCAAACTGGGTTAAGTGACTTTCTCAAGGTCACTCAGCTAGTATGTCTGAACCTAGGTTTGAACTCAGGTCCTCCTGACTCAGTCCTAGTACTGTATCCACTGTGCCACCTAGCTGCCCTCAGTGGTACAACATGTCTTTCAATTCAACAAGCATTTTTATTAGGTTTGAGGTGGGTAAAAACCAAATGCAATTAGGCTGCATTAAATAAAGGTGTCATTCCTGAATGGCAGTAGTTCTACTGTACATTGCATAGGGCAAACCACATCTGAAGTCTCATCCAGTTCTAGGCACCTAATTTTAAAGGTGGAATTGACAAATGAAGTCTAGAAGGAAGTGACCAGGGATTGTAGAAGTTCTGAATACCAATTGGCTGAATTGAATTTTGATCCGAACATTTAACCTGGAACAAAGAAGTCTTGAGGGGAGGAATATGCTATCTTCAGATATTTGAAGGACTGTCACATGGAAGAGGGAGCTACTTACTATTACTCTTTGTCACTTCAGTGGTTAAAATTGGAACCAATAGGTAGAAGTTAAAGGGTAGGTATATTTCAGGTCATTGTAAAGAACTTTCTATTAGTGCCAGCTACCCAAAAGTAGAATGGGCTGCTTAATGAAGTTGTGAGTTTCTTAGCATTGAGTATGTTTCATACAAAATCAGAATATTGTAGAGATAAGGTTCCTGCATTGAGTAGAAAGCAGAACTGATAACTTCTAAGGTCCTTTTCAACTCTAATACTGTATAATTTTAAATTACTTAATATAAATACTCTGAGCTAGATCTTTTGCCTTCTGATCAGTACTAGAATCATTTAAAAATATAGTTTGTTACAAAAGCCACTTTTATTGGTGGATTGAGGAGAGCAACTTTTATTTTTAGGTAAGTCCTATTAATAACTATAGCTGACTTTTGTCCAGCATGCAAAGATTTGCAGAGAATATATATACATGCATGCATACACACACACGCTATCTCATTGATCCTGACATCTTGCATAAAAATAGTATATATGGTTATATTCAGACGAACTTGTGGAGGAGAATCTGTAGATGTAGATCCTTTAAAAAAAAAAAAAGATCCCCCCTTCATGTATGAAAAAATGTTCATGGGAAAACCTTGAGTCATTCCAGTTGTCCTACAGGTAGGGTGGGTTCATAGTACTGGTGCCCAGACGAATTCTCTTGAGCTCTACCTAGAGGAAATCAGTTCTTACTAGAAAGATGATAAGATGAGGAGATGACTGCTGGTGTTTTCTCCTACTCTCTCTGTAGAGCTTCCCTGGGTCAGTGAGTATGTTGTTTGTTCTTCATTCTCGAAGAGGAGCACGACATCAGGATGATGATGTGACTTGCAGTTGACTATCGTTTGAGTGAGGGAGGGCTGTGCAAGGTCGCCAACCTCACTTTCTTTTCCTGAGCCATGTAGGGACAGTGGCCTGATATTCATCAGGACGACTGGAGATGGCCCAAGATGCAACCCTGTGTTACCCTGGCCCTTTCAGGTCAAGGTTTTATCACAGTCTTATTTTGAGATACACCCATTCAATGAGAAGGCTTCTTTAAGTTACTAGCTATTCGAAGATAGCTTAAGAGAAGAAAGTGAGGTTGATGACCTTGCACAGCCCTCCCTAACTCGAATCAAAGTAAACTGCAAGTCATGTTCTCTTTGAGAACAAAGGACAAACACAAGCCATAAATGAGTAGCAGCTCCTCTCCTCTTCTCTCGTAAACTCCATGGCCATAAGCTGTCTTTTTACTTTGGGGTTTACTGACTACATTTCTTGCTCACAGACCAAGCATTAAACCCAGTTCGCTCTGGAGCTCATAGACTGGACAAGTCCCCACCCACCTAGCACAGAGTAGATGTACTAACTAAATAGTAATTTGTTTCTCTTTTACCCAGGAACCCTGAGTGACTGTCCCTCCCAGTTTTTTGTTTGTTTGTTTGTTTGTTTTAATGGGACCATCCCTTGAGTAACTTTGAGAAGCCTGCTCATTGAATGGGTATGTCTCACTCAAAGTTAAGATGTGATAAGAGCTAAGCCTGAAAGGGCCAGGGTCTCACATTGCATCCTGGGCCATCTCCAGTGAGTATGTGCTCAATAGAAGAAAGATTAACTTCCCTCGTTTGTTTGTGCCTTTTACAAATGTTTTATTTTCTTACAGTTACAGTCCCTGTTTCCGGCATGATCACCATTCCAGCAGCCAGTTTGGCGGGAGCACAAATTGTCCAAACAGGAGCCAATACCAATACAACTAGCAGTGGACAGGGGACTGTTACTGTAACACTACCAGTTGCTGGGAATGTGGTCAATTCAGGAGGAATGGTCATGGTGAGTAACTGATCATGTTGCTTCCTTTTCTTTACAGATTTTGCTACTCATTTTACTCTTCTGTAAATAAGGGCATTAGGCCTTACCATCCCTAAGGTACTCTCTGGGTTTATAATTCTGTGACAGTAATTACAACAGAAAGCATCAGCTCTGGAGTCAGAGGAGTCCCTGTATCTGATAGCACCTGTGTGACCATGGGCAAGTCATCTAACCTTCTTGGGCCTCAGTTTAAGGATGTTGGACAAGTTACTCTCTCAGATCTTTTCCAGCTTGATGATTTTGCAGTGATGCTGACAATACAGATTTTTTCTTTGATTATTCCTTGAAATCTCAATTTATGCCTTCTAGAGCTGATTCATTTACAAAAGCTATATCGCACAACTCTAGCCTTTGTTACAGAGCCTATGAAAACTTGTGTAAGAGGTTTTTTATACACATGAGTTATGAAGTTCTATAATACTTTTAAATGAGGGGTTTGATTTTGAAGTGAAATTCTTACAGTTGGAACCTTCACTAATAGAGGGGTGTGTATGTGTGTATCTCTGTGTGTGTATTGGGGTCGGGGGGAGCCCGTTCTCTGCCTCCACTCATGCTGCCCTTCTCCTTCCCCCTGCCCTTCATTGCAGGTATTCACCAAGCATTTATTAAATCCCTACTATGTGCAAGGCTCCGTGCCAAGCACTGGGGACACAAAGATGAAAACAAAACATTCCCTGCTGGCAAGGAGCTTGCATTCTATTAGTAGGTGAGAATCTGTATGTTAGTAAATAATTTAGAGTGATTAATCGTTTTAACAAAGGATTTTTTGAGATATTGAAGGGTTTTTGCCAAGGAAGCCCCTTGAAAAACAGCAAAATATTTTCTATTTTAAATTATATAATGTACAAAAATGCCTTCAACATAAAACTTTATCAGAGAGGGACATTTTAGGTAAACTACACAATACTTACTAACAATAAGATGCTGTCAGAGATTAGGGAAGAAATGTTCCGATCCCACAAGGATAGTGAGTTTATAGTACTCTATACATAAGTTAACTCATAACAAAGTGAAGACTTGAATTTTTCAGTTTCCCTTTTTGCAGTGGAAATAATATCCAGAATATTCCTGCATGAAAGGGTCCTTAGGAATCAAAGTGGTTTTGAGTGGATAGTTTGAGCAGTTTTATTGGGATAGTTAACTTACCAAGCATGACAAAAGAATGATCAAATGACTCATGTACTGGCTCCTATGGCTCCACAGTCAGCTGTCTAGGACATCAGAAACTCAATAGGATCAGGCTGTCTATCAGTGGTCAGTTTGTTTCATTAGAAATGACAAGCAAGCACAAGATAATTATTCTTGGTATTTGATTTTATAGGTTTCAGGCAACATTCTGTCAGGCGGGGATGAATCTGAATAAATATCAAGTAAAATGAGATTGGTACATTCTACCAACTTTGTTGTGTGTGTATGGACCTGATTGCTGGTATTGCTGGTATTAATAACTATAATAGTAGCCATTAGATGGCAGCAGGTATTCATAGCAGATTAAGCAAGCAGTGGACATGATTTGTTTTGGGATATTTTTAAGCCATCTCTGTGTTTCTTGCCACAGAAGGAAAAAAAAGGGTAAGCAGGGATCCAGCAATTCTGCTTTGTCAGGGCCTTTATGCTGCTGATTAATAACTTTTGGGTTCTTCCTTATGCAGATGGTACCAGGGGCAGGTTCTGTGCCTGCTATCCAGAGGATCCCCTTGCCTGGAGCAGAAATGCTGGAAGAGGAGCCTCTCTATGTGAATGCTAAGCAGTATCACCGGATTCTTAAGAGGAGACAAGCTCGGGCCAAATTAGAGGCAGAAGGGAAAATCCCCAAGGAAAGGAGGGTAAATATATAATTGCAAAGTATATAGGAAAAGTACTTTCGGTCTTTTGTTGGTCTGTAAATTAATAATAGTCATAAGGTTAATCTGTTTCCCTTTTGACCTTTCTGGAAATTTTTCTTTGTCTTCATTGGTAATAATCATTGCCACTAATTAACTAAAAGAACCAGTTTGGTATGAGCATCATCTTCCATGTTTATGTGGATTATGAGGGAGGCAGAAATGTTATTTTTGATATTACTAGATTTTGGCATTTGGGATCATAGAGTTAGAACCAAATTTTTATTTCAAACAGGCTTTGCTTGTTTACTGTACTCAACTGCTTGTCAGATTTTCTTCCCAGTCATTCTCTGCTCTTCCTGATGAATTAAAGTTATTTGTCTTTTACATTGCTGAATATAGTGCCTTGTACATTGTAGGATATTTAAAAACTATTTATTGAATTGAAGCTATATATGCATAAGCTCTTTTGGGGGGAAAGATTATACCTAAATAATTGAGGTCTTTGTAAGTTAATAGCTAAATAGAAGGCTCTCTGTCATTGCAGAAATATTTACATGAGTCTAGGCATCGTCATGCCATGGCAAGAAAGCGTGGAGAAGGTGGTCGCTTTTTCTCTCCAAAGGAAAAGGATAGTCCTCACATGCAGGTAATGACAATAGTAGTAAGAACAATAGCTGACACATAGCCAGCATTTTAGGAGTTTTAACACACTGTACATTCATTATCACCTTTGATCTTCATAACAACCCTATGAGGTAAGTACTATAGTTAATCAGAAAGCATTTCTTAAGCACCTGCAATGTGTCCTGCATTGTGCTAGGTGCTGGAGAAAGTTAAACTGTCCCTGTCCTCCATTAACTTGCATTTTATTGAAGGAAAAGACATGTAGTCAGTTAATAGTAAACAAACACAAGATTTATTAAGCGTTTATTGTGTGCCAGACAATGCCCTGAGAATTACCCCCCTTTTCCCTCCCCAGAAAAGGGCAGAAATAGTGTCTGCTCTCAAGGAACTGGCATTTTAATTGGGAACACAACATGTAAACAATTATGTGTATCCAGGATTTGTACAGGGTAAATTAGAGGTAAACTGCCAGGGAGAGCACTAGCATAAATTTATATGGAGCAAGAAAGGTTTCTTGCTGAAGGGATTTGGAGACCTACACATGCATATTTGAAAAGTAAATACAAAATTATTTTTTGAAGGAAGGCATCAAACATCTTGGAGGAGTTGGTAAAGGCTTCTTGTAGAAGACATCATTTGAACTGAGCTTTGAAGGAAACTAATAATCTGAGAATTGGAGGTGAGGAGGGCTACAGCCAATGCAGAGGCAGAGTTGAAGATTTGAAGGGGAAAAATAGTAAGAAGGCTAGTTTAGCTTGAGTATGGAGTCCCTGTGCAGGGGAATCATCTATAATAATATAGCTTGAAAAGTAGTCTCCTAAACAGAGGAGTTTATATTTGATTCTGGAGATGATAGGAAGCTATTGGAGTTTATTCATCAGGGGAGTGACCTGGTCAGACCTGTGACATGGAGAATGAATTGGAGAGGGAAGGAAGCCAATTTGATAGCAGTGAGACCAGTGAGGAGTCCATTGCAGTAGTCCAGGTGAGAAGTAGTTATGGGTACAGAGAAGAATGTAAAAAATGTTATGAAGGAATAGAAACAAGATTTGGAAACTGAACATAGGGTATAAAATAGAATGAAGAGTCAAAGATGATACCAAACTTAGGAACTTGGGTGACTGGAAAAATGATGGTACCCTCAACAGAAAGAGAGAAGTTCAAAAGAGGTTTAGAGGAAGTAGTAATGAATTCTGTTTTGGACATGTTGGGGTTGAAGTTTCTTTGGGATGTGCAGTTTGAGTTATCTAATACAGAGGTGTCAGACAAACAGACTGGGTTTGGGCTACATTCAGCCTAGATCACTCCCCAGTACAACCCAAAATAGATTAAAATGTAATTGGGAGATATTCAACAAAATAAAAGTGCAATAAAACATCGCACTTTAAAGATGAGTCAGCGTGCAGTATGCAGCGGTCCTTATGTGCAGAGTAGTGGTCCCCATTTCTATTTGAGTTTGACACTGCAAGTGTAATAGACAGGAAGTGATTTGGAATTCTGGAACTCAGTCTAGAGCTGGATCTGAGTTAATTTGCATAGAGATGGGAGTTGGTAAGGCCACCAAGAGAGCAGAAAAAGAAGAGGCCCCAAGACATGCATTGTAGTACCCCAAAGTTAGCTATGGAATATGCATGATGATGAAGAGAATGATCAGGCAGTTAGGTCAGGATCATCAAGAGAGAGCAAGTATCCTAGTAATTCAGAGAGGAGAGTGTGTCCAGCATTGGCAGGTGCTACAGAGAGTTCACAAAGGATCAGAATGGAGAGGAATCCATTGGAGTTGGCAGATAATGAATATTTCAAATGGTTATTGTCATCATCCCTAATTTTCAAATTAGGAAATTGAAGTACACAGCTTAAGTGACTTGCACATGGTTGCATACCTAGTATATATCAAGGTGAGTTTTGAACACGAACCTCTCCTGACTGTAGGTCCAACATTCTTTCTGCTCCTTCCCTTCTGCTCATCTAATGAGGATTACATTTCTTTGACATTCCCCTGTCCTCTTTCTTGTCTTATTTTTTTGGATTAAGGATCAACTAAAAGGGGCAACTAGGTGGCACAGTAGATACAGCACAGCACCAGGCCTGAAGTCAAGAAGTCTCATCTTCCTGAGTTCACATCTGGCCTCAGACACTTACTAGCTGTTTGACTCTGAGCAAGTCACTTTCCTCATCTGGAAAATGAGATGGAGAAGGAAATGGCAAACTACTCCAATATCCTTAGCAAGACAATCCCAAATGGGGTCATGAAGAGTCAGATAAGACTGAAAAACAACTCAACCACAGCAAAGGTGGCACACTGGATAGAGTGTCAGACCTATAGTCAGGAAGACATGAACCTGGACAAATCACTGAACCTGTTTACCTTAATTTTCCTTATCTGTAAGATGAGATTGACAATAGTACCTCCTTCCCGGGATTTTTATGAAGATTAATAGTAATGGTAACCACATCTAACACTTATAGAGCAGGCGGCTGTTTTACAGTTACTATCTCTTGGTCCTCACAGCGTTGTAATGTGCTTACTTAGCTCAGTGCCTGGCACGCAGTAAGCTCTGTGTATTAACTGCTGTTATTATTAAATCTTTATTTCCAGTCCTGATATATTAACTTTCCTGCCACTCACACATCCCCAACTCCCAATAGAATGTTAATTGGTCACTTCAGATGGAGCATATCCATAACTAAATTCATTATTCTAGCTTCCAGTTCCCTTCCATGATTAGCCAGTTTTTGTCCATTACAGCCTTTATCACTTTTTCCCAAGCTAGAAACTTTGGCATCCTCTGACCAATCTTTTATTTCATTTCATGTACATATAACTTGAACTCAAACCTTTTTGGTTCCTTTGTCTCACAATGTTTGTAGACTTCATCCTGTCCTCTTTTACCTAGGATTGGGCCTACATAACTTCAGTAGTCTCCTGATCAGTTTTCTATCTCTAATCCATCCTTCATAGCACCAGTGCCAAATTAAGTTTCCTAAACATGATTTTCATCATATCCTTACTGATCTTTGGTCTGCTTGGGCACCTCATTTCCTATGACATCAGGTCCAGGACCTTGTAGTTCAAGTCTTTTCACCTTAATTTCACCCTTCCTATCCAGTGTTACTGGCCATTTTTTTTAAAATATGAATTATTTGTTCCATTATTTAGCAAGAATTAAGTGCCTTCTGTGTGGTAGGTGCTGTATACCTGGTACTGAGAATTAAAAGACAAAAAAATTAAATAATTCCTGCTCTCAAGAAGATCTCTTTCAGTCAGGTTTCACACTTCACTGCCTTTGCCCAAGTTATGAATCCTGCTTTTGTGACTTGGTTTTTACTACTTTGAATTCTGGAATGCCCTGTGCCCATCCTCCTCTTCACCTACCCAAGTTTTGCCTCCTGTATGACATCTTCCCCAAGTACTTTAATTCATAGTTTTGTCTCCGACCATAATAAATGCTTAGCACATTCTATTATTGGTCAAGCTAAATTCTCATCCTGCTGAATAAAACCTCACCTTCCAAACCTGAATTTAGAACCTCGTGGGGTGGGGAGGATTTTGAGGGTCATGACTACCTGTTTTCAAAGGCTTCTCACAAAGTTGAGCTACACTCAGCCCTGCAGGTGTCAGTCAGGTCAATATTATGTAGAAAGAGCCTGGACTAGAAGTTAGATGATTTCACTTTTAGCTTTGACTGCCACCAAGCAGCTCTTTTTTAATTTAGGTAAGTCAGTAACTCCTTTCTGTGCCTCAATATTTCCTTTTCTATAAAATAAAGGGTTTAGATTAAATGATTATTATTAAACTTCTGCACAAAGCATCTTATTATTTGATTATATGTTTTTTGCTCTCTTTTTTTGTGTTGTATAAAATATAAAATCATTCAGGACCATCTCAGGGTTATCATTACTATCAAAAAGATGATATATGTAAAATGCTTTATAACTTAAATACTTTACAACTATTAGCTTTTATTTATGTTCTGAACTGGGGAGAGTTCTATTTACCTGCTTACCACTGTTAACTTCCAGTTAAGAAGGCAGTGTGAAAGGTTGTAGAGAGTAGCCCAGCTCTCTCACATACTGAGAACAAATATAACTGAAAGGGCACCAGAATGAGCAGTGATCAGTAACTGTAGGAAACATCACCAACCAGCAGCTTCAGTTACAAAAGTAACCTGTGGAAGTGATGCGAGTAGAGTCTGAACTGCTGTAAACACTTCAAGCTTCTAGATTCTCTGAGTGGGGATCCATGATTGCTCAAGCTTAGAGAATCAGTCTGAAGCCTGGTCATTGTGGACCTGACCTGTCAAAATGAGGTGGGGCACCATATACCTTGCAGCACCTGGTGGGAGGCCCAGAACATACAAGTGACCTTGCATAATCCTGGACATGACACTGGAGAATGTCAGGGCTGTAGCACAATGCAGTAAAAATTACATAATAAAGTCTATCTCAAGAGAGGGTTCAAACTTAGAGACTATGCCTTGCACCCAGTGTTCCTGACACAGTGACTGATTGGGTCTTTCCAGGAACGCTGCCAGTTCTGTTCTTCTGGGATCAGTACTGTCATTGACAGCGTCTCTGCCAATCCTTGAGGCTGCCATAAGAATACTGGCTACATCTTTCATGGTCAGGACTAAGGGGTTGTGAAATACACCAGAACCAATGGATATCCAGCTTCCTGTTACTGTTCCTCATAGACTCTTTCCCCCTGCCTCGCTTACTGGTATTGCCAGAGTCAAATGTTTGGGTTCCTGGAGTGTCTGATTCCAAGAATAGGAATAGGGCAAGGTACTGAGATGCTGATAATTTTTATTTTTTTTTTAAGAAAAAGTACAGCTCAATCCTCTTCTTCCCAATTTGGGAACAGAAGGGAGAGTAGGGCCCAGAAGACTGAGGCTTCCTGGTTCACCATTCTCATTCCTTTGTTTTCTGGACCTATTTATTTACAAAACTCTACAAAAACCATGTGAAACAGCAACAAAATCTTATGTGGGTCAAAGAACATATTATAGAACCCATAAATTAGGAGACAAATGCTGAAACTAGGAAGGTAGCCAATGGAGGAGTGCAAGCTTGTCAACAACCATATAAACCAATACTCCAAATCTCTTAATAATAATAGAAATTCATTTTGAAACAATTCTGAGTTTCCACCTCACACTAGCAGTTGAAAATGATAATTATTGGAGGTACTATTAGAGCACAGACACCAGTTCATTGGTGGTGAAGCTATAAGTTGATGTATACCTGAACTGCATGCCATGTAACTTGATAATACCACTATTAAGGGTATACCCCAGGGAGGTAACAGACACTGGGAAAGAAAAATATTTGTAGCAATACATTTGTTGTAACAAGGAACTAGAAACGTGGTGGGTACTTCTCAATTATGAAATGAATGGACCACTTTTGGAAAGTAAATGTAGTAGAATATTGCACCATAAAAAATGACAGAAGGGACTGATTGAGAGAAATCTGGGAAGTGGGATTTATTTGAACTGATTGAATTCATGTGAATAGAACCAAGAGTACAATGTATAAAATGACTACAATATTGTAGAAGAAAATTACTCTGAAAGACTTAAGAACTATGATCAATGCAATGACTAATCAAGTCTCCAGAAGTCATATGATGACTGAATCCTACTTCCCATCTCTGAGCAGAGGTGAAGGCCTCCTGGTGCATTGTGATGAGTCATTTATTTAGGAGCTTAGCAAATGGATGTGTGTGTTTGTTTCTTTCTTTGTTTTTGTTTTGGTTTGATTTTTCTGCTTAACTTTTTTTTTTAGCTTATTTGCTACCGAGGAAGGCTTTAATTTTTTTCTGGGGTTGGAGGTGAGGAAGAGTTATGAGACTTAGGCACAAAAAAAAAAAAGAAAAAAGGCAGTTAAGGTTTGTTTTTTTAAACAGAAGAGAGCACAGGAAGCAGGCCAGTATTGGTACTACAGTGTTAACTTATGAAATCCTTAAAACAAGGTTTCATAATACAGTTTTACAATCCATTATACAATTCTCTTCTTTGTATTATGGGCATATTTGTTTGTTGATTGTAAGATTCATAATTTTAAAGAGTATTTTTAAAAATCATTGTTAGTCTCGTCTTTAAGTAGATTGTAGCTGTCAGTTGTGGTCCAGGCCTGACTCGATCCAGTCTGATGAATTAGAGGGAAATGAGGCACTCATAGACTTAACAAAAAGAAGCTTACTATCTGGGAGAGGATTTCCAGCAAGGATACAGTCTTGATGCAGTTAAGTGAAGCTCCCCTACCTCCACATTAGCCAGCAACTCGTGTGCTCTTCCCCTCCTACCATTTCACACAAAGTCGTACTGATTCAGTCCTGCCAACCAAGGCTAAAATAAACTGATAGACTAGTATTTAACAAAAGAAGTTTTACTCAACAGTAGCACATGAGAGATGCCTCCAAATTTGCCATGATGTCACTCTTGGTCAGAAATATGTGCCAAAAGAGCTCTGAGGAGCTCCAGATTCCTCCTGTTGCTGGCTTTTTATACTTAGATGAAGAGGAAATTATTTCAGTAGTTGAAGCCTTAGTTCTTTGGACCAATTAAGTCTTGAAGGTGATTTCATCCCTTAAGGGAAAGCAAACAACCTACCATTCAGGGACCCAAAGTAGATGTTCCTTCCACAAGCTACACCAGGTAGGGACTATTTTAGATATATTTCTCTTGTAATTCCTGCTAGGGAAATAATTAGCATTTACAAGTACCTGTTTATTGAAACTGAAATATGTTAGCCCCATTTCTTCTTTGAAAAGGCAATGTGCAGCAGTGCTATCCGTTCTTTATACTTACTGTAAACTGTAGACAGATAAACTTTATATAATGTGTTTTATTTTTGATAAAACTTTCTTTCCATGACGACTAGTTGTGCAAATCCAAAGTATTTAACTTTGGAGAAGAAAGATGATGGATTTTTTATTCTTTTCTTTGTCTGCAGGATCCAAATCAAGCAGATGAAGAAGCAATGGCACAAATGATTCGAGTATCCTAACCAAAAGCAGAGAGAGCGAGCTGATCCAGGTTCCTCTCCCATTATCCCAGGAAATTGAGCAAACCTTCAGTGGGACACTTATGATCACATTCTGCCCTTTTCTACAAAACAGAAACCGCTTAATTTTTCATAAGTGGTTTGGTATTATAATTGCAGTGATCTCTGGTGAATTGAAATTCCAAGGACTCTGTCCCACCCCTCTCAGTCAGGACTTCAGACTATTAATGACATTAGTATTTCATATATTTGGATGGTACAGGAGACAAAAAGCCAATGAGACAGTACTACAAGCAGCACTTAATTTGGCTGATGAAGCAGGGCCATCCCAGGGGAGAGATACTGTTCAATCATTAGCAAGACTGCAGTCCAGGAAACCACTGCCCACTTCTTCCCACTTGGAGTTTGGTTAGTCTCATCCATCCATGAAGTTTGAGATTTTATGTGAGACCAACAGAATGAACATCTTGCACACAGATGACTTTCAGGCAGAGGAAATTTTCATCCTGTGATAGGTAAAGAACATACTGCTCCCTAGAAATAAGGTTTAATCAGCCTATGATTGTAGCAAGAACCTGAATTCACCTGTTTGGTTTAATGCCAAGGGGAAAAATGTACCTCTGGAGTAAAAGAATCAAAGACTCACTAGCATTTTAAAATGCTGCTTTTCTCAGCTTAGGTGGTGGTCTTACCTTCCCTCTGAAAATGTAACTGATATACAGATCACCTGGATCACAAATTTTCTAATTTTTTCCCCCATAAGGTTCTAGGGATGGCCAGTTCTAGAAGTTGCTATTCCTGGAGCAGAAAACAAAACAATTTAAATTAATTTGTGTTTAAATGTTGAGAACATTTGTAGTCAGTAAAATGTCAAGAGAGCAAAACTGTACAGGTTGCTGATCACAGACTTTCTATAAAACTATCCACCTTTGGCAGCACTTCAGGAACAGAAGGGAGAATGCAATGATTTGTTTGTGTGTATGTGTGTGTCTGTGTATCTTTGGTAACATGATCCAGAGCAGACCTGGCATAAGTTGTTAGGAAGTGAAGAGTGAGGAACAGATTTTGTTAGCCCTTTGCCATTTCCAAAAATCGTTACTTTTACCCAGGTACCATGGTATTCAATGTTAATTATTGGAGCCAGTGAATTTTGTTCCTACAGCAGATTTTTGTTTTTTAAATCCTCTTAGCAGCTGGTGTATGGATGCCTATTTCCACTTGCTTTTACCATTTAAGATGTAATCTTAAACTTTGATTCAGGGGTCTTGTACAGAAAGGCTTTCACATTGTATCCTTACAATGGGACCAAACTGACAATAGATGGTGGAGCCCTCTAAATATCAGGAATGGAGCAGGGTTACCAGATCTGAGTACCCCTCATAAAGCAAGCTTCCATCTCTTGGATTTGTGGTTCAGAGAATTAAGAAGAATTAGAAGAGTTGCTATCTATTGAACAAAAGTTGTTAAAAAACATCCAGTATTTCTACTGAAAAAAGCTGGAGCTAAGTATAAATAAGGTGGAGGGGATGCTTTCTCATTTTTGTCTTCCCTGTAAAAATGTTGCATGAAAAAAAGGGAAAAATTAAACCTTTAAAAGGAAATGAAAAAAAAAGGTAAGGACTGATATTGGGACAGTTGGCATAAGTATGAATGAGTAATCTCCCTCATCCCAAGACTAATCCATGGATTCCACTGGAATCCATGTATCTAATGTGGCTTCTTTCAAATGTCAGGAGGGTCTGTCGCTTTAAGATGCTCCCTTGGGAAATGATTATTTGTTATTCTAGTTTCAGAGGCTCGTCTTACTAAGAACAAAGTTTGTTTGATGATGATAAAACAGAAGGGCTTTAGATTACTGATTTATCTTTAGGATCCAGTATTAAAAGAGTAAGCCCCTCAAACTTGATCTCTCAAGCTCATTAAGAGAAGCAATTTTTAAACTGTATTTATTTATGTTTGTAAACTTGTACATAGTAACAACCCTGCAAATGTTTTGTTACTCTGTTTTACATCTTCTAGGTTCTTTGGGGGTTTTTGTGGGGTAGGGAGGTGATGGGAGGAAAATACTTCAGTTTTCAGTTTGACTTTTGCATTTAGTGTGTTTTTGGTTTTTTTGTTATCTTAAAACACCATGACTTTGCAAGGAGAGTTTGGGAAATTACTTTTATTTGCTCCTAGGAAATCCTTTCCTTATTTGTAGGTGTGACTGTTCTAATGACTTTACAGTTGAAAATATGGATAACTGGATGAATGAATAATTGGCATAATGTATAGTGTTACATTTCATTTGAGTACTTTTTTTTGCAGGATAATTGTGCGTGTATGTATATATAAATATATATTATATATATATTTTTAAGTGCATTGTTACATATAACATGTCCATGTCTATACCGCTAGACCAGGGGAACGTTTTCTGGGTTGTGGGTGCCTGTTAATAATGTCTTGGCTTTCATTTGTGAACTTAAGCTATATGAAGGTTTTTCCCCTTGAGAGGGGAATACAGGTGATCATTGGTGACATTGGAATTCAGAGTAATTTCCCATTGTTATTTTTTAAAAGAAATTTATAAAAATATTAAAAATAAAAGTTTGTGTTTTAGGGAAGCACTTTTATTCCTTCAACTCTTTCCATCCTGTGCCCATAAATTTAGCTTGTTTGTCTGAGATGGCAATTATTAATTTTTTAACATGTAAGGTTTTCCTTGGACTTCTATCATGCAAGTCATCACTTTACTTTTTTAAGGGATAATACAGAAGCTAAATTTTATTCACTGTAGATCCGGTTGGGAGATGTTCTTTAAAAAGATACTAAGGACCAGCTAGGTGGCACAGTGGATATAGTAGTTTTCGATTTGGGCTTCAGAATCTAGCTGTGGGACCTTGAGTAAGCCACTTAATCTGCCTCAGTTTCCTTAGCTGTAAAATTGAAATAACAAAGTATGTCCCAAGGTTTTTCTGAAGCTCAGTTAAATTAGATAATATTTGGAAAATACAGCATAGTCCTTGACACATAGTCGTTGAGTTAGTGCTTAATAATTGCATGTTTCCTTCCTAAGGGGAAGTAGCATGGTGCAGTTGATAAGATGCTGGATTTGGAATCAGGAATTGAAGTCCTGGATTCAAATCCTAGGTCTTCCACTTACTCCTTGTGATATCTGGCAAGTCATCATCATAATCTAGCCTGTTTCCCCAACTGTAAAATGAAGAGTTTGGACAAGATCTGAAGGTGCTTTCCAGCTTTAGATTTATCTATCTGAAATTATCCTGAATTCAAATCTGGCCTCAAATACTTAGTAACTGTGTGACCCTGAGTAAGTTGCTTAATCCTGTTTGCCAGTCTCCTTATTTGCAAGATGAGCTGGAAAATAAATGGCAAATCTATTTATTATGTTTGCCTAGAAAACCACAAATGGGTTCATGAAGAGTTGGGCACAACTCAAAGCGACTGAACAACAACATTGGACATACAGCTGTCAAGTAGTTCTAACCTGTGGGTGGCCAGAGTGAATAAAGCATACTAGGAATAGGAGAGTCAGGAATAAAATAGAAGTTTAATTTCCAAATGAGAAAAGCAGCTTGTGGAGCCCCTCTCCTAGTGGGAAGGCCCAAGGCAGTGTGGGGAGATCTCAATACTTAACATCAACCATTGTGCAGTGAGCTCTAGCCCTGACAGTGATGGGGAATAGCAACAGTTTAATTCATAGGACATTCATGATCAGAACATGGCTACCACAAATACTTATCCAAGGTCACACCCACCTGATGTGGGTGTGAAACAATTCTGTGATTTTACTGGGGCTGAGATCAAACAGTGAGTGTAAGGGCAATCACTGACTATGCCAAGCTCAGGGCAAAGCTTGCTTGCTGGGCCTTAGCTTTGGTAAATAGGGTGTCTTCTAATATCTTGACAAAAGTTGCTGAATAAGAAGAGGGAAACAACAGAAACACTCTAGCTTCACCACGTTTGAAGGAGCATGATTTTTCATTGCTGAAAGCTTCCCTTGCCTTAGTGATGCCAGTGGCCACCTGACTACCATTGTGTTTCCTCAGGACAGGAATTAATTCTACCCTGGTACAATAGTTTTACCCTGCGGCTTCCTTAGAAAAGTGGCAAATTATTCTATGTTGAGAGTGGTCCTGAACCCTAACAGAATGTGAAAGTGGAGTCTGGTGGTTCTGCCCAAGCCTTGCAAGCCCACAGTGATGGGTCTTTCGGGGTTATTAATATTGAGGAGCTATTGAGGGTCCCAAGAGCCAGTGCTGAGGGTTCATATGGTTATGGCTGGGCCCAGGGAGCACTCTGGCATACCTAAGGAGGATGCCCCAGTCCAGCTAGGTGTACGTGAGCTTTCAGGCTAGACCTCATTGGAGAAGTATATCAAAGGGATTGAAATACTTGAGAAAGACAAAATGCCTGGCACTGATGACACTGGCCAGAGAGGTATAACATTGACTCCTGGTTCTCAAGATGAGGAAGATGTGATAGCTGAGGATCAGCCCAGCTAGCAGAAGCATATGTTTGTGCTGGGTAAGGTTGGAAAACCTATCCCCAGTATAGTCTTATGAGGAGCTGCCACCATGCATGTGGTGTTAGTCTTGGTTTCATTCATTCAGAGTAGGAACAGTGCCATCTGACCCATCTAATCAGGTGGTCACACACCAGTCTTGCAGCAAGGCCTGCTAGTTCTGGCAGCAGTGTACTGGACCCCATAGTCTAGCACAAATGAGCAGGGAGTACATGCCCAGATGGTGATCTAAGCAAGTGTGACTCAAGAGTTTGAGCACCAGAGAAGCTGTAAATCAGAGCAGCTGCTGTCCTGCTCAGAGTTGATCCTTGACAGCTGGAGTGGGATGGGTTTCTTGCTGGATGTTACCTGCCCCATTACGATACAGCCTGGGTGCCCTCCTGCAGTGAGCCATGGCACCCAGCCTGACCTTCTCTACCTTGGCTACTGGCCACCACCTGGTAACTAACACAAGAGCAGGCTGTCCTGGAAGACTGCTGACCTTGTTCTTCTATGCTGCTGGACTTGGGAGCTGCTTCCGCCTTCCAGGCAGATGAGGTCTGGACCCTTGTCTGCCTAGCATGCTTCAATCCGGATGGATTATATGATGCCTCTGTCTGCTTTCTGGATCAAGATGCTATCTATCGTTCCCCTATACTATGAGGTCTTCCAGGCCCTGACTGGTATTGTTTCCTTCTACTATGTGGTCTTCCAGGCCCTGTTTGACATCGCATAGCTGAAGAGAGCCTAGAGACCCTGGGTGCCTTCTAGATTCTGAGAGGGTAAGGTTGACATCCTATTAGGTAGTTGCCCCATGGTGGTAGTTCCCCTATGGGCACCTCTGACACCTTTGACAACTCAACAGCTGAGACAGTTCATTAATTCATTCATATGGAGGGTCCATATGCCAGTGAGTGAATGCCAGAGGCTTTTTTTTTTTTACCTCTGTCATCACCTTCATGGACTAATGCATTCTCCATCCTAGCCCCTTTAGCTCATCAATCATGTGGCTGAGGACACTGCTTGGCTGATGCCAAAGCCTGATTCAATTTACTGTTTACAACATCAAGTGCCATCCATGCAGTAACCAAGCTCCTACAAAGGAGAACTGATTATATCCCTTATTCTCCAAAGTACTCAACCATTCCCTACCCAGCCTACCAGGTAAAGTCAACAGACCTTGCTACTTTAGAGAATGGCCTTTGACACCCTTTCCCAAAGTCCCTGACCCTTTTCACACCTTAGTATACTGGCTTGGGAAACAAGAAGGTAGAAGCTATATTGAATGATCCCTTCCCTGTCTTTTCTTGGGGAGGGAGGGTGGAGAAGGAGGAAGGGGTAATATGTGTGTGAGAGAGTAGGTGGGAAGGCCACCATTCCCTGGCCGCCTTGTTATTGCTACCTGAAGGCTGAGATGACTAGATTTCCTCAGGGAAGCTCCAAGAGCTTGTCTGTGGGTGTGTCAATATGAGTCTGTGTTTTGTGATTTTTTATAAAAGTTCGGATTCGCTCCTATAAATAACGCTCTTGAACAAGTTCGGTTAAAAGTGAAAGTAAAATTTTATTCTCTAGAAGATACACGGGATAGAGGTGTTAGACTTACACAAAAGACAAGACAACACAATAGCTATTAATATCACTCCTAGTATAATAAGAAGATAGATAGGAAGAGAATACATCACCAATTCAGGGGAACCTCAAAACTCAAGCGGCTGGGAGCCCCGTTGCAGCCTCAATCAACTTGAATTGGGAAAAGATTTTTCCGGGTGAAGCGTCCTTCCCACGGATGAAGCTCAGGGGCTGCTAGAAATCGGGGTTTTTTTATAGGGTATCCAAACAAAGAAGTCTTCGTGCCAATTGTAGTTACATAATCTTTTTGGCAAAAAAAGGGTTTCAACAGGTGTAGCAAAAGTTAATTTTAAGGATCATGTCCTTGTTGATGTATTCCATTGGTCTGAGGCTTGACGGTCTCCTTATCAATGTAGTATGTTTTAGGGAGGGGAGCCACCTCTCCCTAAACAAACGTATTCCAGGAATGGCTAGTTCCCAGATATCATGCCAAGAACCTTCAGAAGTTCATGGAACGGACATCTCCAAGCACTGAACTTTTCAACTCTACGTCTCCAAGCACTGAACTTTTCAACTCTCTATACGTTAGGCCGATTTTATTGGAATGATCTTATATTCTTATAAGGAATTCTCAATTTCTTATTCAGTCTGTCTCTGAGTGTGTTTTTTCCAACTGCCAGAATCTTTGGGTGGGTAGGAAAGTCTCTCTGATAGTCCTTGAG
>CM053770.1:321237617-321260957 GCA_028658325.1 Potorous gilbertii
CGGGGCCGCTGCGAGATCGGGTGGCCCAGTCAGTTGCCCCTCCGCTGCCATGGCCAGCGCACGCTGGGCCTTGTCCTCCTCCTCATGGTCCTTGCAGGCCCGCCTGGCGGCGCTGCTGCCCGACCTGCTGGTGTTCGGCAAGGCCCGAGGCCCGGGGCCGGAGCTCACCACCCTGCAGGGGGTCCTGCTCGGCGTCCACGTGACCGGTGAGGGCGGCAGCCGGAGGGGACCGCGGCTGGGAGGCCGTTGGGCCCCGGGGTGACGGTTGCAGCGCCCCGGACGCCTGGTCTGCGGACCGGCCCGCGTTTCTTCACCCCCTGCAGCTCGCCGACGCGCCCACCCGTAAAGAAGAGAAGAGGGCCTCTGCGCCGCGGGCAGGGCCCCGGGTGGGCGTGGGGAGGGGCTCTGAAGGCGGATAAAGCCCTGTCACTGCCCTCTTGTAGCCGGGGAGGCCCGGATAACCGGAGTGCCCTGTGCAGAATCCGCTTGAGAGCCGAGAAGGAAAAGGTGGCTCCCGGCCGGGAGGTGGGGGGTGTCCTTGGACCTTCAAGATGATGGGTTTAAAAGGAGGATGTTCCGCCCGGGAGTATTTGAAGGAACCGAAAGAGTTAAAACAAAAACAAAAACAACCTCTCAGATGGAACAGAAGTTTATACAGACACCCCTTTTACCCTTCCCGCCACTGTAAGGTAGCTGAGGTCTGGACGTGGACTTTGACCTGAAAACCACAATTGGGTTTTCTTTCTAAGCCTTGTCCCTGAGTTCCTCCTTCCTCTCGGGAAGCAGACCCTTGAAACTCTTTGCAAGATCAAGGGAATTAAAAAAACAAATTGTTTAGCCCAATACCTGACCAGGTAGTAGGAGCTTAATAAATACTTCCTGACTTCTTTGATTACTCAGTTACCCAGATGGCTCAGGAGGAGAAATGAGGCTGGTGACCTGCACAGCCCTCCCTCCCTCCAAACGAAATCAAGTGCACGTCATGTCATCGTGTCTCTGATGGCATGGTGTTCTTTGAAAACGAAGGATGAACACAACAACACCAGTTCCATAAATATTTTTCTCATGGGAACTTTTTTTTTTTTTAATCTCCCCTCATTTTCCCTCTCCTAAAGGAGAATGCAGCTTGTTGAAGGAAGGAGAACATGCCAGATACCCTGAAGGGTCACTTGTGGCAGTGGCTGCAGCTGCTGTAACTCTTAAAGTTAGATTAGCTGATAAGAGGTTGTCAGCCCAAACAGCCAAAAATAAAGTAGTCTCACTCCTTCCCTTACAACCCAAATAACCAACATGTTAAAGGAATGATTATATTTAATCAAGCCTTGGTTCTTTTAGATTTGTTCCTGTTCTTGAGAATGGGAGAAGGGGAAATAAACAGCCCTCAAACCATCGCTGCACTGGTAATAAGCTTGAATGACTTTTGCTTGTTGGGTAGGATTTACAGCATTGATGGACAAATTCAGCCTGACCTGCAATGCAGAGCACAGCATGGACAAGATGGCCCAAATCTTCAGTGGTTACGTTGGTGATATTGTGGAGCGTGAGTGTCCTCTGTGGGGTGGGTGAGAGGGTTCAAGGCTCAAGGAGGCTGAAAGGAAAGGGTGAAGATAAACCCCACTTTCCTGAAAAGACAGCCCCCTCCTTTGGTTTCTTAAAAGCCTTACTAAGCTAGCTAGATTCTTACAGGTAATTTTCCTGACTGGGCCTACAACCAAAAGCTATATACCTTAGCCAAACTGTTTTCTTCTCTGGCCCTCAGTTTACTCAAATTGTAACACAAGGTAGGTGAGTGATGCAGTTCAGCTGTGAAACCCTATGACTTTACAATGTACTTGCAATACTTAAGGTCCCAGAAAAATTGCATGCTCATCATTATTAAAATACAGATTTTTCCTTCTGTTCTTTTTTCCTGCTGTCCCTAGATCCTACTCAATGCTGTAAAAGTAAGGATGCTAATATACGCAGGAGGGCCTGCTGTTATAGGTTCTTTGATCTGCTTTCCTAAAAAGAAAGGAAACTTTTCAAGGAGTCAACAATCATTTTAATCAAGCACATGTATCATTCACTTAGTTCAGAGGAAAAGTCAGCACCCTGAACTTCATAGAAAATGCAGAGAAATAAAGATGAACAGACAATGCTTCCAGCTGCCTGACAGTAAACAAGACATACATTGCAGATCTATAGACAGATAACTGTCTGATCACACATACATAGTTACCAGAGAGAAGCATGAACATCTGGGTTTTTAAAGGCTGCAGGCTACTTAGCAGCTTCACAGGCTCATCTGGCACACAGACCTTCCAAAGACTGAGCCTGGAAGTAAAACCTCTCCTCAGAGTGCTTATACATTTTTCAGAGCCAGAGGGCATCACAACCTTTGAGAACCAGTGCCTCATTAACAAAAGATGTGGGCCTTCCCACAAATCTTCCCAGGCCCATTCATGGGTAGGGAAAATCTCTAATCACATTATTCAGTCAGAGACACTTGATTATACTAAAACAGAAACAACAAAGATCCTGCTTTGCTTACTATTACAAACATCTATAGACCCTGGCATGATGTTTTCAGAATGTGTTAGACAAGTAGCAAATAAAAATAGTATATGGAGAAAAACTTATAGTCTGTGATTCACCAATTAGTGGTCAATTGTTTTTTGGCATATATTTTTGTGTCTAGTTCCATTTGGTACCCTTCTTTCTTGACTTCAAGAGTTCTTCCTTCAAGACTCAGTTCAGATTCTGTCTTCTATAGGAAGTCTTTCCCTGTTCTCTGAGATTACTTATCATCTCTTCTCTATTATATATCTTTTATATGTGTAATTATTTACATGTTATCTCCCCCATTAGAATAGGAGTTCTTTGAGGGCAGGGACAATTTTTTTTTGCAGTTCTTTGTATCTCCAGAGTTTAGCACAGTGCCTGGCAAATAGGAAAGGTTAATAAATTCTTGTTGATTGACTGACTGACCATGCCCCCTCTGTTGCTTCCTCTGTGCTTCTTTGACTAACCAAGATCACTACTATGTGGCATCTACTCCAGGAGTTTAATTGGAGAGTGGAATAACATGCCACTATCCTATTAGGGGATAGCATTGATAGACCTCTGTTTTTTCTGATTATGAAGTTTAGGATTGAGGTAGAAAAATGAGAAGTATATTTGCATGGTGTCACTCAGGTATTTCTTGGCCTGTGGATGAGAGGTCAGAACCTAGAAGGAAGGCATTCTTCCCATAGTATTTGCATACTGTCCTCTGTTATCATCAGCTGAATCCCTAACTATAGGCCATTTTTCTCTGCTTTCATTTTTTCTCAGATATACTCTGCTTTGGAGGAGATATCCTGAATATCACAGGTATTTCTTGATTATACCACACATCTGAAGGAATTCAAGATATATATATTCAAGTATATATATTAGTAATATAAATTTGGAAAAACTTTATCCAAATTATGCCTACTTAAATTTTATTTTTTCCTCCATAGAATTTAAAATTATGTAGAAATCATGTTGGATGAGAACCTCTAGAAATGTTTAGAAAACGGAGGAGAGATTTGACCAGCAACAGTAACCGAAGTGAAAAACTGGAGAGTATTCAGACTGAGGGAACTACCAGAATCTTTATTACTTCCCCTGGAGCCCCCAAACCAACAAACTTTCTCAGATAGATTTGACTAAATCAGTCAGAATATTGAGATGCATCATAATTATCAGCAGTGTATTTAAGAGCACATTTTCCATATCACTTTCCATCGTTCTTTTTCCCTCCATCTGGTGAAACCTAATAGAAAAAGGAATTATCTTAATCTAAACTTTTGAATTCTTCTAATTTGGGGGCATTCAGAATTCTACATGATAAATTTACTTTTAACCTGTGAATGATTTCTAAGGAAAAGCAAAACTGCTCCCTAGTGTAGAAAGAGATAGCTTAAGGGAAGAGACCAAGAGTTTTGCTAACCATTCTACAACTACCTACACTCATCCACCTTGACGTTACAGGGAATGTTCTCATGGCACTCTGGACAGTGGAACAGAACCAGCTAAGTGACATCATTACCTTAGTGGTGAAATGCAGCCTGGAAATACAGGAGAAGTTTGGAGTCTACCATACCAAAGAAGGCCAGGATCTTCAGATAAGGATAGGTAGCAACTTCCATCTGGAAGAGCTACCCATAAATGCCCAAATCCCCTCTACAGAAGAATAGAAATGGAGTGGGTGGGGAAAATATATGTCAAGGCCCCTTTGGATAACATCTTAGCAAGAGTTCTGAATGTAAGGGAAATGTTGGTGTCTGGAATTACTGCATATAGATTTTTTAAACTTTAATGTAGGATTATTCTATAAATAGAAATTATAGCATATATTGAGGAAGGATCATATTCTGTTGCTTCCTGTACTGTTCCAGTCTCCATTCCTTGTTCTCCTTTTTCCCTTGCCTAACCCAGGCTTAGATTGAATAGTTTAGCGTACACTTCTTCAGTCAGGTCTAAGTGAACAAATTGTAGTCAATTTTTGAACTATAAATAACATCAAGCTTCTGTAGCCAGAGAGAGAGCACTCAGTGTGGGTGAAAGCAAATATAATGTTATGCTTATTGGCTTTTTTGAGTTCATTGTTAAAAATGTAACCATTAAGTTCATTTAGCTCTTGTGAGTATGAGCCTGAATTTGTAGTTATGTTGGACAAGAGGTAAAGTGATGTTCTCTTGCCCTAGAAATATTATATCATCTACTGAATTGGACACTCTGCTCCCCTTTCCTTAGTCATGTCCAAACTGCCTATTAAGAGAGCAAAATATTCATTTTTACTAAAACAACCTGGGAGTTTAGTAGCTAAATTTTGTTTAAATGAAACTTTTTTATTATTTTCCCTTTACCAGTCTGGAGATCTTGTACTAAAGGACTCACTACATTTAGGCATTCTTGTAGCAAAAGAGAATCCTTGGCAGGATGTCATTGTTGAAGATGAACTCATTTAAGACTGATAGTGTGTGTAATGTAACAGTAGTAAAATGGGCATGATAGATGTTTCAAGCTTTAATGTAGATTTATGATATGCATAGATATTCTAGGGGACAATGAGGAAGGATCACATTGAACTTGTAGCACTGAGTAATAGGTCCAGTGGTTTGCACCATTTGACATAGAGGAAATTGAGACCTAGGAAGATTTGTCTACTTGACCAGTGTCTTATATTTGGAGGGTGGCAGAAGCAAACCTGGATGTTCTTTACCTGCCTTTTTTTCTCCTAACAGGCGTCTCTGCAGGTCATATCTCACAGGTTGTGGTTGGAGATAAGCAGCGACAGTACCTTCTGGTAATTGGACGAAATGTAGATGATGTCCAGGTAGCCCAGCACTTGGCTCAGGCAGATGAGATCATCTTGTCTTGGAACTGTTGGATGCTCTGTGAGCAGTACATGTTTGAAGTGGAAATCTTGAGGGAGCCTAAAGCTGTAAAGGTAGTAGGTTCCTTCCTATCTTACCTCTAGCATAGCCTGCAAGGTACATTCTGATATATTTGCAGAGCAGGATTCTAAGGGTGCCTTAGTCTGTCAATAAAAGATAAAAAGCCATCAATTATGCAACTTTTTTTTTTAAATAAGGAAGCTATTAATCATCTGTAAGTCTCAGATTGGTAGTGACAGAACCACGAGATAAGTAAGATGAGGGAAGTACTAGAAGACTTACGAGTTCTTAGAGTCTCCATTGAAGGAGCAAGAGTGGTGGTTAGTCTTGGGATTGAAGAATTTCTTCCTATTCTTTAGCTAAGAGATATGCGGATCATAGAGCCATTTGATTTTGATGAACATTTTGAAAAGTGCATCGATTACCTTCCACATTATCCTACAAATAACGGTGAGCTGCTTCACCTAATTTGCCTGGCTCAGTAGAGATTGTCTTTCTGGACTGAATCCTTTCCTTTTCTTTGTTAGTCTCTTTGAGGAATGCTGTGGCTTTGGACCCAAACCCCAGACTTGAGCAAACCTTGCAGAGGCACATAATGAGAAACTTCCTAAAGAAGGTATTTCCTAAACTTTAATTCTTCACTGAGGGCTGGCATGTGTATATATGTGTGTATATATCTGTTAACTTTTCAAACCCATTCTCCAACTCAGCTCTGCGATTCCTAATAAATATTCTTATTCTCCTTAACACCTGTATGATTATTGTGATTGTATATTTCTGCATGTCTTAATTGTCTCATTATATTTTTCAAACTCCAAGAGCAGAAATCTTGTCTGCTCTTTGTTTTGTGCCCCAAAAGCCTGATTCAGTTTCTTTACTCTCAAGGCCATAGTTTGCTTGTCAGTAATAGATAAGAGTTAGTCCATTTGATCTCAAAGGTCCCTTTCAGCTCTAAATATTTAATCTTGAATAAAAACCTGTTGATTCGTTGACAGAATGTATATATGCATATCTGCAGAATCAACTTTTCAAAAATTGATGATAATATATTATCATAATTCAATGTTATTAATTTTAATTCTTAGTTGTTTCAATTGCATCTGACTCTTTGTGACCCATTTGGGGTTTTCTTGGCAAAGATGCTGGATTGGTTTGCCATTTTCTTCTCCAGTTCATTTTACAAATGAAGAATTGAGTCAAACAGGGTTAAGTGACTTGCCCAAGATCACACAGCTAATAAATGTCTGAGGCCATGTTTGAACTCAGGAAGATGACTCCAGGACTGATGCGCTATCCACTATGCCACTTAGTTGCTCAGTGTAATCCTAAACAGTGAAAATAGAAAAGGAACTCAACGTAGCGTTTGCTCCACTGAGATGTTAAATATAAGTACTTAAAGAAAAAAAATGCATTTGTGCATACTTTACTTTGTGCTAGTGTTCCCATTAAGACTGTGCCTGATACCCATGTTCTGTTATTCCTTCTCACTCAGTACCATATATCATGAGATATGGGGTTAAAATTCCCCAATGTGATGCTAAATTAATGTTTACTTTACAGATCAGTGAAGGCCAACCTGTAGAGTATTTATCTGAACTTCGAACTGTGACCATGGTCTTGATCAATCTAGAATTCCACAAGAAAGCTTGGATGTTGCACTTATGTCAGCTGATCCATGAAGCTGCCTTGTATATCTCCACAACCATCAAGAATGGAGGTGGCCAGCTCAGTCAGATATTTATGTTTGACAAAGTGAGTAAGAAGGGATCTAGACCCACCATTATTGGAGATTAGTGAGGAATTTTCCTGAAGGATAGATGTGGGCTCTTCTGCTGGTGTGCATTGGGCATTTAAATACAAAAGACCTTAAAAAGCTTTCTAAATTAAATTCATTCAAGTGTCCTACTTTAGTAAATTAATGGAGTTGAGTCTTTTTCTCATGACATACTTGGGTCATCATTCTGAGCATCAATTCTTACTTGTTTGGGGTTGAAGAAATGGGAGATTGAGATGACTTATTACTCATTCCTGCATAGATATACTGTGGAAGTTCATTTTTTGAATAAATTCTGGATAATAACTTTTTTCCCCTTGCAATCTAGCTCTTTTTCCTAAGTAAAAAAATTCTGTTTTGGGTTTTTTTTAAGGTCCTATTTAGTGTAGTTACAGTTAAATGAGATTTTCATTTTCATTCATACTGGTATTAGAACCAAGAATGTCTATCTTGTTCATATCGTAGAAACATCCTGACAGGGAGATCAGGAAGAGGAAGGTACCACTTTTACAAGCTTCAGCTAAATATGAAGAGTTATATTGCTTCCCAGACATATAATCTTTTTTATTTCTCCAACATTCTTCTCAGGGCTGTACTTTCTTCAGTATATTTGGCCTTCCAGGCGATAAGAAGCCAGATGAGTATGCCCATGCCTTGGAGAGCTCCTGTAGCATCTTTAGCTTCTGCTGGGAAAATCTTGCTGAGACCAAGTGAGGAGGAAGGTGGGGCAGAGATGAACTTCTCAGGCCTCAGGGGTCTCTCTGGGAAGTGGGAGGCAGGTGACAGGTATTGCCTGGATGCAGAGCAACACTGAAGGGGAGAGAGAATAGGTGCCAAATGAAATCAGTCAATGGGATTTATTGAATACTCACTATGTGTAGAATTCTGCTTTGGAGAAAATACAGAAGTAAAAAAAAATAAGGTTAATGTTTGTGAGCTAACATCTGGGCCTGGTCTTGGTAAACTTTTGGTTTTGATGACAAGTCCTTCTTTTTAGTCTGTATACTTCATTAAACTGTCTAAAAAAACCCAAAAAACTTCTTTTTGTTTCAGTATTCAACCCTCCTTCCCATCCATAAAGTCCCTATTTCCTCTTTAAAAGCACCTTTTCTTAGCTTATTTGCATAACAGAAATGTCTTACCCTGTTCTTGGTGGGTGAGCCAAACCTTTTTTGAGTTCTAATGATCAACTCTGCCCTGCTTTCCTAGGTTCTCTTTGATGTCTCTTCACTCAGATGTTTTCCAGAATTCTATTTGTTTTTCAGTGTTAAAGTATCAAAATAATTTAAACATATGTTGAATGACAGGCTTAATTCCAACCAGAAGAGAAGGACTGTTCCCTCATAGAAAGGTTTTAAAATAAGGAGGAACATGAGCTACTAGTAGAATAGGGAAGATCTTGAGCAAAGTGAAATAGAGAAAGAATTGACCAAATGAGAAGAGCTCACGTATTTGATAGCATCTTGCCATCTATTACCACAAGGCCTAGATTCCACCAGTGGCTTCACCAATAATTTGCAGAACAAGTTGCTTTGATTCCTTTTAAACTGCATTTATTAAGTTGTCTAATTAATAGTACTTGAAGCCTATGTACCTCACAGGGTCATTGTGAGAATTAAATAATGTCATGTAAATGAAAAAATATTAAAAGGCATATTCAAATATAAGGAATTATTTGTATTGTTGCTATCATTAGCACAGTGCTTGGCGTATAGTAAGCACTTAACAAAAGTTTATGCGTCCACTTTGTAAAATAATTCTTGTTCCTCCCAGTAGCCATAGGTTATGTTTATATCGTACTCTATAGATTATAATATGCTTTCACATACATTTCTTTGTTTAATTATTATAATCTTAGAATTCCAGAATCCTATTATATTTTTAGGATATAAACATTTTAAATGTATTTTCAAACCTAATTCCCACTAATGGAAGAGAAAGATCATTTCCTTACAGAAGGGTTTGAAAAGAATTTGATTTCTCTAAGATTGGAACTAAGACCTTTCAGAATCTTGAGTCAGAGGCATCTAGGTGGCACAGTACATTGATTGTACCCTGACCCTGGAGCCCAGAAGACCTGAATTTAAACATGGCTTCAGACTCTTATTAGCTGTGTGACCTTGAGCTACTCACTTAACCTCTGCCTGCCTAGTTTCTTCAACTATAAAAAGGTTATTGTGAGGATATTTGTAAAGAGCTTAGCACAATGCTTGACATGTAAGAGAAATTTAATAAATGCTTATTCACTTCTCTTAAATCCATTATTCTTCCAATTTCTTTAACTAGAATATAATCTGGAATGTAGTTCTGTTTTATGTTTTTCCCCAGCATGTCTATTATAGGGTTCTATATATAGTGAAATGTCACTACATTGTGTTGATTGATTTACTAAGTTTTGATTTACTAAGTATTGATTTACTGAGTTTATTATCAGATATTAATCTACTCAACTGCAGGGGATATGACCCAGTAGACAATCCTATTCATTCTTCCAAAATTGCACTAGTAGTCATTAGGGAATGTTTGGGGAGTGTTTGCCCCAAGTCACGTAATAAATTCCAAGAGCTGGGGTCCCATTTAGCTTTTATGACTTTTAGTTTCATAAATAGTAGCTCTTGAGTGAGGATTTATCCATGTTTGTCCTTTCTGTCTCCTAGGCTTGTTTCTATTGGCATCACCAGTGGTCCAGTGTTTTGTGGAGTTGTTGGTGCACTAGCCAGGCATGAATTTACAGGTATAGGTATAGTTGGACTTTGGGATTTCAGTTTTGTGGTTAATGGGGTGGAGTTCATTATCTTTCTCTCTCCTTGCTGTCCCCCTGACACAGTTATTGGCCCAAAGGTGAGCCTTGTGGCCAGAATGGTGACAGCTTATCCAGGGCTGGTATCTTGTGATGAGGTAACATATCTGCGGTCCATGTTGCCTAATAACTATTTTAAGAAGCTTCCAGAGAAGAAAATGAAAAATATCACCAATCCAGGGAAGATCTATGAATATCTTGGCCACAGGTCATACGTGTAAGTGCCATCTGTGAGTACCATGTCTGAGTGCCATTTATAAGTTTCAGTTCACACCTTTCCCCCTCCAGACTAGAGTATAAGAATAATAAATATTAAGTCCCAGTTAAATAACAGAATTTATGCTATGGTCATTGTGCTGGTGTAGACATATTCAGAGGGCAGATAGAGAAGTAACATTGTCTGAGATCTCTTACTTTAATGTAACAAATATAGGGAATTTTTTCATCTTCCTAGTCTGACAGAAGCAGTTAACTATAGGAAGGGCATTGCTGTCTCTTACTCTGACACCAGGTGTCACCATTCTCTTAACTTATTTGATCCCGAAGGGAAAATAGCTCAAATTTTTAACTCTCTAGTTCAGTGTTCTAGGAACCTCTTGGGTTCTCAACAGATACCTAATGAAGAAGGTGATATTCCTGAATACCATTTCCTTTCTTCACTTTTCTAGATTGTTTGGGAAGAGATATCTGGCTAGAAATAGATCAGAACATCATCCTTTGTTGGGTAAGTTTGGAGAGCTATCCTGTTCATTCCCAAATTGTGTGTGTGTGTGTGTATGTATGTACATTCTCTATATAGAAATCTCTACAGTGTGGCTAAAAGTGGGGCAGAAAAAGGAAGGAAATGATTTATTTAGTTCTAAACTTGAAGTCAGCAATAAAAAGCAATGTTTTTGGATAATTTATGTTAATTTGAAAAAGAACTTCCCATTTCTTCTTCTCCATGTTGACAGTACAGATACCCAGGTTTAACCCTATCACTGATCAAAAGAACCAAACTTTAAAGTCAGAGTGTCAGTGAGGAACAGAAGGTAGCTCATAAACACTTGGCTTATAGACTAGCGTAGGTGAAATATTTTATAAGCAACAATGCTCGCTTCCTGGACAATGAAAATAGATTAATGCGTTCAACTTTGTTGTTTTTATAACAATAACAGTCCTTTCAGTTGTGTTTGACTCTTCATAACCTTATTTGGGGTTTTCTTGGCAATGATACTAGAGTGTTTTGCCCTTTCCTTTTTTGGCTAATTTTACAGATGAGGAAATTGAGGAAAACAAGGTAAAGTGACTTGCCCAGAGTCACACAGTGAGTAAATGTCTGAGGCTAGATTTAAACTCAGGAAGATGAGTCTTCTTGATTTCAACCTGGTACTCTTTTCTATTTGCTGTTCCCATAGTTCAACTTTATGCCATCCTTTCTCTGAGTCATTTTACCTTCTGTCCTTTAGCTGTTCATCCCATTCCTGACCCCAGCCCTGGATTATCCCCTCTACCTATGTTTTCCTGTCCTACTTGAATGCCTGACATCTAGTAGGCACTATATTTCCTGTTCCCTCCCTACTGCCTCTGGAGGAAGTCACCCAACTACCTTGGCTAAGTCCACTACACATTTATGTTATCTAACCCTAGTGGGTCCTCAATTTTTTACTCTTTCCTGATTGACTTCCGGTCACATTCCCTACAGAATCTGTTCTAAAACTTGTCTTATCAGTCCATTTATATTATCCCTTCCCTCTTCCTTCTCATCAAAGAACCACTATTCATACTAAATTGAGACCATATGTTGTGAACTCCCATCTTCTCAATTCTACACCTCAAATTTCCTCTCCCATCATTCTCCATTCTCTCCAGTTTTAGAAGAGTCAGCTTTCTCCTTGTCAAGGCTAGACCCTCTATTTGTGTCCTTGATCCCATCCCCTCCTGCCCCTTTTGAGGGCTTGCTCCTTCAGTATATTGCCAAGGCAACATTCACAGCACTGACAATGACTGTGAATATGATGGCATAGTTTTGAATCGCAAAGTATAACGGACTCTCCATGTAGAAGGCAGAAGAACAACATTTATTCAAACACCGGAAAGCCAAATCCATCATAGCAACAAAAGAAATCTATCATAGTAACCAAGAAGTCTATACATATTATCAGGCCTTCCAACAAACAGGCTCCCCTTAGCAAAATCACAGACAAGCTCTCCCACTCACACTAGTTGCCTGCTTTTGCTGTCCTTCCACCTCTGGCTAGTCTGACCAATTTCCTCTCAGCTCTTCTCCAGCTCTGCCTCTTCCTGTTTCACCTTTCTTGCTCCACCCTTTCCTCTTCTCCCTGTTCAGAAAACTGCTCCCACCATAGGCTCCGTGTGACTCAGACTTCCATGTGACTGGTCACATGGGCCTTATTAATGAATGGGAAAGATCTTCCCATTTAAATTACCATCACATTTAGTAATCCCCATTGTCTTAATAATCTTCAATTTAGGATCATAGATGTAAAGCTGGAAGGGATTTGAGGGTCCTGTGAATCCAGAATCTGCAGGGCCTTTTTCACTGTGTCACACTTTCCAAAGACATGCTCAATTCTCCCTCTCCCTTAACAACTTTCACTTGATTCTACCATCTCCTTAATTTGTTTTTTTTTTAATAGCTCTCTTCCATAGCCAAACTCCTAGAAAAAGTTGTTTATAGTTATTGCCTCTGTTTCTTTACATCTTAATCACTTGCTCTATCCTGGGCCCTCATCTCCCTCTGTTCTCTCTTGGTAATCCCTTCAGCCCCTATAGATTCAATTATTGTGTCTTTGTGTAGATTGCCAAATCTGCATTTCTATCCTTCACATACGATCTGCATTCCAGTGTCATATCACTAATTGCCTGTGGATATCTTCACCTTCATGTCCCATAGATACCTCAAACCCAACTTGTTCAAAGTGGACCTCATTGTCTATCCCTGAGACTTTACTAACCCAGTATTAATTTTTGACCTTTCACTTTCATCCCTCCCCCTCCAACCCGGTTAGTTGCGAGGTCTTGTCAATTTTACTTCTACGACATTTCTTGTGGCTATCGTCTCTCCACTCACAACTGCTACCCTAGTTTAAGTCCTTAGCACCTCTCACTTAGGCTATTGCGATAGCCACCCAATTAATCTACATTCTTTCTCAGCCATTCCCTTTTCTATCTGTCACACAACTACCACAGTAATATTCCTAAAGAACAAGTTTGATCATGCCTCTCCCCTGATCAAGAATCTTCAGTAACTTCTTTTGTGAAACTTCATTTCATTTTTTAATTTAAAAATTTTTGATAGTTTTTATTTAGACATCATCTATACCTCCTGAAAATACGTCTTGCCTTCCTAGTTGAGATAGGTATTCCTTATAACAAAGAATGAACGAGACACAAAATTCATCAAAACTAATAAGCGTATCAGCCACGTCTGATATTATATGCAGTGTTCTAAACTCATAGTTCCCCACCTCATCAGTGAAAGGGAGAAATATATTCTTCTGTGTCTTCTTTGGGGTCAAGTTTGCTCATCATCATTTCACAGTATTCAGTTTCAGTTGTTTTGTTGTTCTTTCTTTTACACTGTTGTCATTGCGTATGTTGTTTTCCTAGGTGTGCTTCCTTCCCTTTGCATTGGTTTATGTCATGATAATAACCCCAGCTTATGCTCTTGAGAATAGGTTATCAGAAGCTTTTATTCATGAGTAAAAGAAACACAGACATACAGATGTATGGGGGAGACTCTTTAAGAGAGCAATTAATTCCCTGGCCTTACAGTCAGGCTGATCTTTATCTAGACCTTATCTCATTGTTCAGCATTATCCACTCCCAGCAGGAATCCAGGGTGGTGTGTTTATTTTTGAGTGTGATGCACAAAAAAGAAGTGTACAAGTCCATGCTCTAGAATGTGAAGGTCTGTTTCCAAGACTTCTTATGTAAGCAAAAAGAAAGAAAGGAAACCCATGACTCCTTTCTTTTTGCTTTCACTCTTCCCACTTAAAAGCTCTATTAGCTTCATTCAAGGATATCTGTGTCTATCAGTTCTGCAAATGCAGAGTTAGCAGTTGAGGGCTTCAGAGGAGGAATTAGGGGGATTAGGTGAACAACACTAGTCCTTATATGAAGAGGATTTGAATCTGCACTTAGAGACTTGTTGTACAAAAAAAAAGTACTAAAGGCAACCCAATATAAAATCTCAAAGTTGGGATCTGGGGAATAGGATCAAATTTTGTATCTTTGGTTGCCACAGTGTTCAAGGAAAATAAAAAGCCCTGAATGATGTCTAGGTTGGTTGGTGCATAGGAGATATGGACCACCTTGAGAGAAATCCAGTGTGATTCTTTTGTTAATGGGAAATTGTTTGAAGGAAAACATTGTATTCTAGAATGCTTGCAGAGAGTTGGCAATGATATTAGCAGTAATTTTCAAGGAAGTAGAGAGTTTATTAGAACTTTCTCAAGTTTGCATACAACAAGGTTTGGTATCCTAATACACACAGTTTTAGGAAAAACAGTTGTGTGTGACCGGTAAATTTTCAATGGCATTTCTTCATGCTCTGATAAGAAATGATAGGTGTAAGGCTTTCCTTGGATGGCAAATTGAAGAGAAACCTATCCCACTAGTTAAGTATTGGGCAGATACCTAAATATTTTTCTCAAGTCTGCAGAGTCAGAAATGGTCCTCTAATGCTGGATGAGGAAGCAAGCTCCCAAGGGGACAGAACATTGGATGGTGTTATCCATTTTAGTGAGAGATGTGATTGTCAGGCTAGGCATGGAGCGGGAATCATAACCTTGACTTGGAAATTAGAAAAGTCAGTTGGAAGAAAGGTGAGAGAGGTGGTATGGCATAGTTGAATTGGGAGTCAGGAAGACCTGAGTTCAAGTCCTACCTTGAAAACTTAATTTTATGATCCTAGGCAAGTCATTTAGCCTCTCTAGCTTCAATTTCCTTGTCTGGATAAACAAAGAGCAATGAACTTGATTACCTGTGAGGTACTTTCAAGCTCTAAATCTGATCCTATTAGTGCAGTGGCAAAAAAATAGTACATAGAATCTGGCTTCTCTTGGAGCGCTTGATTTATTCTGTATCTGCATTTTGGAAGTGGTCTATACAGTAGTGCAGGCAGTGTATAGTGGCAACATTCAAGGAGCCAGAGGAAGAGTGAAATTACCCTGCAGATATATGCCTGTGTGTCTTGTTGGGGTACTCTCCGCAGCACTAGAGGCTCCTCCTTGCATAGGGTTGTTCAAGATAAAGGTTTCTGGAGAAAATCTTAAGGAAATGGCGTAGATGCCTTCCTGGATAACATGACATCCTGGGTAAGCTGAAGAAAAAAAAGTGAGAACTACTAAATACATTGTCAGGGTTCCCAAAACACCATACCAGGAAGCTGGATTGACTGCTTGTATAGTCATCAGCAGGAGCCCTTCTTCACAGTATGTGAGCATATGCTAACATCGCCAGCAGGACGGGAGACTGATTATTCACATACGCAGGGCATTAACCAGTTCGTCCTACAAATGTGTTCACATGACAGGGGATAAAATATTCGTAATGACATCAAAAGAGAGAAAACATTAACCAGAGCTAAATCTTAACATAGTAGTGTTAGCTTCTGTGGGATTAAAAGACAGATGAGATCATACTTCAGTCCAGGATCTGTGGCAGAGATTACTGCTAAAACTTTAGTGAGGAATGACCTCATAGTCAGTAAAAATACTTTGCTTTCACTTTCCCTAAATATGTATCCTCCAATCAGGTTTTGGGACTGAGGCATGGAAAGGATCATAGCAGATTAGATTATAAGTACTGTTTTAGAGTTTATTTCTCTGGACATGAGTCAGGGGGTACTGGGTATAGGGAAGGAGGCAGGGATGTTGAGGTCGAAGTTGGACCTTTTGCTGTGTGATTCATGAGGCAACATTTGATGACCTTGGCAATAGACTATGGCATTGGCATTCAGCAAGATGTAGGATAGACTTTCAGCAGGGTTGGAGGTCATTTTTCTGCTAATGGATAGATGTAGTCTCTCAAATGAAGTTGTGACATGGTGAATTAAACAGAGTAAAACTATCAAAATCTGTTGATGAGTAGATGTAATATATTTCATCAGTGCTTTAAATTAATTCATCACAGTTTCATTTGTTAACTGGAAATCTAAGTGATATGAGACATCTAGAGGTCTACCTGATATTTGCATAGGCTATGTTATGAGAATCTCACATGGTATAAGGTTATGTTAACAGTGTTTCTAATCTGTTTGAGAGTGATGGGGTTATCACTCCACTCTTTTGTGCAAATTATGGCTAAGCATGGTTTTATGTTTTGCAGTTTGGATTGCAAGTATGCTATAGGGTAGTTGTTGTATGTTAAGTGCCTTATAGATAGTTTTAATGATCCTAAGTATATGTCCCTATCACTATTGTAAGTGACAATCTGAATCTGGTAATGAGTTCCTTAAGGAGCTTCTTGGCAAATATATTTCAATAATAATAAGAACATATTCATATGAATAGCACGTGGGTAACTGAATAAAATCGACCTGCAAGTTTGCAAAGGATCCAAATGATAGGGGTCAGGCAGCAGGTGTGATTTTTCTTCATTGCAAAATTTGTGGGCCACATAAATCATGTAGAAGTTCTGTTATGGAAAGGAAGAAAAATTTGGAGTGAACCTATTTTTCTCTATTGCTGTGATCATTCTCTCCTCACCCTTCTCCCCATACCTTTAGTTTAGATGATCCTCAGAGCAAGTCAGAAAAGTAGAGGATGTGGAAATAGCTCTCTCAGTGCCACCAAGTCACCAAGTGAGAAATGCCAAAGAGAGTCTTTTTTGCAGAGAAGTGTCTGCCAAGGTGTCTGCCACCACTAATCTTTTTATCTTATTTTATTTTATTCAATTTTTGATCTCTGGCTAGTGGCGATTGATCTGTTGGTAGACAAATGAAAGTTAGGAACCTGAGGGCCCAGAAGGGGTCACGTGCTCTGTAAGGGAAGGGTCACATGAGCTTTACATTTAATAACAGCACCAGGTGGGGCATAACAGCCATTATGGATGTAGTTGCTAGATGAAGTGAGGAACATTGTTTGTTTCCTATTTGATCAAAAGCATATTTAGAATCAGTGTCACAGTCTTTATTCTTTTCTTTTTTTTAAAGCTGTAACATAGGCAAGAGGGAGTACAGTGAGGTTAACACTTGGACAGTAGTCGTGAGGGAGTAAAACTGTTTCTCTACAAAGTGTTGGATGTAGCAGACTATCCTATATCCAGTTGTTCTTGAGTATCACTTGAAGACAGGAGCTATCTACCAGGAAGAGGAGAAGGTCAGGAACCTAAAGAAGACAATCCTTCAAGTCAAGCCTGAGAGTAAACAACTGTAAAGTAAAAAATAAAGCTACATGGTTCACCATCAGAAGGTATAGTTAACAGAGAATTAGCAGTAAGTAGAGGGCAGCTTCTCAGGGTCATATTGGTTATTGACAGCAAAAGGTTTTTACTTTTAGTTAGTCTAGAGTTGGAAAAATGCTGACTTTGCCTTTTTAGAAAGAGCACCATGAATGAATGAAGGCCCCCTTCTTGACAACAGGGCGGTGACTGACACAGATCTGAGACATGAAGGCAAATGAGATGACATAGAATTCTAGTATAATAAGCAGTGGGCTAATGGTTTTTTTTTTTTTTCCATGAGTTAGGATCAGGACCCCAGGGCAGTACTTGTCCATATGACAAAATAAGGGGAAGGGAGGCTTGGGGCAAGGAGTAGTGGTAGAGCTGGTTTCAGGGTAATGAATGCTGCCTCACTTCCTTTCAACCTTAGTAAAGGCTTATAAGTGGTTTCATAAGTGTTGTCCTGTAGGAATTTGTCTAAGGTTGACTGTCTACAGTAGCCAACATCCCCAAATCCTTGTGTCTGTCTTTTGAAAACAGAGTGGTAAGTTTTTAAAATGGTTTGAACTTTGTCAATGGAAAACAGTTTTTCCTCAGCTAAAATATCATGGCATAAATAAATAGCATTTATGGGGGAGAGAAAGAGGTAGCTTATTTTTAAAGGTTTTATGTCTGCCAACCACCAAGTTATTGAGGAGGATTAGAATATTTTATTTATGTATTTCCAGGATCAGGGATGCGTCCACATTAGTCAGAGGTGGAATCACCATGGAGCCTGATAGAACAAGTCATTTTTGAGATGTGGGAGAAAAGAATTAGAAATTTACTATGTCCCACAGAAGCCTTTACTAATTCTTCTTACCAAGAATTTTTGAGTAAAGTTTGAATCATTGGGAGCCATATATAGGCTCCAAACCAATATTTCAAGGTTTCTCTAGGTATAACAGTCTCATTAATGGGTTGTTAATAGCCCAGGTTGGGTTATAGCAATTTACAAGTCTGTAATTTTTCCTGTAATCTTTTTGGGTCTTTACCCTTTTTGGGAACCTTTGGATGAAGTTACAAAGGTTGGTGGGCACTAGGAGATGTGAATAGTAATGTGAATAGTAAAGACAGAAGGGTTAAAATCCTGACTTTGGTGTGGAGGAACGGTTTTGTTTTGTTTTTTTGGAGGACAGTTTTAAGAGTGGAAGGGAAGATTTTGGGAACTGAACTTAGAGTTTAGAACTTAGTTCAGGTTAGAGAGAGGATAAATATCCTGTTTCTAGCCGTAGAGCAGAGGTGGGGCACCCAAAAGGGGAAAATTGAGAGGTTAGAGAAATGAGAATAAGAAGTAACAGTTGCAGCAAGTCAGTACACCTCATACTCAGCAGGGTACTCTTTAAGGTGACAGGGTAGGAGGGTTATAATAGCAGTGATATGGAAGAGCTGCATTGTTTGCATGGAGTCAGATAGAGTTGAGTGCATGTGGATTGACTTACCCAGTCTAGGATTACTTTCATCATATCTTTGGTTTTATATTGCCCTGGAGAATTACAGATGGAGGACTGTGATCAATTTGTGGGAACAATCAATTTCCCATTTATATATTTTAATTGTTATACGTTTCCCTTGTGAATCTTTGTGGCAGTTTTATGTTTAGAAGCTTCTGAAGTGCCACTTTAAAAAAAGTCATCTCATTGGGTTTTGTCTACCTTAGATCCAACGAATTGGAGAATTTTCCATAAATGTACCAGTGGATCAAGATCAGATGATCCTTCTTCTGGGCATTGCTTTGAAGTTTCATTTCTGTTGTAATAGTTCCTTTTGTCCTAAAACTTACATGACTAGGGAGAATAATGCTTATCTGTATAACTCTGTACTTTTCCTTAAGGAGAGCTGGAACTTGCTTGGACTGACTGCCCTATCTCAGTCACACACAAGCAGACAAGAAAGACTTATTAAGATGTCTGCTGTCACTTCTTTCCCAGCCAGCAAGCTACCTCATGGAAGAGGGGTTTGGCCTGTGAAAAATACCCATGAATGTAACTCTCTGCTTATAGTGGGGAAACCTTATGTTGCATTGGGATCTCTCTCTTTAAGACACCTCATAGAATAGGGGCTCAGCCCAGGGGAAACACTTGCTGAAATGAGTCTGCCCACAGAAAGCCTTTGTTGAAATGATGGTTGTTACCAAAGTGACTAGTAGCTCATAAACCAGAGATACAGTGGGGGACACGTAAATCTTATATATTATAAAAACACTACACTGCCTAAGACTAATCACTCTCTGTGACGGTATTCATAGATTTGCATTCTAACTAGCTAAATGCTAATATTTGTAACTTGTAGAAGTCCCCAAGTTTTTTTTTTCTGAGTCCTTTAGGCCTGTACTCATAAACAGATAATTACACTCATCTGCCGTATTCCCCACCTGAAACTTCCTCCTGCTGTGCCAGCTGCCAATATTTGTGACTAGATTTCCCCTTGCCCTTGCAGATTTCCTTATACATGTGCATGCATGTGCGCGCGCGCGCCCACACACACACACACACACACACACACACACACACACACACACACTCTCTCTCTCACGCATACTCACTCTCATTCTCTTGGGGGTGCAAATAGTATAGAGTACAGATAGGCAATTCAGATCTTCCCTTCCACAACAGCTTTCTTTTCTTCCTGAACCTAGGTGTATCTACTATGTTGTGTGCAGGTGCTTACACAGTTTCTGTCTATTGTGTTACACTCAAAAACAAACTGACAAAATCAAAGCACAGTAATAGAAAGGAAAGAAAATTTTTTTCTCTGATCTGTAAGAAAGAAAAAGAATCCAATTCCTCAGATTTGGGCATGGAATCTTCAGGTTGTTCCACTCTAAGGCTCCAATAGAGATTGTAAAATCTTCCTCCTTATCTTCATCTCTGAGAGGGATGAACTGCATAGGTTTTTTCCGTCTGGTTTCACATGCTTGATTCCCAGCCAGCCCCCAAAGAATTGTTATGGTAATAACGACCATAACTTGCATTCTTAAGGAATAGATGAGCAAAAATTTTTATTCAGCTGTACAGAAACAAAGACGTAGCTATGGGAGGATGCTTTAATTCCTCTTGAATAAGAGCACTTTTTTATATTCTCATAAAGACTGTTTCTATCCGTATTGCAATTTTTTGACAGGATTACGACATTAGTAGTTAAAGAGAATACTGTAGATATGATTTATTTAGATTCCTGTCAGATTTAAAGAAGTGTCTCATACTGTAATTGAAGAGAAGCTAAAGAGATATGGATTAGATGATTTATCAGATGGATTCAGAACTGGCTTGATGACCAGACTCAAAAGTCAGCATGGCAGGAAATCTCCAGTGGACTTGCCCAGGGATCTGTGCTTGACCCTGGGCTCTTTTAATGTTTTCATCAGTTTTATCCATGTCTTGGATATAGGCATAGATGATATTCTCATCAAGTTTGTAGATAACACAAAGCTAGGGATAGCTAACATAATGGATAACAGAGTCAGGATACAGGGGGATCTTGATGGGTTAGAGTATTGAGTCAAATCAAATGAGGTGAAATTCAGTAGGGATAAATTTATTGTCTTCACTTGTGTAAAAATATCAGTTTCACAAGTAGAAGATAAAGGAGGAATAGTTAACAATTGTTCTGAAAAAAATTGTTTTTTTTTTAGTGGACAGCAAACTCGGTATTTGATATAGAAATCAAAATATTTAATGTGATCTTGGGCTGCAATAACAGGGGCATACTTTCCTGGAAATACAGAGGCAGTCCTACATGGTCTTCCCTGGTTTGGCAGATTGTGTTCACTTCTAGGCAATACAGTTTAAGAATGACATAAGTTGGGAGGTATTTAGAGGAAGGCAGCCTGGATGGTGAAGGGCCTTGAACTGTTGTCATGAGCATTGATTGAAGGAACTGAGCATTTTTACCCTGGAAAAGAGAAAACCTGTGAAAGAGGGATCCATGATTCAAACTGTCTTCAGGTATTTGAAGAGCTGTCACATGGAAGATTAAACTTGTTCTGTTTGGTCTCCAAAAGCTGAACTAGGGAAAAAAGGTATGGAAGTTACAGAGGCCAATTTAGGTTAGATATCAGGGAAAGCTTGCTAACACTTAAGATCCGCTGAAAGGGGAATAGTTTGTCTCAGGAGCTGATGAATTCTCTTTCCTTGGAGGATACTTTCAAGTGGAAGCTAAATAACCACTTGTGGGGTAGGTTATAGTGGAGATTCAAGTATAGGCTGGACTAGATGGCTGCTTAGGTCCCTTCCAACTCTCAAATTATTGACCCTTTACTGTTCCAGTACCTATAATTTTCATTCAGCAACTTATAATATGAAGCACATTGGTGAAGCTTCTACCTTCATGGGACATAGGTAATGAGATTACCATAATACCATCCCCCCTTCTGTAGCTTGGCACAGACTTCCCTGCCCCTCCCTCTTCACTTCTGCCTAGGAGTTCCCAGATTCCTTCAAGTTTCAGTCCACACCTCCTACATGAAACTTTGCTCAATCTCATCCATTTTTAGTGTCTCCCTTCCTCTACTGAATTACTTTGTATTTATTTTGTATCTGTTTTGTATTCTTTGAGATAAGAATACATATTTGTTTCACTTTAATAGAAAGTAAACTCCTTGAGAATAAGGACTATTTCAATTTTACCTTTGTGCTAATGATATAATGTTTGGCATATAATAGGCATTTAATAAATGATTATTTAGTTGAATTAGCTGTTCCCTGTACACTTCCAACTTTGATTTTCAGGTGGCTATGACAATAGGAAGTGTTGGAAAGATTATTTTGGGGATTATTATCAGTGTTTCTTAAAATGAACGCTGCTTCTTCCTGGAACCTCCACTATTTCCCACGGTCCTTACCCCCTTTCCTCACCCCTAAGCAGGATATTAGAGAATTAGACTTAATGAGTTTTCCAGTGACTTTGCCGAGCTCCTTGGTTTACAACTGAGAGTGTTTTCCAGCGACTCCTGCCCCTCTCCTTGCTAACCAAAGGATAACAATTTGTGTGTTGTGGATTTAATGGTCTAGAGTAAATGTTCTTAATCTGGGGTCCATAAACTTTTAAAATTTATTTTTAATTTTTTTTGTTTAACATTTTACTTTTCCTCAGTTTCATGTAAAAATAATTTTTAACTTTTGTTTTTTAAAACTTTGAGTTCCAGATTTTCTCCTTTCCTCCCTCCACTTCCTCCCTCCCACCCCCACATTGAGAAAGCAAACAATTCTATATAGGTTATACCTGTGTAGTCATGCAAAACATTTCCATAATATGTTGTACAAGAAAACATGGACACAAAAAAAAGAACTTAAAATAAAGTTTAAAAAGTATGCTTCAGTCTGACATTATCAGTTCTTTCTCTGGAGGCAGATAGCATTTTTCATCATAAATCCTTCAGAGTTGTTTTGGATTGTATTGCGGAGAATAGCTAAGTCATTCACAGCTGATCAAGTTACAATATTGCTGTTACTTTGTATATAGTACATCTCACTTTGCATCAGCTCATATAAGTCTTTCTAGGTTTTTCTGAGCTCATCATTTCTTATAGTATAATAATATACCACCATAATCACATGCCACAGTTTGTTCAGTCATTCCCCAATTGATGGCATCCCCTCAATTTCCAATTTTTTGCCACCTAGAAAAGAGCTGTTATATTTTTTGTACATAGGTCCTTTTCCTTTTATTTTTTGTTATCTCTTGGGATGCAGATCTAGTAGTGGTATTGTGAGGTCAAAGGGTATAAGGGTATGCATGGTTTCATAGCCCTTTGGGTATAGTTCCAAATTGCTCTACAGAATGGTTTAATTAGTTCACAACTGCACCAATAGTACATTAATGTTTCATTTTCTCCATATCCCCTCCAACATTTGTCATTTACCTTTTCTGTCCTACTAGCCAGTCTAATAGGTATGTGATAGTACCTCAGAATTGTTTTAATTTGCATTTCT
>CM053770.1:321261457-321289112 GCA_028658325.1 Potorous gilbertii
TTGTATGATGTAAGGAGAGGTGTTTACTAGTCTCCTGGCCTGTGCTGTGGTCTGTGAACAACCACAAACACTCTCTACTGTGGCTGTAAGCTCTGCTATGCTAGTGCCCTTCCTCACCCTGTGACTGCCACTCCTCACTGTGGCCTGGGTCCAAGTATGGGCAAAGCAATAGTCCTGCCTTAGTGTTAGCAAACAGTCCCCTGTAATCTCCTTTTGACCAGTAACACCCTTACCATCTGTGGGCTGAGAGCTCTAGGAACAGCTGCTGCCACAGTTGATTCATTTGCTCCCAAGGTCTGCTCCTGGTTTGCTGGAGCCTGAGCTGTGCTGGCATGGGCTGTGCTGGACTCTCAACATGGTGCAGCATGGTGCAGCAGACCTTTCCAACCAACCTTCCAAGTTGTCTTGGGCTGCAAATTAATTTGACTCTGTCTTTTTGTGAATTCTGTTGCTCTAGAGTTTGCTTAGTGTCATTTTTTAAAGGTATTTGGAGGAGTTTGGGGGAGAACTCAAGCGAGTCCCTGCTTTTACTCCACCATCTTGGCTCTGCCTTCTGATCCATGAACTTTTAAAAACATATATTTTGAGAATTATATTTCAATATAATTGGTTTTCTATGTATGTAAACCTATGTATTTATTTTGTGTATTTAAAAACATTCCAAGAAGGGGTCTATGAGTTTCTCCAGACTTCCACAGAGGTCCATGAAGCAAAAATGTTAAGAACCCCTGTTTCAGAGTAACCCCTCAAACTACCATCTATCCTAATACATGTTAAATTTGGAGCAGATAAATTAAAAATAGCCTGCATTTTAAAGCCCTCAGTGGGCTTTCCAGGGACCATTATAAAGCCATCCTAAGACGGCACTCTTCAATTCATAACATTAAATATTAAGTGAGCATTTTTTATACAAGGCAGAAATGGTAAGGGCTCTGTTTCTTTCAGGCCGCGAAAAAGAACTAGAAGCCTTTCAGATGGCATTGCAGAAATGTGTGCAGCAGAAGGAAGGACAAGCAGTTCTATATGAAGGTGCAAAGGGCTATGGGAAAAGCCAGCTGTTAGCAGAAATAGACTACCTGGCTCAGAAGGAGGGGCACAGGTGAAGACTATTTCTCTTCTATCTTCTCTTGCCCTTACCCTTCCTTTTCTTCCTGGCTCTCACTCTGCCTCAAACACACACACACAATATACTCCAAGCTCAGATCCTGAGCAGTTTACTGAATGACTTTTTTCTGTAATATGGAACTCAATAGTGAACTACTATGTCAACAGGGTTTTGGCAATGGAGCTGAAGAAAACAGATGCTGGACAGTGCTTCTATGCCATCCAGACACTTATGGCTATCTTTTTTGAGATTGACTTGTGTCCACCTCATGACCGTCAACGGCTCCTCCGTAGCCATCTTTGTGGGGTAGTAGAAGAACCACTTCACTGCATTTTCAATGAGCTGTTCTTTGTGAAGGTGATGAGGCAGCGACTTTTCTTGTTTAAATTGGTTTGTTGGCTGAGGTTGGTTCTTATTAATGACAGGATTTGGGATCAAGTTATCCTCCAATATCCTTTGGACTTTGCCTCCCAATCTAGTGTTCTTAAGCCATAGTGGTTTTAAAGCATTGCTTCTTTCATGATTTTGTCTCAACCCTGACCTATTGGCAGCCTTATTCAGAAGTATAATTACTTAGTCTAGAAACCCATTTCTTTTCCTGCCCTGACATTATCTGTGCAAGCCTGTCTTGCACTTCATTCATAGGAATTTTTATATCATGGATACTACTAATCATTCATCACAGGGTTGGCCAGTCAGCCTTGGGCACTACTTTGTACTAAAGATCTAGAGGAAGAAATTCATCTTGGCTTCTTCACATTACTCAGAAGCCTGTGCCAGGAAATGCCAGTAGTTTTTTTTTTTCTTTCCCTGAACACTCTGATATCCAAATCCAATCCCAGAACTCTAGAGTTACCTAACTGGGCCCTAGGCTGTACACTTCAGGAATATTCCACATTGAGTATGCAGTGCTCTGTTCTATTAGGAATGGTCTTACAAATCTAAAACTTGGGTATTTCTCGAAGTGGTAGAAAGAACATTGGATTTGGAATCAACCCTAGCTTTGCTATGTAAATCCTGCATGATCTTGGACAAGTCAGTTGAAATTGTTTTGACTTGTTTCTCACCTTTAGACTGAGGGGGGGCCATGCTAGATGATCATTTATGCCTTTTCTAACTCTAAAATACTGAGTACTCTATAAAGGAATTCCCTTTGTCCTGTCCTTTGCTTATCAGAACTGAATATTCTTCAACTGCTAGTTTCCTTTGAGTAGTCTCCCTGTTTGAGTGTTAGTGATTGGAGAGGTGCTTTAAAAATGGTAATTCTTGAATTATCTTTCTGGCCAGTTTCCCATGTCCTTCATAGTTTCCCACATGGATGATCTAGACAGACAGAAGAAAGTTAAAGTCTGTTTCATCGAGTTGCTGCAGGAGGTGGGTATGTTTGTCATATGCAAAGAATTCTATCCACATTTATTCACATTTCAACTTAATCATGATAAAAACACTTTCAGTTTCTCACATTATCACTTACTTTATTATCACCTACTTTGCCTACCTTCTCTGTTGATGTTGCTGTCTATAATATTAATTTTAAATGTAAACAGTAGCCCCATAGGAACTCAAAATATGCTTGAAAACTGAAACACCTCATTATTTCACCTACCGCAAAGGTAGGAAACTTAAGAGAGACAGCCACTTTACCTACTTAGAGTGTTATTTGCCCCATTCTGAGATGTGGTGTTCATTCCCAATATATTCTTGTTTTTTTGTATGCCCCCAAAATGTCCCTAATGTCCTTGTGGCCTCAAAGGCAAAAACATTATAGTCATTGTTTGTAGCACACGTACTTGGGAGGACACAACATAATCACAAATAAATACATATAAAGTAATTTAAAGAAAAAGAATTTTAATAACAGGAAAGGTTTCATGTAGAAGATGTCACCTGGGTTATGGTGAGAAGAAAGCCAGGGATTTTATGAGACACAGGTGAGCAGGGAATATAATCACTCAGTTTTATTATGGTTTTTTGTTCAATGACTGGTGATTAATAGAGCAGCACTGTTTTCTAAGCTCCTTTCATTGCATATGTTTAATGTGAAATATCTTGTGGATTAGTCTGGGAACAAAATGTTCATTTTTAACATTGTATCAATAGGGGAAAATATTCCCAGTTCCAAACATTTTAACAAGCATTTCACAATAAGACTTGTTTGAAAGGTGAAGACTGTTGGTGATGCAGGGAAAGGACAGGACAGTATGTCAGGAAATGTTTGTACAAAGCAAAAGACATCAGTAAAACTTTAAAAGTTGATGATTGCCTTTCTACGGGTTTTCCAGTTTGAATTAGTTCTCTAGATTGTTCAATTGAATTTTCCTTTTGAACAACTTTGGTCTGAGTGCTAATAGAAAATAAATATTTAAATTAAATTCCATGTAAGGTTCAGCAAATCAGAGCAATTCTTTGCAGTTATTTTTTTCCTATTCAGATTCCTTTGTTTTAGAAGTATGAGTTTGAAAACAGAGGCAAAGAAATGTTGTTTTGGTGCTACCTCTTATTTTGATTTATCCACACAATAGTGTTGCGCTTGCATTATTGCAGAAAATTGAGAGTTGTTAGGTAATCTATATGACAAGTGTTCTTTTTGCATGTCCACAGAATGTGATTACCCAAGAAGCAGGTATATGTGGGACTCTGCCTTGGGCAAACTAAGTTTTAGGTAGATCAAGAAATGCTTTCAAAACATTTGTGCTATCTATTGACAACATCTTTCCAGGTTTTTTTTTTTGATATCTTAGACATTTTTTTTTTTACATTTGAGTTACATTTGCAACTCAGAAGATAATAACTTAGAATATTTTCTGTTCCAAAAATTTTCTTAGCAAGTAAATACGGTAGCAGTCAGAAGAAGTAGAAAATTGACTTTTGAGTCAGGAAGACCTGGTTTCAAGTCCTAGTATTGTCATGTATTGGCTTTGTAACCTGGGGCCTAACTATTTAACTTCTCAGTGCCCAGTTTCCCTAGACAGTTCTCTAAGACTATAATTTGCAAAGCAATTGCTGATGTGCTCACCAGGAATTCCTATATCAATTAAGTCACAGTTCTTGTAAAATAAAAGTTAAATATTAACTGGACATACAATACATTTCTAAGAGCTTTGCCCTGTGCTGAACTGGCCTTAAGCCCCTCAGATCATGGATAGATAAATGAATCTGTTCAGTTTCCCAACTTTAAAAATAGTGGTTCTCAAATAAGTTAATAGTATGAAATTCCCAATAGGCTTAGAAATTTGAAACTTTTATGTTTAATTTAGAAATCTTTGTTCTTTCTTTACTGTTGTTTTAAGGCAGTGAAGGAAGAAACACTGATTTTCCTCATTGATGAGGCCCAGTACATAGACACGGCCTCTTGGGAGTTTTTGGTGACATTGCTCTCCAGTGTTCCTGTTGTCATGGTGATGACCCTATCGTCCACACCTGCTCTATGTAATTTGGCACAGATTTTCATACGAAGCCCCCAAGCTGCCTACGTGACTCTGCCAGTACTCGAACCTTCCTCATTGTTAGAGATGGTGTGTCAAGATCTGGGGGTGGTGAGCATCCCCCGAGAGCTGCAGATGTGAGTGGCCAACCCTATAATATAAGGGAGTAGGTCCAGGTTTCCCTTATACAGGGAATGGGAAGGATGCTGTTAATGGTAGTAGATTTAATGACAAATTAGTACCTGGATCATAAGGAAACCACCATGGATTAGCTATAGAAAAGCTTAAATATATATAATCAACTTTTGATAGATGTATGGGATCCCTTTGTGAGTTGTCTGTAACTAGACCAGCTTCCCGTCCCCTCCCCCATCCCCAAGACCCCTTCTTAGGGATTACTACTTTATTAATAATATAAGACAGACAAAATTAGGAAAATCAGTCTCATAATATTGCTTAACATTGATATAATCTTTTAAACCTTTAGAAAGGCATATGCATTGCAAAGCTAAAAAAGAAATTATTTCTTATAAATGATCTACTATTTTATGTCCTCTTTGCAATTGCTTTTCTTTGTCAGTGCTGATTATATAAGATGTGAATCTAACAAAGAAAGATTAGCATCTAACTGAACTAGCCTTAAGTCCCTTTCACATGGTCTTTTTTGGTCAGTCCCCTATATTTCTCTCTTTGCAGCTACTTTCTCCACAGGAGCTTTGGTATACCCCTCTACTGTGAGGTTCTGCGCCAGAACCTCCTTTCCTGGGAGGTGCTGCTCTTTCATGTCCTACAGAAAGAGGAGGAGGAGGATAGCAAATGGGAGATGCTTACCAGTAAGCTTATTTACCTACTACAAGTTCTTGACATGCCTAACCTACTGGAATGTCTTTCCCAGGAGGAGACCATTCCACCACACCTGCCTTATGAGGCAGATACTTTTTCTTACTGATAATTAGGGTTTCTTTCATAGAATGATAGGCTGGTACTTCCCAGCCCTTTTAACAGTGCCCTCAATCAAGGTATTTTGAAATTCATCTGATGGCAACACCTAATAGCAATGACTTGTTTGGCCAGACAACAGTGGGTACAACATACGTAAACAAAATTAAAAAAAATATTGGCAGTACGTAGTTAAAGCAAGGAATTAATATAAAAGGTGACTTAGATTTTGCAAGTTCAGAGTTTGGGTTAAATAAATAAAGGAATACTTATAAAAACTATGATGCAAATAAATGGAGGGATATAATAAGGTGAACAGAAAGAAGGAGGCTGTTCCATCTATATATGTGTATGTATATTATACACAAATACATATATACACAAATACATATAATACATATGGTACATATATATATTGTCACATGTACATTTGTATGTGTGCATATATCTGCATATGTGTGTGTATATATATATATATATATATATATATATATATATATATATGTATGAATGAATGACAACCAAAGGTTTGGAGGCAAAAGAATAAGGAACTAGCAGAAGGAGCCATAAAAAGTCATTGTGTTTGGCAAAGATACAGATTGTTATTATTAGAAAATAGGGACAGGGAAAGGGAAGCTAGTTATTTTCACTTAGATTCACTCTGTCTTCCTGTATCTTTTGATTTGGAATCCAAATAACTGAGCAATGGTATTTTGTATCGGCTGTCTTCATAGCCAGTGCCACCAAATCAGCAATGTATAAGGTTTCCCCCACCACCAACTCTGAAGAGGAGCTTTACATCTGTACTGTCAGGGAGGATGTGAATCTGAATACACTCTTTCTTCCATCTTTGTTAAAAGGTGAGCCCTCTGTAGACCCCAATTATATTGATTTCAGATGTCTTTGTCCATCATTACCTTTCTATGTGACCAAAGGCAGGTCATTTAAAATCTTTTTATCTTCACTTTCTTTTTTCCTTCACTGAGCTGAGAGAAGAATCTTACTTCTAAGAGAAATAAGTAATGAAATTGGCTAAATGTATTCTTATTGATTTCCTTTTCTATAGAAATAGCAGTAATCCAACTGGATGGGCTAAGCCCTGCACAACAAATGTTGGTCAAGTATGCAGCCATCATTGGACATAGGTTTCCCATAGACCTTTTGCAGGGCCTTCTGCCTGGATGGACCAAGAAGAAGATGCAACAAGTGTTAAGGTCTCTTATGGAGTCACAGGTGCTTTGCTTGGTCAACAAAAGTGAAGAAGCTACACTTGGGTCAGCTCTGACTCCCTATTCAATCTCACTGGTAACCCAAGCAGAAAAGCAGAGAGGGGAATTAGGTGAGCAAAGGCCGCTGCTTGATACTTAGTCTTAGAAATGGTTTCAGATAAGGGCTCCTCTAATGACTTGGGAGGGCAAAGTGTTAATCTGGGCATTTCATGGAAATATTAAAGAAGGAGACATCAGTCCATAAAGGTGTTCAAGGAGAAGACAGAAAAAAATTGAAAGAGACATGAATGCAGGCAAGAAAACATTCATAGGCCCACCCCACTTGATGGTTCGTTGTTGTCTTTTGTCTTTGAAGAGGACCAAAATGACATCACCATGATAAAGTGAAATTTCACTGTGTCTATCACTGATCAGATCAATAGGAGCTTGAAATGCTGTACCACAGGTTGGGCACAGATACTGTGCCCAACAATGTGAATATAATGTAAATGTGAATATTTTGGGTGGATATCTCAAATTTGTGCATGCATACTTTGTGCTGCCTCAGTTCTGCTTTGCTCAAAGAGCATAGCACCCTTTCTGATGTGGGCACGCTATGCTGAGTGGTCCTGTGCCAGTGTCTCCCATGTTGCAAAGTCAAATCCAGAGTTCTTGAGAGAGACCTTGAGAGTGTCCTTGTATCATTTCTTCTGGCAACTATGCAAATTCTTCATAAAATAGTCTTTTTTGGCAAGTGTACTTGGCAGTATTATTTAGCTAATGTCATATTTCTGAAAAACCAATTAAGCATATTAAGTAGGGTGTCCTATAAGCCAAACTAATATTTAATCAGATTTAAGTTGTTCCTGATGTGTTCCATTCTTAGAATGCCCTTGCTACCCCTTTTTGCCTCTTGAATTAAAATCAACGCAATATGTCCTCTGGGAATGGTTCTGTGATCCCTATCAACAGCAGCCTTCCTTTAATGTCTTGTAACATTTTGTTGGCTCCTCTATTAGACATTTAAGAATTATTTTATATTACATTACCTGTGTATATGTCATTTCTTCCTACCAAAATGTAAAATGTATTAATATGGATAAAGTATAATGATGTAGAAAGTCAAATAATATCACTCGCATGTGTATAGCCCTTTGTTTTACAAAGTTTGTGAGCAAGTAGTGATGTGTAGAAACTGTGGTTTGTGAAAATGAGTGACCTACCCAAGGTCACACAACTCTCATGCATCCTAACCAGGTTTCTTGCCTTCAGGCCTCATGTACTTTCTACCTCATGACCCTACTTTTTAAGGAGTTCTTTGGAGTTTATCGCTAATGTATTCTCTTTCTGCTTTTTTCCTGTTTCCTCCTGTTTTTTGGAGGAATGGTTAACATCACTTTGAGTTAAATACAAAATTTCTAGTCTCATTGACTTTCCCTCTAGAGGAGGGATGTCAGTGAGCAGTTGAACAAGTTTGCTGTGAATAAAAGGAGGAGCATGTTTGAATGGACAGAACACTGGACTGAGCAGGGGGCTGGAAGCTCAGCAAGAATCATTTCAGTGAGCCTAGCTGTTTATTTTGTGCTCTTCAAATCCAAATGTTGTCTGGGAGCTTTTATTTCAAAGCAAAAAAAAAAAATGCTTCTGGATTCTATATTGCTTGCATTGACCTTGCTACTATTGTTCAATCTTTTGGCTCTTTTCAGTTAAATATTCATTAAGCACACATAACATACAAAACATAGCTAGGCTTGGGTAGAGGAGTTACAAAGGTGAAATATGACATTTTTAATTGGCCTCATGGACTTTACATCCTAGTAAGAGGAAGAAACACACAGATAATAAAATACAAGATGAAGTTTTTTTAGACAGGTATAAAGCAAAAGTATTAAGAGATATTAGAGGAAGAAAGGTGGTTGTTGTTGTTGACCAGGATCGTTGAGGATGCATTTGAGTGAATCTTTAAAAAACTGAGTAGGAATTCAAACTCAGTCATTTGGAGTCAGAAAATGGGGGTTTAAATACAGGCTGTGCTGTTTTCAACCTACATGTCCTTGAGTAATACCTTTCACTTTGATTCCTTGTCTGTAAAATGAAGTGGGTAGATCCAGTGATTTAAAAGGTTCTTTCTCCTTCCAACTCTAAACCCTACATAAGCTTCCATGTATTTAACGGAGAGCTTTCCAGAGTGTACAGAACGGGTGCTTTAAAGAGCATTACTTTGATCCTTTTCTATTGCAGATTCAAATCCAACTACTGCTCTCAGAGTGCAAGAGGAGCTGTCCTCTCTTCCATTAGCAGTGCTACAATTTGGAGTACCTCTCCTTCAAGAAGCAGCACGGGAGCTGTGGCCCAAGGAGAAGCAAGCAGCCTTGCACCTTCAATGTGCAAGATTCCTGCAGGGCTGGGCCTGCCGATGTGAGAGCTGCAGTGGAGGGGACTTTGTCCCCTTCCACCGTTTTGCCATTGGTCCTGTCCAAAGCTCCTTTTCAACGTCCTGGTTTTTCAGGGCTCAGAGTAACAGCTCTCAGCTCAGAGAGGAGCCCAAGTTGCAGAAGCCCTCTGTCCAAGGTAATCATGGCGTGACAGAGAGGACATATCCTGGTAACATCTCCCTGACACCTTGTGGGTATTATATTTGTGCTTCTCTTTTTCAAAAGACTGTAATCAAATAATGAAGGAAGAGAAAAAGAATGGAAAGAAAGTGCCAAGTGAGAGAAACCATGTTTTTTCCTTTAGAGATAAACAACAAATATGATAGAGGAGGAATTATGGAATGAATTGTGGGATAAATAAAGAGTTAAAATGAGAGGAGACCAATTGCCATGCTTGGAAACACTACTTTCTGGCTTGATATCACAAAAAGGTTTTATCACCATTCTTTCTTGGCAGGCTCCATTTCTCTGTCCCGAATCTGGTGTCCTGACTTCTGCTATGGGTACTGACTGCAAAGCCACCTCTCCATTTCTATTTTAGATTGGACAGTTGCACACTCAAGTGATGCTGAAGAAATAATGAAGACCTTTTCAGCAGGAACCTACTCAGTGAAAACTTTACAGGCCCTAAGCCAAGGTATTTTCCTTACATTCTCCCTGTTAAAGGACACAGCAGCAGTCTAAATGGAAATTAGTCCATCACATTGATTGACTACTCATTCCATATAATACCACATATCACATGTGTGATATTAAGGAGACTAGTCATGTCTTCCACAAGCTTTCAGGAGATTCAGATAAATGTATAAAAATGCAAATGACAGAGATATAATTTCCAAATACTAGCTAGTCCACTGAAAACCTCAAGCAAAAGATTTCTTTCCCCCAAGTACATTCTAGTGCTTTATAGATCATTAGCAACTTGACAGAGAAATAGGGAAAAATAGAAAAACATATATAATTTATTAAATTGACTTGACTTAGAAGCCACTCACTATTAAAAAACAATTATAAATTTAATTTAGAGTAGCTCTGAAATTGTCAGTGTGAAAATGATATTCAATTTGTAAAAATTCTATTTAAGTACAGGAAAATATCTAAAGCAAAGGCTACCTGAATAGCTATAGATAGAAGTGCTTTAGGCAGTAGAAAGGCTAATAAGAAAGAAATGTTCTTGTTTTCTGAGGAACTCCTCTAGCTCCCATGGAATTCATGTAGATTCTCTATATTAGCTCAGTCTTCCTAAGGTCATCTTATCCCTGCCCTTTCCTAGGAAGTATAGGCTTTCCTCAAGCTCAGACGTGGAATGCTATCCTTTGGAGATCTTTAGGAAGGGGATTCAGTGGCCTCCCTCAGCTATCAAACCCAGTGATAGGAACATTCTTCAATATCAGAAGGTTTATTCTCTTATTTCACCTGAATCTCTACTGATCTACTTCAAGTAAATTGAATTATTCTCCCACCCTTCCTGTTAAGGCTATGAGTGAATAGGAATTTTCTTCTCAACTACATTACTTTCACATAATCAGAAAATATCTCTTCTCTTGGTGCCATTTTCAGACTTACCTGTTTTGATTTGTGAAGAGACAATAACACCTATATCATCAGTCTCAGAGAACGAGACTTAGTCAAGCCCAAATAGACAAAAGTCATAGATGTTACTAGTCATAATGGCTCTTGGAAACATAAGCTCTGTTGTTCCTTTGATAATTTCCTTTGTCTTGTGTCTTGAGGAGTGAGAGTCAAATAGCTGTTCAGATCTGGTTACAGTTCTAATCTCCATAGCTCTTAATTATCTGTACTACTGTAAGGCAGCCATAGACTGGATGAGCTAAAACCAATACATAAACTAAAGCTTTTCATCCATATATACATACACATACACATATTAGTGCAAATTTTTTCTTTGTTTCTTTGTGTATTTACCTAATTTTATATTGCTTATAGTAGTATTAGTGTTTATTTGCATTTCAGTTTATATTGGGAAAGACAGTTCAGACATGCTTGAAAGTCTGGGGGAACTCAAATATTGTTACAATTAACTATATTTTTTTCTCCGCAGAGAGTTTTCAATTCGATAAGAAAAGTTTCAGGAATCAAGATCGTCTCAGGTAGAGTGATGGAGTTTAATGAAATTAATGAGGAAAATTTTAAAAGTAGTGGGAGGGAATCAGACTGATATTCTATCCTAAGTGAGAGGGGGTCATCAGCCCAGATAATGCATAGGACTGGGTAATCAAAAAAATTAAATATAAATTAAATATAAAAATTAATAGCTAAATAAATATAAATTAATAGCTAAATATAAATTGAGAAGTGGTATGATGTAGTGAAAAGAGCACTAGACTTGGAGACAGGAGACCTGAGTTTGAATCCTAGCCCTGACACTAACCTCATCATCTCTGGCAACTCACTTCATCATTTTCAGCCCTTTTCCTGGTCTGTACTATGGGAAATAATAATACTTGCATTCTGTGCTTCACGAGGTAGTGGGGAGAGCACTTTGAACCCTTAAAATGTTCTGTAAGTAAATTGGATTTGGAATGCATTTTTGATGACATATATTTGTTTCCCCAATTATGTTTGGCTCATGCTGATTTTAAAAAGAATTTGTACTTCTCAAGAATTAACTAGATGTTTCTATATCATATACCTTATCCAATTTAAATTCCTTTGCCTAGCATTCAAAGTCCTCTGTAATCTGTAATACTTCTTTGTTTAACTATCCAACCTTGTATTCAACTACTACCCAAAATGCATTGAGTTCCAGTCACATTGGTGGTGTTCGGTATTGTCTACATGCATAAGAAGTGCTCATTCATGTCTGCTTTTGCTCATACCAGTGTCTCTGTCTGGAGGGCCTTCCTCCATCCTGTCCAATGACCCAAATTCTACCAGTTATTCAACACTCACCTCAATTCTTGTATCTTCTCTGAAGCCTTCCCATACCATAGTAGATCTCTAAGTACCCATTTGGCATGTACCCTTATAACATCTAATATATTTTTATGTAGCTCTTCACACACACATACTCACATCTTAACTCTCCAAATAGATTAAGTTCCTTTAGAGTGAGACTTTTTCTTTCTTTTTTGAAATTTCTCTTTATCAGTGCTTCATACATAGTATAGGGCCTCAAAGAATATTAGTTAATTGATGCTAAATAATATTCCTAATTCCTGTCCCTCAATATCAGTGGTAGAGAAGATAATTATGTGAGTGTATTTTAGTAAAAGGCAGAGGTGGTGTTGATATTTTGGAAGATGCATCGGGTTATTAGAGAAATACCTTATGAAAACGTTGGTACTACTACCCTGCTAGAAAGAGGATGTCACAGTAGTGAGCAAGTCATGGTGTTGAGAAAACCATGGTGGTTTATTGGAAAGATGACTGGACTAGAGGTCCAGAGACCTTTGTTCTAATCTTGACTTTTCCATTAATTTGCTGTGTGATGTCAGGTAAGTCACTCCATTTCTATTCATCTAAGTTTCCTTATCTGTCAAATGATTTTTGAGGTCATTTCATGATTCTGTGATTCAGATTTGTATAAACTGGGTTGCCAGTGCCTAGAATGGTTCTCCGTGTGCAGCAGGCATTCAGTAATTGTTTATTGAATTAATGAAAGTTGCCCTTTCTCCAAATAGAATAGAGCAGGAGTTTCTGGAGCATGTGAGCAGAATGAAAGCCCAGGCCAGCAATAAGAAGGAAGGGCTGAATATGGATCCCTGTCAGTGTGGGGCCATCCTGGAATTAGTTCTTTCACCTCTGACACAACATTGTATAATAATTGAAGATAACGCCCGTGCTTTCTACTACTTGCTAGAGGCTGCAGCTGCTTCTTTGTATACGTCAGACAATTACATGGTGAGAAAATTCTGCCTTATTCTTCCTGTGTCTCATTTTATGTCCCTTTGCTTTGGGAAATTTGATTGAAATTCTTTTTTTTTTAAACTTCCAACTGGAAGATGAAGAGAAAAATGTGAGAGAGAGAGAGAGAGAGAGAGAGAGAGAGAGAGAGAAGCTGGAAAAGGAAAAAACAGAGAATTAGAGAGGCTAGTGAATAATTAGTAGGAGCTAATGTAACGTATTAAGTAAGGCTGTCCTAAAAGTTAGCTTTTCCTTTAGGACTTGATAGAATAAGTGTGTGGAGTCATAGGTCAAAGACTCTGTTCTTTTAACTCTAAACTAAGCCTAGCTTTAGTTTCAATTCTAATGTTAACATTTACTGTATTTCACTTTAACCATGACCCTGCCAACTCCAATTTTGTTCTCTTATCCTGATCTCCTCTTCCTGGCTTGAAGGCATTTTTTTACTTGAAGAAAGCAACCAGCCTGCTGGGACAGTCCTCAGCGTTTTCTTTCTTAAAGAAACCTAAGCTGAAGATCAGTCAGTTCGAAGAAGCTACTTTTTGCAGTCTTCGGGCAGAGGTGAGAGTAGAGGAGACTTCTCTGAGAAGTTCTCATCATTTCTATGAAGCCTGCTTCTATTAGAAATTATCTCTAGGTATATCAACCTCTGAAGCAATTTTAATTCTCATATACTGTCAGCTCGTAGTTATATGGGAGTATATACAAGGTAGTGTTTAAGTTCTGATATGACTTTTCATAGCCACTCAGTCCATTTTCAGGTTACCATTTTCCATTTGTCAGTTGGGGAACACAAATTTATTTTTAGGTTAACTTAGCCTTGTAAGACCTAATGAGGGTAAATTTTATATATGCAGTATATTTGAAAACTAAAGGGAATGTTTTTGAATTGTCCACCATTATTGGGTTATCTGTGGTCCTGTTCCCTTCAATTGCTATTTGGAATAAAATAAAGAGGCCTTTAAATCATGATTATGTATGTTTTCAGACAGTTATTTCCATGTAGTTCCCCTCTCCCCCCATTATTCTGTAGTCACATTAACTTTGCAACTTTCTTAGGAGATCTGGGTGACCTTATGGAGCATCTATCTTTCAGACAACCTAAAATAACCTTCCCACTTTTCAGTTGTTCTATCTACCAACATTGCCCCCTTCAGTTCTCTCCTCCCCCCACAATCTCCTTCATGTCATTATCTCTGGAAGTGGCAATCACTAGAAAGGTGAGTATAGAACTTGATAATTCCAAACCTCTTCCAGGTATCCTGGGGGCCCATAAACTATTTTTCATCCAGCTACCACCTAAATGATAACTTGTCTTGGGCCTGGATAGTATATCCTAATCTAGACCTTAATCTGTACCCTCTTGCTAAATGCATAGGAGAGGAGAATGTAGAGTACTTTATTGGGTTTCTCTTATACTTGCTCTTCCCCTTTGCTTACAGATACACTTGGAAACTGTTCATGAATGTGGCCCTTGTCCCACATCTCACCTCCAGTTTTCCATTGCCCCTAATCATATCCCCAGTTTAAAAAAAAAGATTCATTTGTGATTCATTTAATGCAGATTTCATATGCCCCTTCTTTTCATGCCCCTATTATGTCTTCTGTTTTCCAGGTGTGTTTCAACATGGGACAGATCACTTTGGCCAAGAAACTGGCTAGGCAAGCTCTCCAGCTGCTGAAAAGGAAATTTCCCCAAACTTGGCTGGGGGTGATCTTCCAGTCCTTCCTTGAAAAGTATCGGCATTCCTCCTCCCAGAGGCAGGTTCCTCTAAATTGCAGTACCAAGTGAGATCCTGGGGCCCAATATCCCTAAATCCTTCCGGAGCCATGAGGCATCTCCAACTAATCCAATTCAGGGCTTTGAGCATTTCTTGGATTGGAAAGGTGCCAGCATTGAGCCTGCTCACCCAAGTGATTATACTTCATTTTCCAGCTAGTTCACTGTTGAAGTAAAATAAAAATTCATTTTCCCTTAGTAGAATATGGAGTTACACCATCTTCAGATGTGCTCACTGAGTTTTGGGGGCAAAGGATACTATTAAATTGTAACTTCATAATTAATGAATATCTAAACCCAAGTATGAATGAAAAATACGTTTAATCAGAATAATAGCAATTCAAAGATTATGCCTTTTAAAAAGCCTTCTCTTTGAACACTCTGTCAGGAGGGTTAATTTCAAATTGAGTGGAGGGTTGGGAGCAGTGGGAAGCCTGGGCCTCTTCCAGGTTTGTTGGTTCTGGAGATCGCCCCTTGCTGAGTGGACTTACATTTCTTCTGGTGGAGGGGGTGCCAACGACCCCCACCCCCCAACAGTGAGAAAAAGTTGGCAGTCCTGCAGCAGCGAGTGCGCTGCCTCTCCTTACTTTGGCAGCTCTACAGCTTAGAAACCACAGCCAGCAGCCGCAGGTTTTCCTGGCTTGCTGCCTTTATGCAGATGAATTCAGCTGAAGAGTTTGTGAGCCAGACTCAGGTGGGTCCTTCCTTCACCCTTCACCTAGGCTAGAATTGAGAAGCTAGAGAGGGAGGTCCCTAGTGAGACCATTCTCTGAAGACTCCTGGTGTTTGTATCTATGTCTGTATCTCCCTGATGTCCTCAGCTCAGTTTAGTATAGCTAATTTGGGTGGAGTTTCTGCTTAAACCTAGAGAGTAACAAAAAAGTGATACACCAAATTTGGCCTTTTTCCTTTGTGCATATGAATGTGTGGCACTTGGGAATAGTTAGGGGATAGTCTTTTCTAGGATCAACTGGATAAGCCCAGAAACTTAATTGGTTTTAAGGAGTCAGGCAATGCCTTGGAGAAATAATCTGTATATAGACCCTTGTTCTGGACTGTGCTGAAGGAGTAGAAGTTCTGAGTAACCTCTTCATCTCTTTAGAACTATAGAACATAATAGAAGAAAAAACAATTAGGAAATAACACAAATTGCAGTGGTCAGATTTAGACTATAATGAAGCAGTGCTCTGTTTAATTCATTCAGTTTTTATTGCAATGCAGCGTTCTGAAGCTTATTATGAAGGGTAACAGAAAAGTAGCATAGTCTCATTAGAGAAGGTAAGGTTTGACAAATTTTGAAGCAAAATATCAGGGATCAGCGAAGAGTAATTAAGGAAAATGACCTATTTAAAGACATAAAAGTGAGAAGGAGCAAGTTGTGAATGGGGTAGAAGGCAAAATGGTTTGGCTTGAGTGATAACTTGAAACGTAATAGACAAATGCAATTGTTATGATGAAGGGCAGGGTGGTAGAGATACCTTGAACTCCAGACAAACAAAAGGGAACTGCTCTTCCTGTTTCCTCGCAGCATTCATGTGAGGTCCCAGTTTCACAAATGAAGAAACTGAAGCCCATATTCACCCAACTAAAACAAGTGAGATAGAATTAAAACTTAGACTTTCTAACTCCAAATTTCAGTGTTCTATAATAATTCACATTTACATAACATTGCTTTACTGTAATACTGTGTTGGATAAGCAAAAGTATTAGTATTGCTTTGTTACATATGAGGAAACTGGTATTCATAAAGGTAAAGTGACCTGTCTGTGGTTACACAGCTAATTGTTGGGCTCTAAATCTAATGTTATTTCTGTCCCATCATGATGGCTTCTACAGGCAAGAAGACTGGTGTTTTAAGGGCAAAAACACTTTATCCCTTCATTTCTTATCCCTCAGATTATCTCAGCCTATGTGGACTTCTCCCAGTTTTCCCAAAGCATGGGCTACAAGGAGGAGTGGCTGCGATATGAATTGATCGCCATCCAGAGAAGTACTCAGTGCACTGTTTCCAGAGAGGGCCTGCTGGTCACAGCTCAGCTCATGCAGGCTCTGGCCTATAGCAAACTTTGCCTTGGCCATCTTGACCTGTCCATCCACCTGGGTATTGATGCTTGGGATAGTTTTGAAGGAATCTTAGAAGATGAAGGGTCAGACGGAATTAGGCTCCATTCTATGTTTTCTAATCCTCTGCAGGTTATCAAGCTCATGCAATGTGTAAACAACTTAGAAAACCAGCTCTGGAATATCTGGTCCTCTCAGTTCTCTTCAAATCTGCATTTCTGAAAAACAAGTATAAAGACTATTTCACATCATTATATTCATTATCTAAGGAGGGTGGGTTCACCCTAAAAAGTGGTTCTCATCTATAAAAGGTAGATGGGAGGAGATGCAGTTTCCTTGTCACTCTCAGAGGCTTCATAGTATGTAGAGTGAGTGATCAGGGGTTTTTTTTTTTTTTTTTTGGTATTGTGTCTTGTTTTTTGTTTTTTCTTAGAGGAGATAAGAAATTGCAGAGCCTCAGAAAATATAATAATTTGGTGTTAGGTTTTTACCAAAATACTTTTTTTTGTGGAGTATGGAATGGGAACCATAGTATCTGATGTTGGAGTCACATATCCCTGACTAAAAAAGTAGAATATTTGATTTCTGAGGAACGTTCAGATGGCGTTCTGGTGTGATATCTGCCCCATCCCAATGCTCCAAGTGACTCCAGTATCTGTGTCTTCAACAGGTATGACTTGTGTGTTCGTGTGCTGGAAAGTCAATGGAGGCTCATTTCTCAGAGTGACAGTGTCCTAGGCTTAGCCTGTTTCTATTCTTCCTGCTTAGACTTACTGCTTTATGGTGAAGGTGAGTGTTATCCTAGGGTATGTGGTAAACATGGGAGGCATCAGGCTTCTGGCTGGGCTCTGGATGTAAAACACAAGGAAGGTCCCAGACCTTCTTCTCAAGCTTAATACATCTTTCTGGTCTCTTAAGACTTAAAAGTGTAAGCATCTGTACTTTTTTTTTTAACACGTTGTTCTTCAGTAATATATACCATTTCCCTAAATGTTCATGATTCTTTTTTCCCACTGCCCCCCACATCATCCACTTCAGATGGCTTAAATTCCTTATCTCTCCACAGGGTGGCTGTGTCGACCCTTTGATGAGTGCCTACGATTCATCCAACAGTATGAGCACAGCTGTGTCCTGTCTTCTCAGAGCAATGTCATGTTGGGTGTCCATTCTTCTCTGGCTATGTGGTAGTATGGGGCAACAGCACCACAATCAGAGCTGGGCTGAGAGATGGAAGGGGTTCCTCAGTCATCCTATGCCTCTAGGCAGAACTGCCCTTAGCCTAGGGTGGGGAACCTGTGGCCTTCTAGGTCCTTGGGTGTGGCCTTCTGAGTCCAAGTTTTATAGCACAAATCCTTTTATTAAGGAGATTTGTTCTGTGAAGGTTGAATTCAGTCAAAGGGCTACCCTTGAGAACCTAGAGGGCCACATGGGGTCTTGAGGTTGTAGGTTCCTCACCCCTACCCTAGCCCATTGAGGAAAAAGAGGGTCTTCTCCTATGTGTTGTGGTGTGAAGGACTATCCTTTGGGCCTTTCCAAAACTAAGTAAGAAAACAAATGAGTTAATTTTATAAATATTCACTAGAAAGGTTCTCACACATATAACATGCCGTTGACATGGGAGTGGGACAGAAAAGGCAGTAGTGGTATAGTAGGTAATGTTAGTATTTAAAATTTAGGTTTGAGAAAGGAGAAATGAACTTTTTAGTCACCCCACTGCACCCCATCTTATACTTTAAGCTTTCTATGTGTAAAAAGTTTTTTCCAGTCTCTTCAACTTCAGTAGTTTTGGTTGTGCCAAGAAAGTATGACTAAACATGACTTGGTGTCTGAAAGATGTCTTAGAAGAGTCAGGACAAGTTCAGTGTTTTATTGGAGAGGTGGAAGAGGAGGAGGGCATAGGAAAAGCCAATAGTAGCATTCTCTCCCTAGGTTTGCACGACACCATCAGTGGGACCAGTTTGAGCATAGCTTCTCTAAAGCTCGCCAGCTGGTGGACAGGACAAATGCCTCCCTATTTGGTACCCATGGTTTTGTCCGATTCTTAGAGTGCCAGGTGATGGTATTACAAAGAGTCATAGAAGATGCATCCAAGCATATCACCAAGACTCGTATTCAAACACTCAAGGTGCCTATTTCCTACTGTTCATATCTCATTCTTTCTTCCCACCAAATGACATTCATCCTTTTCTGCTGCCTGGTTCTGTATTCATTCTTCTCTTGTTCTTCTGCTTCTCTAGTAGGTATTCTTGTTCCTGAGTATTTTTTCTTGAGAAATTTCTGTTCTTGTTGTTATCCTTTTTTCTTTCCAAAGCCCCAGACACCTCATACTACTCCCCAAGGACTCTAATCAAGTCCACACTTGACCAAGCTTTCCATATCCTTTTCTCTTAGGCTCCAGTCCCATTCTAACTCCTCCATGTCTAAAATATAACTTGGTGAGCTGTCCTACCACCTTACCCTGGATCTGACTATATTAAGTAAATATCAGGAGCAGAAAAGGGGATGCCAGGTCTTGAAATAATGACCCAATTCTTTTTCTTGTAGTACTTCAAGGAGTTCTTCTCTCGCTGCTCCACCAGCCCTGTGTATCACTCATGGGTCCACCAACTTAAGGCATCGGTTAGTCTGTCAGGGCATGAAGGGGCAGGAGCAGTGCCCCTGGCCACTGTCTTCAGATTGTACAGCACCCACTTGCCCACTGCCCAGGTGAAAGAAGCCTGGCTGGACACGAGCATCTCTAGCCAAGGTAGTTTAAGCCTCCGTGGTGAGTACCCATTTCTGGAGTCCTTTTCTGGTAGAAATGTCAAACAATCTTAGTTTTCCACTTGAAAGATAGACAAAGATTGCAGCTATGAGCTAAGAATAGGTACAACTTCAGAAACTGCTCTTTCCTCTAAAATGCATTATGTTTATCCAATAAACCTGAGCACAGTTAAGGAAAATAGAGGTCTCTTCTGCTTTTGACAGCAAAAGATCCATAATCTACCACAAGCATTACTCTTAAGAATTAGGAAACTTTTGGGGTCAACAAAATTTCTGTGTCATAGTTTGTGCTTTGTCATAGGGAAAATGGAGACTGGCTATTCACTGAGTGACGAGGAGCCCTGAAGTAGTATGGGATGGTTTTTTAGTCTCCAGGAAAGTAAATTGAGAGGTGTGGAGTCAAGAAAGAAAAGAAGGGTCAAAATCTCTATTTTCTATGTTTTTGTGTCCTTTTTATTTTAGCATCTTACCCACCACTTTTCTCTTTCCCAAGGCTCTGAGTTTTACATTTGCCAAATGATCTTGATATTCTTTGTGTGCCTGTTTTCAGAATTTGGCAAAATGGACAGTGCCAAGGAAAAGAAGATTAAGCCAAGAACTCCAGAATATATATTAAACAAGGATGGATAGGAAGTGCAAAAATGTGTATTAAAACATACACCTTTATGAAATGATAGTGTCCATATTGTTACAGATGACACAAGAAAGTGAGCTGGATTCTGTTTTTTTAAACACTGTTCTGTGGTTCTTAATGTATAGTGTATCTTTTAGATTTCCCAGTCACTCCTATGTGTTTATAAATTTCAATAAAAGCCTGTTTCCAAGATAAAGCATTAGTTTTTTTTTTTTTAGCTCCTAATAGATATCATTATAATTAAACAAGAAGCTAGAGCTTTGTTTGGCTAATTTTGAGCTAGATTAGCACCACCCCTCAAGATCTCAGATTGGTATCAAATCATAGAAACTTTCTGAATTCATCACATCTAACTCCTACCCAAATAATGTGGTGTATAACTCACCAACTAGGTGACTCAGAGGATAGAGTGCTGATCTTGGAGTCAGGAGGACCTGAGCTCAAATCCAGCTTCAGACATTTACTAGCAGTGTGACCCTAGCAAGTTACTTATTCCTGTTTGCCTCAGTTCCCTTGTCTGTAAAATGAGCTGAAGAAGGAAATGGCAAACCACTCCAGTATCTTTGCCAAGAAAACCCAAAATGAGATCATGAAGAGTGGTTCATGACTGAAACAATAACCACTATAGTAAGTGGTCATCTAACCTGCTTGAAGACCTATAGTAAACGTCACCTCCTAAAGCATCCTATTTCTAGTTTTAGACAATACTTTGTAACATAGTTCATTGAACAGAAACATGCTTCCCTCTAAATTCTACCATTTGGTACTAGTTCTCCCTTTTGGAATAGGCTTAATTCAAGTCTTATCTTCTTCAGGCTAAACCTATTTCTGTAATCCAGTAGCATAGTTTGTCACCTCACCATCCTATTTGTTCTCATGTTGAAGTGCTCCACTTTGACAATGTAATTTTTAAAATGTAGTGATCAGAACTGGATATAGTACTATCTGTGTGATCTGATTAGGACCAAATACTATATTCAGTTTCCATAATCTTGACACAACATTTTAATGCAGCCTACAATCAAAGAAAGGAGTTCTTTTAGTAGCTATATTATACTGCCAATTCTTACTAAATTTCCAGATAACTAAAATTCCCAAACCATTTTCTTGTTTTAAATTTTAAAAAAATTTTTTTAACATACATAAACATTTTATTTCACAAATATCCCAACCAAGAGGTTATAAGTGGAATGGTGAACTTAGTTTTTAAAAGTACATATTAAATTTGACATGACAGTAACAAAACTTATCAGCTTTGCCTTCTAAACTTCCTCCTACTTCTATATATTTTTAAATGCTTCATTGATGTTCATTCCTTTTTCTTTTTTTTTATTGTTCTCACTACCTGCAGTTCCCCATTTTCCCACATAGCTCTCCCTTTTGATTAATAAGTGTAGTCAAGAAAAACAAAAAACATGTGGTTTGTATCTCTAAATGTATTTCTCTTTCTTCAGCTGCAATCTACCATCTCTTTTCCATCATTCTTCTGAAGAAATGGTTGGTAAACTGAACACTGATCAGCATTTTGAAATTTTTCAAAGTTGTTTTCCTTTACATGATTGTGGTTATATAAGTTCTAGTTCTGTTCACCATCAGTGCATTTCCCCAGCTTTCTCTGAACCTTCATTTCATGTCATTGCATTCCTATACCAAAATTTGTTCAACCATTCCCTAATTGGGAGGTACCCACTTTGTTTCCAGTTCTTTGCTATTTGTTTGACTTTTGACAAATAAGTTTGACTTATTGCAATAGTTAGCATTTCTAGAACTATATAAATTAGTGGTAACAATGTATATCCTTGCTTTATCCCTGATCTTGTCAGAAAGGCCTCTAGTATTTCTCTATTCTAGATAATGTTCATTTTGGGATTTAGATAAGATACTGTTTGCCACAGTATTAAAGATCCATTTATTCTTATTTATTGTTCCTATTCCTTTTTCAGTGTATTTTTTTTAACCTAAGTGGGTAATGTATTTTGTCTAAAAGCTTTTTTCCCCCAGATTTATTGCCATATTCATGTAATTTTAATTATTTTAGTTACTGATATATCCTAATTTTTGGTATAAATCCATCCTGCTCATAGTGTATAATATTAAAAAATAAATTATGTTGCCCTAGTCTCATTCCTAGGCTTTTTCCACATGAACTGTTTCCAAGCTTTCCTATCCCTTCCTGTTCTGTAACAGGATACACATATAAATATGCAACATACATATGTAACATACAGAGATATATGGTACATACGTATAAGTGAATATATACATATAAATGTTTAATTGACACAAGTATTCATATACAAAAATAACAAGAATAAAGAGGTAATCATATACATGAAAATTTTTCTTTTTTTACAAATTTTTAATGTGTATATTAACTTTGGCAAGATGGTGACAAAACTGTTATTTGTCTCTGTGACTCTTTCTGAACTTCCTTTTTGTACATAAGAGTTTTTAGGTTTTTTATTGTTGTGCTATTTTCGTTCTTCACCATTTCACATAAGTCTTACCATATTTCTTTGTAGTCTTCATGTTTCTTTTAGCACATTTATTAAAATTTATTCACTTATTCCTGATTCATCAGATACAGCCTGTTTACAACTTTATGGTAATTATATTGGGTCTTCTAGGAATATTTTTGCGCAGATGGATTTGGTTTTTTCCTATTAATAACTTCAGAGCATAATCTTAGTATTGATATCACCAGTTCCAAGGAAATATATAATTCTGTGTTTCTTTCTGAAAAGAAACAAGTCACTAATTCAATAGCAAAGTAATAGTATGTCTGATTTCCCACAATCAGGCAATCAAAGATTGTTGATTAGGGGAATTCCCAACTTTGATTAACTTAGAGGGTAATGAGAATTTGTCTTGGACTTTGCTTACTACTCCCTGTGAAAGGTATGGACAATCCTGTTGATTCATTTTGGATTCATTATGAATCAGTTGCAGTTGAACTAGTTGACTCAGATTATTGCCTGAATGACTTATGTGGGAGAAACAACCTCCTTTCGCTAGTCTATAGAAGAGATCTTTCATTTCATATTTACTATATCACCATATTTTGGTGATTTTGACATTTTTCCTTTTCCTTTTTCAGAGAATAGACCAACAAGCAGATCTAAGAGGAGACCTTAGCCTGGGGGTAGAAATGGTGGTGTTGAGGGTTACAAATGGCTGCCTTGGGACAAAGGGACAAGTTGCTCCTATGTGACTTGAGAGTTTTTAGACCTCAAGTTCTTGAAATCTGGTGCCTGGAGTCAACACAGGAGAGTCAGTAGCAAAGACATAAATGCTCTCAGCAACATGGCAGCAATGGAAAGAACCATATGATCTAAGTATTCCTGAACCCAGCCTTATGCAAAGAGGAAAGGGAAGTTCCCTGATAAAATAATTCTAGAAACCAGTCTTCTACGCGGTGTCAGCATAGAAGTTTCCTTCTAGAGAGAGGAAAGAGAAAGAATAGCCTTCTAGAGAGAGGAAAAAGTGAGTAGCACTGTTCTCTTAGAGAAAGAAAAGGATCCTAGAATTCAACCTTCTAAAGAAGCAAAAGATTCCTGGGTAGTACTAGAGTCATGGAGAGAAAATAGGAGGATGCATATATCCCTTCTTTCCCTTTGAAATGGATCAAGAAGGAACTAACAGGGGGGAAAACGAAAACCTGGACTTTGCCCTTTACTATTACTATGACATTGTGACATTGAAGATCCAGAGACATTTTCTTTCTAGCAACCCCATATATATTTCCCATTTGGAGGGAGTTCAAGCCATAGTATAAAAGGGTGGATGCCTACCTGAATTTCTAGGTTGAAAGATGTTCTTACTTGAATGTTGAATATTGTATAGCTGGCAACCTTTGTTTTTTCCCCTTCTGACAGGACTTGAAAACCACAAGGTGGCAATGAGTCTATATATTTAGGCCTGAGGAAAGATTAGGGAAGGGAATTTGTTTTGTCTATATTTTGAGATTTCTTCGAGGGAACTCTAAATGAGGGCTTCCCCTAAGATTTGGCCCAGAATCTGACGCTACTTGGGCAACCGTTTATACTGCATTAAGTATTAAAATCTTCTACTGTCATTGCCATGTTGATGGATGTAAGTTGTTATTGCAGAGTTGGCTTAATTTTCATTTTTCTAATTATTGGAAAGGTTGACCCCTCTGTGGTTATTGACACTTTGTATTTCTTTGAGAACTGCCTGTTCTTACTCTTTGACTATTTAATTTATCAGAGAATGGCTCTATTCCCTGAGTTGATAAAGGATCAAGATATGAATACACAGTTTTCAGAAAAAGAAATCCAAACTACTAAATGTGTTTAGATATTTTCCAGTCCTGTCTGATTCTTCGTGACCCCACTTGGGGTTTTCTTGGCAAAAATGCTGAAGTGGTTTCTCATTTCCCTCTCCAGCTCCTTTTATAAAGGAGGAAACTTAGATAAACAGGATTAAATGATTTAGCCAGTCACACATCTAGTAATGTCTGAGGCCAAATTTGAACTTAGGAAGGTGAGTCTTCCAGACTCCAGGCCCGGCACTGTCTATGCCCAGCAATTAATAGACATACGAAAAAAATTTTTTTTGAAATCACCAATAATTAGAGAAATGCAAATTCAAATAACTCTAAGGTGCTACCTTATACTCATCAGAATGGCATGTGACCAAAAGGGAAAACAACATGCTGGAGAGGCTGTGGGAACTGGTCCAGCCATTCCGTAAAGCGACTTGGAACTGTGCTCTAAAAGTTATTAACCTGGGCATACCTTTTGACCTAGCAGCACCCCTACTTGGTGTATAACCAAGCAAGAGCAAAGAAAAGGGAAAATGACCCTCATGGACACAGATATCTATGGTAGGTCTTTTTGTGGAAAGTGAGGAAGTACTCATCAGTTGAATAGCTGAACTAAATTTTGCATATAAATGTGAAGGAATACAGTTGTGAAATGATGGAGGTTTCAGAGAAACCTGTCAAGATTCATTTGAACAGATAGCAAAGTGAACAGAAGGACAACAATTTATACAATAGCAAAAATGCTATAAAGATAAACAACTTTGAAACACTTAAGAATTCTGATCAATGTAATGAATAACCACAGTTGCCATCCACTTTCAGAGAGAGAGAGAGAGAGCTGATGGACTCAGTGCAAATTGAAGCCTTCTTTCCTTCCCTTTCGCCTTCCTTTTTCTTTCCTCTTCCCCTTTCCCACTCCTCCCCTTTTTTCCTTTTCATTTCCTCGATATGGCTTGTGAGGGAATTTGTTTTGGTTGAATCTACATATTTGTAATAGGTTTCGTTTTTCTTGACTTTTCAGTGCAGAGGGTGAGAATTTTGAACTGAAAACAAAATTGAACTTAAAAGTAATTAATTTGTTTACATTAAAAACAATGCCCAAAACTCAAATCGTTGTCTTGTCTCTATACATCATTCTGTAACTTGGGTGATATAGGCATTCCCACCCAGAGGAGCCCCTTTATGTAACACAGACCACCCTGGCCCCTGCTGCCTGAAGACCAGCATTTTACTCCTGTCTCAGCATTTCCTTACCCTTCCTTCCCTTACACCCTTAAAGGGAGTTGGGGAAGTATCTACACCCTCTGCATATGGCTTTAGCTCCCATATATACTGTTCCCTCAGTTGTAGGGAAAAGTCCCTTACAATGCCATTAAATCCCAGATGCATTTAGATACATTTTTTTGCACATAAATGTTTACTTTAAAAGGTATAAACACAGATTCACAGACATCCTAATATATGGGAAGCATAATTTCCCTCCCCCTTGTACTACTTCAGTTTCTTGGGAAGGGAAGAGTATTGGGTTCATAGTTTAGCTCAGTTCCATGATCAGCTAGTATAGGTTACACTCTTTAAAAAAGAAAGCAGATTGGGTTAGCATAACTTATTAAAATGAACTTATCCTGGTGCATAGTGATCCCCTCATTTTCAAGGGCTCATAAAACTATGGATTCTGTCCTGTAATAACTCTTAAGAGGCAAGTATGGGTATGGTGAATTGGGTTTCCCTCAAAATATCCAATGCAAACTCAAGGCTGGGTATCAGTCAGATTATAGTCTTCTCTGATGACCAAAGGTTGTTGGGGTAGTAGGCAGATGTCTATATCTGCTTCTTTCAAGGAAGAAATACTGCCTATGCACTGTCAAACCCCTTCCTTCCTGGTGACTTCAGAGGTCCTATCAGAGGAACCTAGATGTTCTGCCTCTGCTTGTAGCACTGAGCCTAGAGCCTGGTGCTTTTCATCTGCTGAACAATGCTCTCTGCTCTTTGGAGTGGTGGAGACTTCTCTTTCCAAGTGCCTTGCCTAAGTAGAATAGGAATTTCTTGAAGGCAAAAATCACTTTTTTTTTAAATCTTTGTGTCCCCAGTACTTAGCACAGTGATTTGTATGTAGTAGGTCTTTAATAAATTCTTGTTGGGTTGGACTGAATTGGATTGGGATTCCTGGGCCCATGCGTGGACTGTATCCCTAAGTGCATTTATTCTCAGCACTTGGCCTCCCCTCTTGCTGCTTAGCATCACAGATGTTTTAGAGTTAGCCATTTTTAGAAGAAACTCTGGGATGTATCTTCCGAGACCTCCTATCTCAGGATTAGTTTCTTCTACACAGCTGTGACTAGGATGACCATACCTCTTACTTTCTACACACCCACCTGCTTCAGCCCCGTTGGTGCTACATAGCGACATCTGAGAAAGGGCTACCTAGCCTAGCATAAAATTATTTAGTTGGTGAATTTTGTCTTAGGTACTGTGCTCTTTCCAGCTTTCTCTGCACACTCCTCGCACTCCAGCATCCTCCCCCAGCACCAATTCCATGTATCCACTAAAGGGTATTACTCTCAGCTGACAAGTCCTATCTTCTCCATATTCCAAACTTTGTGGAAACAAGGGGTTAACAAACAGCATGGCATCACGGAATCTGAGGACTATATTCGTTTCAATAAGGAACTCTAGCAAAATGAAAAGCTACTCAGGCCCCAAATCTTTGATGGTGGAATTTCTGGCACCATGAGAGATGCCTGAAGATATATAATATATATGATTCTATATATGCACATATATAAAACATACATAGGTACATAAATATACATGTGTACATATGTATGTATATATGCAGCTAGGTGACACAGTAAGTAGAGTGCCACGTCTGGAGTCAGGAAGATTCATATTCCTGAGTTCAATCTGATCAGCCATTTACTAGCTGTGTGACTTCCCGAGCAAGTCACTTAATCCTGTTTGCCTCAGTTCCTTCTATGTAAAATGAACTGGAAAACTGGCAAACCACTCCAGTATCTTTGCCAGGAAAACACAAATGAGGTCATAGTCAGGCATGAGAGAAAATAATGACTGAATAAAATACAGATACATACACACTGAGACCCTCACTGGCAGCCTCCTACTCTTAAGATAGCCCTAAATGAGAGGAGCTTT
>CM053770.1:321289612-321302554 GCA_028658325.1 Potorous gilbertii
CCCCCCCCCCCAATCACCTTTTGTTTAGAGTATTGTAATTAGTGGTCTGCTGGCAAATATTTAACAATTAACTCTCAAGAAAGAAAATAGTTGCAAAAACGGACTTTGAAGTTTAATCTGCATTATAACGTGTTCTCCATCACTTTCTCAAGTCTAGACAGCCAACAAAGCTCTATGTCAAATCCTGATTGGTAGCATTTGCTCATGCCTGTATGAGCTAGCTCCAGCATGCCTCTGATTATGATAGCCCCTAAGTGGTCTCCCTACTTCAAATCTCTTAGCACTCCAATTCACCCTACATATAGCTGCTGAAGTGAGTTTTTCTTAAGAAATTAATTCTAGTAGTTCACTAACTCTTGGTTCTAGGGTAAAATATACACTTCCCTTTTAAAGCCTGTCATAACCCGGTCCCCACTTATCTTTCCGACCTCATTATATATTACCTATCATATATTACTATAGCAGGTAGCTAAGTGGTATAGCGAGAGAAGCAGGAAGACTTGAGTTCAAATCTAGCCTCAGATACTTACTAGCAAGTCCCTGGGGAAGTCACTTAACTTCTGTGTGACTCAGTTTCCTTATCAGTAAACTGGGAATACCTCACAGGTTGCTGTGAGCAAATGTGATCATACCTTTAAAGTACTTGGTGCATAGTAGGTGATTTTTATTATGGTTATACTATTCATTGTATTATTATTCAATAAATATTTAATTCAATATTCAAGAATTGAATTGATAATTATTCAATTTATTATTAGGTTATTCATTAATTATTAAAATAATCATTCATTGTTGTTATAAATTACTCCCCTTTCCACACTTTACTGTTGAGCCCAGTTGGTTTTCTCTGTTCCACACACACACTAATCCCTCTTTCCTCTCTCCGTACCTTTATATAGACTGTCTCCTATGCCTGCAATGCACTCCTTCCTTACCTTTGCCTTAAAGAATCCCACCCTTCAGGATGTAGCTTAAACACCACCTTCTATAGAAAGCCTCTCTTTGTCTCCCTCCCCCAACCTCACCCCCTTGTCCCAGGTTAGTGCATTCTCTCCTTAACCACCTTATCTTTAACTATCTTGTATTAATTCTTTCCATACTTATGTATATGTGTAATAGGAAAAAATATAATCTACTCTCCAATAGAATGTAAGCTCCTTGGGGGTAGGAATTGCCTTATTCTTTGATTTTGCATCCCTAGCATCTAACCTGGCACACAATAGTCACTTTAAGAAATGCTTCTCAATTGATTTAATTGGTCTAGTACCTCCAGTCTTCTTGGTTGGGATCCATGGGGCTGAAACTTGGGCTGACTGCAGGATATTGCACAGGAGCAGAAGTCCAAATTTCTCCTGAATGGTCTTCCCTGTCCTCTTTATCCTGCCTTGACACTGAAGAGACATATACAACACGCCCCCCCCCCCCACCAAAAAAGAGGAACTTGGTTAACTAGTTAGAAAACATTTACTGAATACAGGTAGGACCCTACAATCTGAACAGGCCTGGGAGGAGCCAATGGTGGGAAAGGTGGGGAGGTTGTAAGGATATAAATGGGGAGGTGGGGAATTCAGAGTTGAGGAGGTACGAGGATTTAAGTTTAGACGGTACAGAGCTATAAACGAGCAAGTTTTGTGCCTGAGCTGAGATGTAGGAAATATTTTCAAAATGACTTTAAGGCAAGTGGGGAGGAAGAGATGCTGATGTATAAGCCTCCTTAAGCTCCTGGGGATACCTCAGGCTGCTGGGGAGGACAGGATAAGGATGGGGGTGATGGACAGAGTTGGGCTATGGTGTAGCTGAAACTCAAAATCTGATGTTTTCCTATTTTAACTCATTATTTTGTTAAATAAATGCTAAGCTCAGTTGATGATGTGTTGCTGGTGGCCTTCAAAATGATGTCTAAGCAGTCAAAATTATCATGTCCTGGGGTAAAGCTCCAGTTGCCCTACCCCAGGTATGACATGAAAAAATAGAGAATATGGTAAGGACAGAGGTGGGCAGGTGGAAAAATGGTAAATCCAGAGGTGGGGAAGCTGGAGCAGGGCTGTATAATCCATAGACGTGTCTGATGAGAACAAAGGGCCTATGAAGAAAATATTACCATTTAAAATTTTGTTGAACAAATACTGCAACCAAGGTCTGTTGCTGAATATAACAAAACTCTTTTATTGAGTGTGTGTGTGTGTGTGTAAGAGGGAGAGAGGAGGTGGTCCAGACCTGTGATTTCTATGGGGTCCTAAATTCCCAATAAGGAAATTCCCCCTACCAACATAGATCAGAAAATATTCTGCAACTTTTGGACATATTTATATATCTATATATATATATATATATATATATATATCATAAATATACACATTGGCAACTAGGTGGTGCAGTGGATAGAACACCAGTGCAGGAGTCAGAAGGATCTGCGTTCATATCTCATCTCAGACAGTTGACACTCACTAGCTGTGTGACCTTGGGCAAGTCACTTAACTCCAATTGCCTCATCCTGGGTCATCTCCAGTCATCCTGATGAATATCTGGCCACCGAATTCAGATGGCTCTGGAGGAGAAGTGAGGCTGGTGACCTGTGCAGCCTTCCCTCACTCAAAAAACAGTCAAGTGCAAGTCATGTCATTATTTCTCTGATGGCCTGGTCTTCTTCGTCAATGAAGGATGAACACATACAAATATACACTTTATGTATATGTGTATATATTTCTCTATATGTGTATGTATACATATGTGCATGTGTTTACATATTTTATATATGTATATATACACACACATATATAGTATGTGTATGTGTGTGTGTGTGTGTGTGTGTGTGTGTGTGTGTGCGTGTATAGACAAACACACACACGAATCTGTATAGCTCTCTATACCTACATTAGTTAAACCAGTTACCTGACTGGGAAATTCTCTATATTGTATACTCATAAGTCTGAACATTTATACCAATACATGCACACACATTCCTCAGGAAAAAAACACACGTAGATTTAAATTTTGTGCCAGATTTTCAGTTTCTTGGTGTAGGAAACTCTTGGTCAGGAAACCCCTTCCACCAATGGAGATCTGCAGCTGTCTGCAACCTAACAGGCTTAAAAAGCTACCTGGGACACTGAGAGGTAAGTGACTTTCCCAGAGTTCCACAGCCAGGATGTGTCCGATGTGGGGCTTGAACATAGCTCTTTCAATTCTGAGATGAGTTCTCTATTTACTATTTCATGCTAACTGTGTATGTATATGTGGATAGATTTAGATATATAGATGCATCTGTATTCATCCATCTATATATATTCATATATACACACACACACATATATACGTACATGTACATATACATATGTGTGTGCGTACACATATCTATCTATAGGCATATCCCATACTCAAAGGATTTAAAAATACATCGCTTGAAGGCCAAACCCCATCTTCATCCACATGTAGGAAGTTAATTGAGGCTCCCGTGGGCAGCTGTTATTCCTCTTATCTCCCATCCCTCCATCTCCCTGCCCCATAGAGGTTCAATTTGGCTTGGATTCATTAAGCTGTTGTTGGTGCAGTAAGAAAAGTGTTGGATTAGGAGTCAGAGCAAACTCCAACTTTGCCATGTACTTACTGTCTGCCTCACTGTCCTTATTTGTAAAATAAGTCTAAATCTATGATCCTCACCCACAGTCCTATCTCTTTCCAGAATTAAAAAAGAAACTGTGAGCTCTGACAGGGGAGGGGAGCAATGTCCTCAGAGGACCGAGGCACCAAATCCTAGAATATTAAGAAAGATGGATGGATAAGGCAAGGATGAAAACTAGACAAATGTATGACAATGAAATAATTGTACAATAAGAGAATCCTGGAATGCTCAAACTGCAAGAAACCTTAGATGTCAAGTAAGCCTAATTTCCTTATTTTACAGATGAAAAAAATGAAGACAGAGAAAGGGAAATGGTTTGTTCCCCCAAGTCCCTACAACATATGAATATCTTTATGGGGTGGTTGTGTTTATTTCAGGGGCAGTTAGATGGCTCAGTGGATAGAACTGTTAGTCCTGGAGTAAGGAAGACCTAGATTCAAATCTGACCTCAGACACTTACTAGCTGTGTGACTCTGGGCAAGTCACTTAATTCCAGTATCCTTGTGTAGAAAACCTCAGGGACAGTACAATCCATGGAGTCATGAAGAGTTGACCACAACTGAACAATATGTTTGCTTTATTTCTAACAGCTTTTCAAAAAATACAAGGACCCTTCCCATCCCCATGCCATAAATTCTAGAGATCCCTGTAACTAAAATAAATCCATCCATGTACCAAATTTTACAAAGAGCTGCCCACTTCGTCTCCAACCCTCCTCTTCAACAATATCTCAGGTCTTAGAATAAGATTTAGAATTATAAACTATCTCAGAGGCTAAGCACTAGGTGAATCCTTCCATTTTACATGTGAGGAAACTGAGGTTTATATGGATAGGTGACATAAGATTTAAATTCAGGTCCCTCTTGAACCATTCCCATTTTCAGCACACTGTCTTTTGGAGATCCTTGCCTTAATTGGGTGCTAATAATCTGAATATTTCTCTCTTCCCTTCTAGCAAAGAAGGCTCAGAACAGCAAGGAAAATTTGAAAAACCGACAAAAATTTTAATATAAGCGGAAGCCAACTGACTCTTTTTTCCCTTCTCATCCCCTTAGGGCTCCCACACCCATAATCCCAGACCTTTCCCCAAGTTCTACTCATCTCCAGTCCTATGAAGCATACCCCATTTGTCTCTACCCTACACTGCCTCCTGCTCCTGAGAATGGAGGACACACTATATGTACCCAACAGCAGTCTAACCCTCCAGACTCTACCAACCTAGTTCTTGACCTATTCTGATTCCACCATAAAAGTATATGTGTGATTTCAATATTTCCTGCACATAGGTGGGACACTTCTTTGTTGTTCAATTGTGTCCAGCTCTTTGTGACCCCATTTAGGGTTTTCTTGGCAGAGCTACTACAGTGGTTTTCCCTTTCCTTCTCCAGCTCATTTTACAGATGCTAAGACTGAAGCAAACGGGGTTAAGTGACTTGCTTGGGGTCACACAGTTAGAAAGTGTCTAAAGCTGGATTTGAACTCAGGTCTTCCTGACTCCAGGTCTGGTACTCTACCCACTGTGCCACCTAGCTGCCCTAACAACAATTTACTGAAAATAGTTTAAGGATTTACCAAATTGGCATTTTGTCAGCTTCTGAATTCATCATGACTTACATATATACATAGATTCTACACACATACACATAAATTCATTTCTAAACGATGAAATTGTATACATTTGTTTGTACAAATTGTACAAACAAAAACCAATTAAAACTAGTATCTCAAATTTGACCCTAGAGATGAGGTGAAAAAATTCATATCCCTCTTTTCCTTGCAGAAGTGGGGGACTATAGATATGGATTAATGAATGCACTGTCCAACATGGCTAATGTGTTGGTTGGTTTTGCTGAAATGTCCTATTTATCTTTCTTTTTCTTTATCATAAGAAATGGCTCCCTGGCTAGCAGAGGGGATAGGATTATATTCAGAGGGGAAGGAGATGTAAAAACAAAAGGTATCAATGAAGTGAGGTCAAGTCTTTATCCCCTAATATTAATAAAACTTAGAAGACGTATGGTTTCATTGGAATAGGGAACTTCCTTCCTCTACCAATGCTTGTAAAGGAATTTAGTAAACCTCAATTTGCCTAGGAAAGTAAAATCACTTTCAGGGTCACATAGGCAGTAAATGACAGAGTGGGGATTTAAACCCAGATCATCTCATTCCAGATCAGGTACCCAGAATAACACATAATGCTGATTTTTAAAAATAATTACCGAATTTAAAAAGAAAAGTCATCCTATGTTGAAAATATTGACTGAAGAGAGGAAGAATGTGAAGGGAGCAGGGGCAAGGGTTGGGGTGTGATGGGGGGCAAGCCAGGAGGAAAGCACATTCTCTTGTGTTCAGATGACTGGGAACTTAGCTAGGAGCCAGGGATAGGAAGGCCATTGTCAGGAGATAGACAACTTATCTTGGCCTCACCACCGAGAGTGACTTCCTCCCCCTGGAAAGACCGGAAAGGTTATTGTTGTCTTCTTCTCATGACTTGCCATTGGGAGGCACCCTCAGAGAAGGACTTTGCTGGTATCCAAGAGTCCTGGTTACTGAACTAAGGCTTTCTACATGGCACTTACCTGAAGGGGACACTTTCAGAATGAACATACCCAGGGCCCGGAGCCCTGTGGTGGTCTCCACCATGCAGCCATATTCACCAGCATCCTCCAGCTGTACTTCATCCATCACGACTTCGAGTAAGCCTTCACCCAGGTCAGTGAGGTGGACCTTTTCACTGCTGGGGGCTCTCCTGTCCACAACTGAAGTGACAAGGGGTTGGCATCTTGCGGAGAAGAACTGACACCACACCTTCCGAGCCCGGGCATCCTCTGGTTCATAGCGGCACTGCAGGGATATTGAACCACCAGCAATGGTCTGTAGCATTTTGGGAGCATCTTCAGCAATGCAACCTGGAGAAGAAAGAGGGCATAGTATAGCAGGTGGTGCACCTTGCATGAGTAGTTGATGCCTGCAGGCATGACAGTAATAAGGGAATATAAGGCTGATCTCTTCTTTCCTTCTGACTAAAGGAGGTTTAGCTATCTAAGGCAGGAGTTCTCTGTGTGTACATGTGTATGATCCCTTTTTAAAATAGTGTTTTTAAATATATAAAATGAAATATGCAGAATTACAAAGGAAAACATATTAAAATGAAGAAAAAATTTTTTCCCATGCAACTTCATGGTCCCCTGGTATCTGTTTCATAGAATCCAGGTTAAAAAACTCCTGATTTAAGGGGACAAAAGGGAGGAGAGAACTGCCTAGGGCATTGGTACCAAGCAGGTCCATGGAGGGTGTCTGAGTGCTCAGGTCCCTTTCCATTGAGAAAGTCATTAACCCTCTTCAGGCCTTACCTGTTATACCCAGAAGAAAGAGCAAGAGTAGAGTGAAGTTCATAGTGGAACAAGCTGGATGCTCTGCTATCTATGGAACAGACTGAGCTCACAGACTCTGTTCAGAGAATGATAGAGGGCCTTCCCACATGCAGGAAATGCTTTCTCAGGTCACATGGGTCTCCCAGTGACCAAAGTAGGGGCAGCTCAATAGAATATGGCAAAGAGGGGGAAGAGGCAGGAGGCTAATAGATACTTCCATTGAGTTGAGATGGGAGCAGGAGTGGAGAAGGTGCCATATTGAATTAATTTGTCAGTTCTCATCAATTCTATCTACACAATATTTCTGAGACTATACTAGTTCAGGCCTTCAACACTTCCTACCTGGACTGCTTCAATAGTCTCCAACTGGTCTTTCTGCTTCTAATGTCTCCAATTCATCCTATCAATTTGATATTCCTGAAGCACAAAACTGCTCAAGAAGCCCCAGTGACTCCCTATTGTTTCTGAGACCAAATACAAACTTCCATTTGACATTTAAAGCTCTTGACAATCTAGCTTCAGTCTACTACCTTTCTAGGCTCCTTGATTACACATTACTCTCCTTCATTCCGTAGTCCAGCCACATTGGCCCCTTTTGCTCTTCCTATACTGTTTCACATTTCATTTCTCTCTTGGTACCTTTGTACATTCTATGGCAGGAATACTCTCTTTCCTCATCTCTACTTCTTGGATCTGCTATCACCCTTTAAATTTTTGTTTAGATTCCACCCTGTCCATGAAGTCTTCTTGATTTCCCCAGTTATTATTAACTCTGAAATTCCATCTTGTAATTACATATCTGTGTACATATTATAGCATTCTCCCCACAAAGACATGAAAGCTGCTTGAGAAACTCCATAATGCCTTGTTTCTCTCTTTGTACCTCCAGGACCCAGCATGATGACTGGAGCATAGAATATAATTGATAAATGTTTTTTGGTAGATTGAGAGTTCTTCTAAGTTCAGTTCTTTCTGAAATGATGAACAAATCCTAAAATATCAGAGTTAAGGCTCTTAGAGATCATCTAATGCAATCTCTCCTTCAGGTCCCCACCCTCCCTCATGGAGGGAAAAGGACTGAATCAAAGTTGGTTCCTCTGGTCACTTCAATGAATTAGTGGTGAAGGTGGGATAAGAACCCAGGTCTTCCAACACCACCCACCTCTATTTTAGTGTTCTTTTCACTATTATCAAAATATGGGAAATGAGATTTTCAGAAATCCTGGCACAGTATAGAGCTGAGTCCTCACCAAGTAAGTGAAGGGAAGCTTATGGCAACTTGAGAGTAGGGGAAGAGGGAATGGACTCTTTGGGGTCTTAGAACCATAGACTTCTAGAATATCAGTGCTCAGAGATACCTTAGAGGTCATGAACAATCTCTTCATATTACAAAAGATGAAACTGTGACAAGGAAAGGGAATGTTACTTGTTCCTCATCAGAAAAAGTAGTTAAGAGTCAGCTAGGTGGTATAGTGGATAGAGCTCAGGCCTGGAGTTAGGAAGGTCTGAGTTCAAATGTTACCTCAAACATCTAGTACTACCAGTTGTTCAGTTGTTTCAGTTGTGTCAGACTCTACGTGACCCCATTTGAGGTTTTCTTGGCAAAGATACTGGAGTGGTTTGCCCTTTCCTTCACTAGCTCATTTGACAGATGAGGAAACTGAGGCAAGCAGGGTTAAATGACTTGCCCAGGATCATACAGCTGGTAGTATCTGAGGCTGGATTTGAACTCAGGTCTTCTTTGACAGGGTATAGTCTCTGCAAACCCCCTTGAATTCACCTTGAATTTTCTTTTGATCCGCTATTTACCTGAGGCATTCCAGTAACTCTCTCAACTGGCCTTCAATTAGAAGTCTCTGGTGTTCCCCTGTGACAATCAATTGTTCTTTCATTGTAGCCTACACCCAATCTCTCTCCATTCTCTGTTACCTCCTGATCCTCCAGCTACTTTCCACACTTGATCCTATCTAGACCCCATTCCCATCAAGATTCCCCCTAGATTCCCTCCGTTGGTCTCCCCAGTCTACCGGCCACTCACATCAATATCCTCCCTAGACCCTGCCTCCAATCACCCCAGACTACTTGATCAACTCTAGATCCCTCCCATAGTCTTTCTGTATATAATATCCATCTTGTTTCCATGATAGTGCTCAGATTCAATCTAGTCTACTAACATTAGTGTTACAAATGATCAGATTCCTTAAGAGTCTGGCCAATGTAATGGATCTTTAATAAACCTTGTTTTTCTTTGAGTGAAAGAAGGCTTGGGTCAGATTCATTCAGGTAGGACCTGTGAGTTGGTATTTCAGGGTTTTAGCATCTTTGAACCTCAATTTTCCTGACCCCAGGCCCAGCACTCTATCCACTGCACCACCTAGTTGTTCCTGTACTACTACTGGGTGACATTTATAGAGTACTGACTATGTACCAGGCACCGTGCTAAGTGCTTTACATATGATTTAATTTAATTCTTACAACAACCCTGGGAGATAGGTACTATTATTACCCCTATTTTACAAATGAAGATGAAGAAACTGAGGCAGACAAGTTAAGTGACTCGTCCAGGGTCACATAGCTAGTAAGTATCTGAGGCCAGATTTGAACTTAGATTTTCCTGACTCCAGACCAGGTGCTCTATCTACTACATCACTGAACTGCCTATCTGCAAGTAAAACTGAAGTTTCCTTACTCTTAGTATGGAGACTTTCCACTATGCCACATTGCCTTTCAAAGTTAGATTCATTTATGTGTTTTTAGGTAAAATTGAACTCTGTTTTGCTGCATTTTTAAAAATGGTCTTATGTGTTTCCTCACAGAGTAGTAAAGTAGAAAGGGGAAACTGAGGTTTTTTTCCAGGGTACCAAAATCTAGGACTGGAGAAAAGCATACTTTCTCCCTCTAGAATCTTGGCATCTCTGAGCCTTTTATGGACTTCTAACTGTCCTTGCTCCCTTAGAATCCAATTGCCATGGTATTCCCCTCTCACCAGCTCTCAACTCCTAGTACCTCCATGTTGGGGAACAAGCTAGACTCTTTACAGAATGAACCATACTTTACCTTTCCTTGAAGAAGATTGATCCATGGATCAATGAAAGTGAAGGTCAGTTTTCTAGTCAAAGCCTTCCTGCATGTTAGATGAATATTCTATAGCTCAGTCCTGCCCTCTTGTAGCTGCGCCCTCTGGTATAGGCTTCTTCCTGTCCTCCACAACACTAAAGTTCCTAAGTGATGACTTAGATTTCCCATCTATACAACATAGTGCGATAAGATTAATGACTTTCTTATGGAGAATATGAGTTATTAGTAAGGTCTCAAGGGGTCTAGACTTTGGTCTTGGCCATTGGTATACAAAGTAGGATTGTCCACCTAACTACTTCTTCAGGATAATGAGATTTATGGAATTGGGGATCATGTAGAATGAGGTTCTATTCACAGGCACGTTGTAGTAGGGGGAAGCAGAAATGGCCTAAGCCCTTAGACACTCTACCCTATGGTGTGGCTTTCCATTCATATGTATATGTGGTCTTCAAAGAGTTTCCTTTACAAATTGGGAGGTGAGATGGAATATTTAGTTTATGGTTCAACTAGTAAGCCAGTTTGACTAGAATTTAAAGTATGTAAAGAGTATCGTTAGACTTTTGTTAAAATGACTGAGTGGTTATGTCTTGGCCCAGCTTCCCATTATAAGCTCAAAAGAATAAGAAATGTGCTAATGTAAAAGAACAGCAAAAAAGTAACCAAGAAAAGGGAAAAGAATTCTTCACAAAGAAAATTTCCTTGAAAAAAAGAAACACAGTAGAGAGACTAACGAAATCAGTAACCATAAAAGGGGCCACAAAAGAAAAATGGGATAAATGAATTCCAGGAGAAATCTCTAGGAATAATGCTGTAATAATAAGTTTCCAGACAATCAGAGAAATATGCAGATGAAGACAACCTGAATTTACCATCTTATACACACTGGAATGGCAAAAATAGTATAAAAAAATAAGATAAAAGATAAATCCAGTGTTGTCAGAGTTGTAGGAAAACACATTCATGAAACTGTAGATTAGTGTAGATATTCTGGAGAAAAATATGAAAATATTCAATAAAAATATAAAAACGGATCATAACCTTTTGATGTAGTGGTTCCCATGCTAGGATGCTATTACTTTTGTGTATTTTCAAACTAAGTGAATATTTTAAAATTAATATTTTTTATTTTATTTTATTTTTTTTTAAACATTTTATTATCAAGCTTCTAAAGAAAACTTATCTGCTTTTGTTGTCTCTAACTTCATCATCACTTTCATTTACTTCTCCCCATTATAATAAGGTTTTTGACCCACCACTGCATCCGTATTGCTTTCTCAAACCTCTTCTTAACTACTAAATTCGTGTCTTTTCGGAGTTTTCTTTGCAGTTTTTGACACTTTTGACTACTACCTCTTCTCCTAGATAGTATTCCTTTTCTTGAGTTCCTTGACACTGTTCTCTCCTGTTTTTCTTTTGCCTTTCTGATTTTACCTTTTAAAAACAAATTTTAAATTTGATGAACACAAATAAGACTATTTCCCCTTCATTTTACAGAGGAGGAAACTGAGTTCTGGAGAGGTTTAGTCACAGATGTTTAGTCCCAGTTCCCAGCCCCGTCCTTTGGATGACTGTTTCTCTTCCTCTATTCCATGAGAGAAAAGTGACTTGTCCTTTATGAGGCAACTCCATGTGCTACTGAGTCATCAAAGCAGAGACAGATCCAGACAAAGGCTGCCGTCAGGAGAAGGTGGGGGCGGTAGTAAAGAGGGAGACTTAAGGATCAGGGTAAAAAGAGTGGGAGTACAGGACTGTGAGAGAGTGAGGAGAGGTCTCAAGGGGAGTGAATCAAGATAGGAATTTTGGTACTGACATCTAGGGGGAATAGCTGAGGGTTAAGAAAAGACATTAAGGAAAGGAAATGGGAACTGGAGAACATAGTGGGTAGTAGGCAAAGGAGTAGAGGGGAAAGGAGAATCTGAGGGCCTGGGATTTAGATTGGGGGTGGGAGAGAGCCATGAGTATGGTCATAAGGCTGAAGGGAGGCCTACAGTTTCCTTCCCTAAACTCATCACCCTAGTTGGGTGGTACCCCAGGTCTGAGAAAGGCACCACAAAGCAAGGGTCATTGGAATCAACAGTATAATATGGAAGCTTCCAAAGCTGACAGTATCTAAGGTTGCATTAAAAGAGACATAGTGACCGCAATGAAGGAATTGCTAAAATCACCTTCCCATGCCCTGGTCTCATTGAGTTCTATTTTGAACACCACATTTTGGGAAAGATATAGATAAGTTCAGTAGGAGTGTGAACAAGATGGTGAAAAATCTAGAAAGACAATGTCACAAGTCCAAAAGAACTGGAGATACTTAAATTAAATTAATTATATTAAGGATGAAAAGACTTAGAGGTATAATAATAGCTGTCTTTAAATGTTCCTTGGCCTGTCATGAAGAAATTAAGAGTGTTCTGCCTGGCTCCAGAGGGAAAACCTGGGAGAATACTATGGAGAGACAGACTTTGGCTCTACATAAGGAAAATACTCCAAATAATAGAATTATCCAAAAATAGAGGACCTTGCACACCAGACTAAGGAATATGAATTTTGGGATTTGGTCATTAAATAGCTGTGTGACCTCAGGCAAGTAACTTTCCTCTTCTGAGTCCCCTTATTTGTAGGGGAGGCAATGCATAGAGCACTAAGTTTGGAGTCAGGAAGACCTGAGTTCAAATCCAGCCTCAGACATTTCTGGCTGTGTGAATTTTGGTCAAGTTACTTAACCTCTGTTTGCTTTCATTTCCTCAACTACAAAATGAAAATTATAATAGTATCTACCTCCTCGGATTGTTATGAGGATCAAATGAGGAAATAGCATAATGCCAAGCATATAGTAGGCACTTAATGGATGATTGTTTCCTTCTTTCCTTCCTT
>CM053770.1:321302654-321352398 GCA_028658325.1 Potorous gilbertii
CCCCAAACCAAGCACAGCCTACTTCCCTAAGCAGATTCTTAGTGCAGTCTTTCCCTCCTCTCCTCTGCCAACCTGTCCTGAGACCCTCTTCTTCATGTTTGAGAAACTAGACTGATGTTTTTGAAAGATTAATATAGTAGTGGTACGCAAAATGGCTTTAGTATGAGAGGAAGTTGAAAAGATTGGATCAGAGAAGTCAGAGAGGAGACTGCTGCAACAATCCAGGCGACAGGTTGTTGTTGTTGGGGATGGTGGTGATAGCAGTCCTTTATTCTCAAAAAGGACCAATGACATAGCAAAGGTGATGTCTTGACTTGAGTATTAATTGGATTTGAGTGAAGCAGAACTGTGCAAAGTTGTTCAACCTCACTCTTCTCCAGAATTATCAGAGTCCAGTGGCATGACAAAGGTTAAGATGAGTGGTGATGGCTCAGGATGCAGTGGATGACCTTGGCTTTGCTAAATTGTGGTCTTTCCCAGGTCTCAGTTTGTCTGAGGGAATACTAATTCAATCAGTAAGGATTAGGCATGAGGTGATGAGTGTTTGAACTAGAATGGAAGTAGGAATAGAAAAACCAGGAAAAATGTGGAACATGTAATGTGGTTTCTGTCCAAGCAGGCGAGGTAAAGGGAACTATTATGTTCATGCAGAGGGAGATGTGATTCCTAATAGCTGGTGAGAAAGCTGAGATGACACTCCTCCAGTTTAAGGGTTGGAATTTGGACAGAACTTTTAGGAGAGAGACAGACATGAAGTGAGAAGCAGCAAATGTCTAGGAAAAACTGGCTCTTCAACATGTTTTTGATTTCCAGCTTGCCTTTCTAGAATTTATATAGTGCACCTCCTTGGGTAAGATTGGGTCCTCTCTCTTGGTTTGAATTGAGATCTCTCATTTCCAGCTAAAGACCTCACTCATTCTTTCTTTTTTATTCAGATTTAAAAATTTTGTTTCCTTAACTATTTGTCAATTTTAGGTAGATTTTTAACATTTATTTTTTTTTAATTTTGGGTTCAAATTCTCTTTGTTTTTCTTGCCTCTCCTTTACCCCTTGAGAAGTCAAGCAATATGGCATCATTATACATGTGAAGTCATTTAAAACACATTTTCATATTAGCCTTGTTGCAAAACAAAACACATACAAACAAAAAATTTAGAAAATTTAAAAAAAATTTTGTTTCATTCTGCACTCAGAGATCATCAGTTCCCTCCCAGGAGGTGGATGGCATTTTTTGTCATGGATCCTTTGTAATTGTCTTGGATCATTGACTTGATCAGAGAAGCTGTCTTTTGCAGTTGATCATCTATACGATAATGCAGTTACTGTGAATAATGCTCTCTTGGTTCTGCTCACTTCACTTTGCATCAGTTCATATAAGTTTTCCCAGGTTTTTCTGAAACCATTCTGCTCATCATTCCTTATAGCACAATATTATTCCATCACAATCTCATATACCGCTACTTATTACCTCATTTGCTCTGGAATATTCTTTGGGATAAGTAATCTGACTCTGTCTTCATTGGTGGAGGTAAATACCCTGCTCCGTGTAAAGGACAGGGCAGTCATCCAGAGTGAGAAAACTCCAGTCTTTGTCAGTCTTCTTGGACACCCTTCAAGTGTTTTTCAAAATCCTTTTTGAGCTCTTCCATGGCTTGAAGCCAATTCATAATTTTCTTGGAGCCTTTGGATGGAGGAACTTTCATTTTGTTGTCTTCTTCTGAGTATTTTGATTTTCCTTGTCACCATAGTAACTTTCTGTAGTCAGAGGTTTTTTCCCATTGTTTGCTCATTCCCCCAGGTTATTACTTGACTTTTTACTCTTTGTTAAAGTAGGGCTCTGCTTCCTGGGTGGAGGGCAAATTATCCCAAGCTTCAAGGGTTTTGTGCAGCTGTTTTCAGAGATACCTCTAGAGACCTGCAAATTTTCAGTTCTTTCAAGATGATATGATCTATGATGTGTTTACTAGTCTCTTGACCTGTGCTCTGGACTGTGAGTGGCCACAAACATTCTTTTCTGTGAGGAGAGTTCCCCCTCCACTGTGGCTGCAAGCTCTACTATGCTAGGGCTCTTTCTAGCCCTGGGACTGCATCTAGTACTGCAACCTGGATCTGAGTCTGGGTAAAGCAACAAAGTCCTGTCCTCAGTGCTAGCAAAAAGACCACTGCAATCTCCTTTTGACTAGTTGTTAGACCCCTTTACCATCTGTGAACTGAGAGCTCTGGAACCAGCTGCTGCTGCTGCTGATTCAGTCACTTTCAAGGCCTGCTCCTGGTTTGCTGTGGCTGGCCTGTGCTGGTGTGACTTGTGCTGGACTATGTTCCTCTCTCACTCTGGTGCAACGGACTTTTCCTGCCAACTTTCCAAGTTGCCTTTGGCCGGAAATTTGTTTTACTCCATATTTTTGTGGGTTTTGCTACTCTAGAATTTGTTTAGAGTAATTTTTAAAGGTATTTGGAGGGGTGTGGGGAAGAGTTCAGGTTAGTCCTTTTTAACTCTACCATCTTGGCTCAGAATTCTTCAAGTGATGAGTCACTTCTAGCACTTCTGGCTTCCAGTTTCAAGAGTGAATCTAGAAGAGGTCAACCCCACTTCACATTACTGAAGGAAAAGATCCTCAGAAGAAGCTGACATGAGAAAAGCTGACAGTCTTCATTGTGTCCCTATTCTCAGCTTGCTACACTAGAAACTTTGGAGAGTTGGATGAGATCTAGAATATTCTGTCTTGGTTGAACGGAATTATCTTTCTCCCAGTGGGAGAGCTCCTTCACTCTCTCTTGTCTGATATATATCATCCTACATGTACCTTCTCTGATTTCTGTTTTGCTACAATTTGGATAAATGTATTTCTTTGTTATTTGTTGTGTGTGTTTTTTGTGAAACTGGTATTTGGTGGGAAAGGGTCACACCTTGGATATAGAGCTTGAGGGCCTCATTTCCCCATTAAAATCTTCAGAAGTTAGCTTGAACCTGAAAATCATATCCCCTAGACTAACAAAACATGAAGGATCAGATAGATAGAGTGCTAGCTTAGTGTCCCTTCTCTCTGAGGAGAGCAGAGTGGCCAAATCTGTGGCCCCTATATCTTACTTCCCCTCCTTATTAAATTAAAGTCTCCCTTGGAGAAGGGTGAGGAGATAAGAGGCTTAGAGATTTCTATTCTGCCTCACTTCAAGCCACACAAGACACTCCTATACTATATGCAGGGAGATAGCTCTCAAACATGTGGGGCCTTGCTGCAAGTTGGACCTCTCTACAATTGGACAAATGGCTTTATTTACTATTTGCTATTTTGATGGTCTTTTGTAAAATCAGCACTTGATTAGAGGGAGCTAAGTGAGTGAGTGAAAGCTAAGAGCTTGTTCAGTTGTGTCTGACTCTGTGACCTCATTTGAGGTTTTCTTGGCAGATACTGGAGTAGTTTGCCATTTCCTTTTCAGTTCATTTTACAGATGAAGAAACTAAGACAAACATAGTTAGGTGACTTGCCCAAGGTCACATAACTAATAAGTATACGAGGCCGGATTTGAACTCAGGAAGATTAACTCTAGACCTAGCATTCTATTGACTGTACCACTTAGCTGCCCCAAAGCTAAGCGCTACCTTACCTCCTGAAGAATGATCAGGACTCAGGCCAAAGTGGCTGCCTGAATGGAGGCTGGCTGTTTAGCTACTGATACCTATTCTAAGCAAATAACTGAAATCTATGCTAGACCAATTACAATTGGAAATTCAAGTGAGTTCTTCCACCCCAGAAGTTCACAAAAAGGCAGTCAGCAGCTTACATACACTCGAAAAAGGGACTACCAGCAGAGCCATGGCTAAGTCCAGCCCAAAGCCAAGTAAATCCATAGTTTCCCAAAACAACCACCAATAGATTAGAAACATATAATATGCAAGCCTTAAAAGGTCTGGAAGCATCAAGAGCTGAAATCCCCTGAAAAAGCCTCAGGGTGGTCAGAAAGCCCTAGGATGAGGACCATGTAAGCTCTAAGCATCAAGCGAAAACCAGAGCAGCCTAGTAGCATTCAGATGGATCAGACTCAGGGACTCTAGGGTCCCTAGCACTCAGTCCTGAGATGCTAAATAGCAGGAATTCTTATCCTGGGATACATTATAATTGCTCATTTAAAAAACTTCTGATAAATATATTTCAATATAATTGGTTTCCTCTATAATCCTATATATTTTGTTTGCTACATTTAAAAACATAACTCTGAGAAAGGGTCCATAGGTTTCACTAGACTGTCAAAGGAGTCTAACAAATCAAAAACATTTAATAATCCCTGCCACAGAGGGCCCTAAAGATGGACTATTCTGAAACACAAAGATCTGAGGGGTGGAGAGAGGTGAGCATAAGTGACCTTGGGAGGTGAGTATCTCAGGGGGCCCAGTTCAAGATTAAGCAAAAATAACCACCCTATCCAAGAGCACAATGTGGGATAGAGATTGACCCTGTCATAAAGCCCCAATTCAGGAACTAAAACTGGAGAGATTAATAAATCCAAAAAGACATCAGCCAGTATATTAAAAAAATTACAAATCTAAAGATCCCCCAAAGGAGTAACTGTTAATGCCTACAAGCAGAGAAAGAAATTTAAAAAAAAGAATTTTCCAGGGAAACTGAACTAATGTGTCAAATAAATGAAGTAAGAGATTAAAAAAGAAGATGAAATAAAAGTGCTAGAGGAATAAACTAGAAGGAAAATAAATAGTTTAGAAGAGGAAGTAGTAAATTTAGCCTAGAAATAAACTCCCTAAAGACCAGAATAAAAAAAAAAATCAGTGACTGTGAGAAAGCCAGACATATTAGCACTAAATGAAGAGTGGGAAAATAAAACAAAAAAAATGTAAGATTTGTAACATGAAAACAACTGACTTGTGAAGCAGTTCCAGGAAAGATAATTTAAGAACCATTGGACTCTCTGAAAACCACAAGTAAAAAAAAGCCCGGACATTAAATTTCATGAAATCATAAATGAAAACTGCCCAGATCTATTAGAATCAGAAGGCAAAGACAGAAAGAATCTACTAGATCACCTGAAAGAAACCCTAAAAGGAAAGATCACAGGATTATCGTAGGACAAAATCCAGAGTTCCTACATCAAAGAAAGAAACAGATCAAGTACAAAGGAATTACAGACAACATCACACAATATCTCCTACTTAAATAAGAGATCTTGTAATACCATATTCCAAAGGCAAATGATGCAGATTTACAACCAAGAATAACTTCCCCTGCAAAGCTGTGTGATCAATTCTTATTCATTCATTCACTCATTCTTTCTTTACATCTGAATTAAGTTTTGTTTGTATTATTGAGGCTTGAGATAGATGAGGATGCTTGGTTCTCATTGGCAATTGTATCAGCTGGAAAAATGGATCTTTAATTGAATAGAGAACTTTACAGAATGCCTCATAAAAGCATCAGAGATGAGCAGAAACTTTGAACTGCAAACAAAAGACTTGAGGTAAACCCTGACAGATAAATTAATCTGAGCATTTGTAAGGGTATATGATGAGGTAGCACTAACATTTTAATAGGGAGAAAAGAAATGTGTTATGTCAGAACCTTAATGTTTTCAAAGGGAATTAAAGAAATTAAGAAAAAACTGAAAAAAGAGGGCAGATAAGTTCTGTTCTGAAGATTTTAAGAAGGGGAAGACAAGGAACAGGAAAAGGTAGACACTATTGCAGAAAGGCAGAAGGAGGTGGAATTTTCTGTTTCTCCTAATTACATTGTCTAAGAAGAAGAATATGCAAATATGGAGGAAGAGGTGGTGGAAGTGAGGACAAAATGAGCCTCTCTTATCTGAAATGGACAAAGGGTTGAACACATCCACCCACAGACAGTTTAGCATAAAAATACATCAAACAACATAGAAACTAGCAGGAATGGGGGGGAGATAATATAAAAGAGGGAATAATAACCAGCTGAACAAACTTCCTGATCCTGAAGAGGAGATTTTAGTGGGGAGGGGAGTGTGAGGAAATGAAAAGAATTAGAATCTAAGAGTCCCCGTCAGTTAGATTATTCAATGTCTGAATAAGTTGTATTATAGAATTATGACATTATTTCACCAAGGAAAAATTTTTTATAATAATATTTTATTTTTTCTCAATTACTTGTCAAGACAATTTTTAGCATTTACTTTATAAGATTTTGAGTTCCAAATTTTTCTCCCTCGCTTGCTCCCCTACCCTCTTCCTAAAATGGTAGGCAATTTGATATATGTTATACATGTGCTATTATGTAAAACATATTTCTATATTTATCATAATTGTGAAAGATGAAACAGATGAAAAGAAAAAAAACATGAAAAGGAATAAAGTAAGTGAAGAAAGTATACTTTCATCATCATTCAAAGTCCATTAGTTCTTGATCTGGATGTGGGCAGGAGTCCTTTGTACTTGTCCTGGGTTATTGTATTGCTGAGAAGAGCTGAGTCATTCCTAGTGGATCATCACACAATGTTGCTGATACTGCGTACAGTGTGTAAAACCAGGAAAAACCTGGTTCTGCTCATTTCACTTGGTGTCAGTTTATACAAGTCTTTTCAGGTTTTTCTGAGATTTGCCTGTTCATTATTTCTTATTGCACAATAGTATTCCCTTACATTCACATAGCACAGCTTGTTCCAATTATTTCGCAACTGTTGGGCATCATCTCAGTTTCCTATATTTTGCCATCATAAAAAGGGCAATAAAAAGAAATAAATATTTTTGCACATGTAGGTCCTTTCTCCCTTTTTTATGATCTCTTTGGGATACAGATCTAGTAGTAGTGGGGTATGAGCAGTTTGGTTGCCCTTTTGGGTATAGTCCCAAATTGCTCTTCAGAATGGTTGGATCAGTTTCCAACTGCACCAACAGAGCAATGGTCCCAATTTTCCCACATCTTCTCCAACATTTCTCATTTCCCTTTTTTTTGTTATATTAGTCAATCTGATCAGTGGGAGGTGGTACGTCAGAGTTGTTTTAATGTGCATTTCTTTAATCTCAAGTAATTTAGAGCACTTCATATATATCTATAGATAACTGTAATTTCTTCATCTGAAAATTGCCTGTTTATATCCTTTGAGCATTTATCAGTTGGAGAATGGCTTGTATTCTTATAAATTTGACTCAGTTCTCTATATATTTACAGACACTTACTGTAAAGATGGTTTTCCATTTTTCTTCTTTCCTTCTAATCTTGGTTGCATTGGTTTTGTTTGTGCAAAAGTTTTTTAATTTAATATAATCAAAATTATCTATTCTACATTTCATAATGCTATCTCATTTGGTCATGAACCTGTGATTTAACTTCTCCTTTAAGAATTTGTATGCTAGAGAGGATTCTGCGAAGATAGTTGAGTAGGTCAGAAAATACCAAGCTCTCAAGATTTTCCCCTATAAAAGAGTTAAAAATAGCACCTTACGGTGAACAAAATGTGGTTGAAGATAAATAGGAATAGGGCACAACCAGAATCTTACTGGGACAATTTGAGAAGATGGGAAGAAAAACCCCAGGATGAGGTTTGGTCCCTGTGAAGAGTAAACACTTCCAGGCTAGGGTCTGTTTTAACCACAAGCAGCAAGCCCTGAGGTTAGTTGGTTTGAGTGGCTGCCTTGGCTCCAGCCACAGGAAATTCACCCCAGCGATAACAAGGGGAGTTGGGTGTTTGAGCCTGGGAAGTTTGAGGGAACCTCTGCTGATAAAGAACACCAGACCCAGCTGTGCTGTGGAAGAGCAGAGAGAAGGAACCAGTACATGCTGAGTGAGTGCAGAAGCAGTGGGGCAGAAAGCCTTTGGCTTCTGGCACTTACAGGTGACTGAAGGTTTGGTTTTGGTTCCACGCAGAATGGGAGAAGGCACCATTTCCCATACCCCATGGCCTGAGGTGATTATAAAAATTAAGTTATTACCAAAAAAAAAAGCACAGGCAAAAGAGAAAGAATCCAACCATAGAAAACTTTTATGGGAATAATGACTGGGGTTCATCTTCAGAGGAGGATATTGAAATAAAGAAACCACCAAAGAGTAATGTCAAATGGTCACTTGCCCAAAAAGAATTCTTAGAAGATCTTAAAAAAGAGTTTAAAAACCAAATGACAGAGATGGAGGAAAAACTAAAAAAAAGCAAAAATAATCCAAGAAAAACAAGAAGGCTATGAAAGGAAAGTCAACCAATTAAAAAAGAAAATCCAGAATCTTAAGGAAGAAAATTACATCTTGAATATTAGTCTTGGGCAAGGTGAAGAGAGCAAAATTATAAGAGATCAAGAAACAGTTCACCAAAAATATGAATAATGAAAAAATAGAAGAGAGAGTGAAACATCTTATAAGAAAAACAATAGATTTGGAGAACAGATCAAGAAGAGAAAATATAAAAATTCAGGACTAACTGAAAGTTATAATAAAAAAAATAATCTTGGTACAACAATTCAAGCAATAATTGAAGAAAATTGTCCTGAAGCAAAGAACAAGGGGGGGAAAGTAGAAACAACAAAAAAAATCCATTGATCACCACTTAAAAGAGATCCTATGAGGAAAATTCATAAGAATATCATAGTCAAATTTTGAAACCCCCAGCTCAAGGATAAAATATTAAAAGCATCATGATTAAAACAATTTAAATACAGTGATGCCATGATTAGACTCACATAAGATCTAACAGTAGAGATATTAAAGGATCGCAAATTTTGGAACATGATATATGGAAGAGGAAAAGAACCGGTGTTCTGGCCGAAAATATCATTCCTTGCAAAGTTAAGTGTTATCCCGAATGAAAAAAATGGACATTTGATAAACTCTCAGACCTATAAGACTTTGTTTAAAACAATCCTGAACTTAGTTGAAGATTTGACATACAAGGACCAAGAGAAACATAAGGTACATACCAGAGAATGATTATAAAGAATTCACAAGGACAGTTTATTTTTTATTTTTCATACATACATATATATATATATATGTATATACAAAATGTAAAATGTATGTCTAAGATTTTTATTAATAATTGGGTAGATCATAAGTAAGTTTGGGAAAAATCTGAGTAGGATATGAGTTTAAAAAATAAAATCATTTAGAAACAACTAAAAATAGTAATTATTTCATATAAATGAGGTGCAAGAGGAAGAATTGATACAGAGGATTTAGATGGAGGATGAGGGCTGGTAGTTCTGGTAACCTAGTTTCATCGGGAATGGGTTTAAAAGGGAACAATACACATATATTTAGAAGAGTATAAAAATGTCTTCTAATTTTAGAAGAAATAAAACAGTAGGACCATGGTGGGGGGAGGACAAGGGAGAGATCTTTAGAGGGGACGGGGAGGGAATAGTAAAAGGAGGGTATAGAAGGATGTTTAGATTTATGGCAACTGGAGAATAGGGGAGGGATCCTTGGAGAAGGGTAGGCAAGTAATAGGGTAAGGTAGTGGGTAGAAGTAAAGTAGAGGAGGCAGGAGGGATAGGAAACAAGAGATATGTGCAAACAAAAAAACAAAGGTCAGAGTAGTATATGTTTGGGAAAGTATATGTGTGTGTGTACATATATATGTATATGTATGTATATGTGTATATATAGCTACAAAGAAATATATCTGAACTTTATTGTAGCCTTCTGGAGGTGGGGGGAGAGAAAAAAGAACAAAGTAAAAAAGTACCCAACAGAGAACAAAAGAACTCACAAGAAGCAAAGAAAAGATGGACAATGTTCGATATAGCAAGTTTTATTTATCATACAGGCTTTCTTGAAATGAAAATTTATTCTTGCATAATTTGAATCCTTTCTTATGTTCTACTATGCGCATGACAGGCTTTTTTTTCTTTTTAACTTTGTATTTAAGTTCTAATATTTAAGTTTATGATTTTTTTTTGTTCTTTATTCTGTATTTGTATGCTGGCGTTTGAGTCCAAAATAAAATTAAAAAAATAATTTGGATGCTGTACCACTTGGTGCATATATGTTTACTATTAACATTACTTCATCATATATGGTATCTTTTAGCAAGATGTAGTTTCCTTCCTCATCTCTTTTAGGTCTGCTTTTGTTTTTACTTGGTCTGAGATAAGGATTACTATCTCCCCCTTTTTTTTTACCCTTCAACTGAAGCATAATAGATTCTGCTTCGGCCCCTTAACTTTATTCTGCGTGTGTCTCTGCTTCTAATGTATTTCTTGTAAATAACATATTGTAGGATTCTGGTTTTTGATCCCCTCTGCTATCAGCTTCTGTTTTATGGAAGAGTTTATCCCATTCACAGTTATGATTATTAATTGTCCATTTCCCTCCATCCTATTTTTCCTCCTGTTTGTCCTTTCTCTCCTTTCACCCTTTCCCTCCTTGACAGTGTTTCACTTGTACCTACCACCTCCCCCAGTCTGTCCTCTCTTTTGTCAGGGCTTCCTCCCTGACCTTTACTTAATCTCCTCCCTTCCTACTTTCTTGCTGGGTAAGATAGATTTCAATATTCAACTTATTGAGTTTATTATTTCCTCTTTAAGTCAATACTGATGAGAGTAAGGTTCAAGTGATGTCTATTGCTCATGCTCCCATTTTTCCCTCCATTATAATGGGTTTTTATACCTCTTCATAGAAATAATTTGCCCCATTCTACCTCTCCCTTCCTTCTGCACCCGGTGTACTTCTCTTTCTCATCTCTTCATTATTTTTTTATGTCACTCCCTCAGATTTGCCTTATAGCCATACCCTCAGTCTATGTATATGCCTTCTAGCTCTATCATTAGGGGCACAATTCTTAAGAATTATTAAGTATCATCTTCCCATGGAGGGATGTAAATAGTTTAGCTCCATTGAATCCTTTATGTTTTCTTTGCCCTTTTCCCCTTTCTGGGCTTCTCTTGGGTTTTGATATTGGAGATCAAATTTTTTGTTCAATTCTGGTCTTTTCCTTATGAAGGCTTGGAATTATTCTATTTCATTGAATGACCATTTTTTCCCTTGAAGCATTATGCTTAATTTTGCCAGGTAAGTGGTTCTTGGTTGTTGTCCTAGCTCCTTTGCCTTCTGGAATATCAGGTTTCATGACCTCTGATCCTGTAATACTGTAGCTGGTAAGTCCTGTGTAATCCCTGTGTCTCCTTGATATCTGCATTTCTTTTTCTGGCCACTTGTAATATTTTGACCAAATAGTTCTGAAATTTGGCTATAATGTTCCTTGGAGTTTTTATTTTCAAATCTCTTCCCTGGGGTGATCAGTAGATTCCTTCAATGGCTATTTTGCCCTATGGTTCCAGGATATCAAGGCAGTTTTCCTTTATAATTTCTTGAAAGATGCTCTCCAAGTCTTCCTTTTGGTTATGGCTCTCAGGTGGTCCAATGATTCTGATGTTGTCTTTCCTGAATTTATTTTCCAGGTCAGTTGTTTTTCCAATGAGACATTTTCTTCTTGTTTTTCATTCCTTTGAATTTGTTTGATTGATTCTTGATGTCTCATAGAGCATTAATATTCACTTGCCCAATTCTAACTTCCAAGAAGTTGTTTTCCTCAGTTAGCTTTTGTATTTCCTTTTCCATTTGGCCAATTGTACTTTTTAAGGAGTCTTTTTCTGCAGTGAATTTTTGTATCTCGTTTTCCATTTGGCCAATTCTACTTTTTAAGGAGTCATTTTCTGCAGTGAATTTTTGTATCTCGGTTTCCATTTGGCCAATTCTACTTTTTAAGGAGTCATTTTCTGCAGTGAATTTTTGTATCTCGTTTTTCATTTGGCCAATTCTACTTTTCAAGCAGTTGTTTTCTTTTTCTAAGCTGTTGATTCTTTTTTTTTTCATAATTCTCTTGCATCCTTCTCATTTCTCTTTACTGATTTCTCAGCTTGAGAGCACTTCCAATTTTTATTTGGGGTTTTACCCAGAGTTGTTCTGACATTGTTGTCCTCTCTTGAGTTTGTGCCTTGATTTTCCCTGTCACCATAATAACTTTCTATGGTCAGATTATTTTGCTGTAAGGTTGTTTTTGCTCATCTTTTTTTGGCCTTTTTCCTTACTTTTAAATTTTAGCTCTGCTCTCAGGGTGGAAGGGGCATTGTCTCAGATTTCTTGTGCCAGGGGTTGCAGGCCCTTGATGTTTACCACTTGCACTGAGGTTGTCCTGAGGCCCACAGGGGACCCTCATATCTGATGCTGTGTTGAGAGGGTGTGGTATGGGGTGACTGGTGCTGCTGGAAGTTGTAGGGATGTGGCAGCTTACCTGGTGTGGATCTGGGGTCTTATTACTGGTGTATGGTGTATTCTGAGGCCAGGGGGGTGTTTCTAAGTTTCCTCAGGTTTACACTGAAGCACATGAGGGTTCTTGGAACTTACAGTCTGCCCATTCACCTGATTATACTGAGGCAGTGGGAAGGCCTGGCATTGGCATTTGCCTGCTCCACCACATTGGGGCTCAGGGTCTCCCACTGGTTTGTTGAAGTGGGGCTTGCTTTTGGCTTGCTGGGATGCTTCCTGTCTTGGACTACATTCCTCTTTAAATGGAGTGAGACAGACCTTTCTTGCCAATCTTCCAAGTTTCTAGAGCCAAATGATTGCTTTATCCTGTCTTTTTGATGGATCTACTTTTCCAGAATTAGTTTGGGGGCACACATTTAAGGATATTAGGACATGAATATGGGAGAGCTATGGTTATTTACTGCTTAATCCACCATCTTGGCTCCCAGAACTAGATGATGATTCTTTTGAGACAGAGACTATTTTTCTTCTGATATTTTCCCCAAAAGAAATTTGGAAAAAAAAGAGGTTTATAGGGAATCAGAGTAGTAAAAACCAATACAAAAATGAAGGAAATAAAACCAGGAGCACAATTTATACAAGGATAGAAACATTGTAAAGAAAAGCAACTTTGAAAGACTTGAGAACTCTGATCAGTTCTGGAAGCAGTTATGTTTCTAGATCTGTGGTGAAGCATGTTATCCACCTACACAGGGAGGTGGTAGACTGAGAGCATAGGAGACTTATGTTTTTGGACATAGCAACCATGTGAATTTGTTACATGGTTTTTTCTTTCAGCTTTTAAATTGGGAGGATTGAAGGAAGAAGGAGGCTAGCAATACTCCCCAAAAGGGGAGGTCACATTTTTTAAAACAGAAAAGAGAACAGAAAAAGTTCAGAATGAAGTACAGAGAAGCAGGACAGTTTTGAAAATGATATGTAAAATTTATTATCTACTAAAAATTGGTATGAAATGGGGACTCATATTTTCATAATCAAGCTTCTTTTGTAATGTAGAATACATGGAAATGCTCTTTTTTGGGGGTCAGAAGAGAAGTTTCAAAATCTCAAGAGAATATTTTAAAAATGGAAGACAAATTACCAGAGAAATGGCTTTTCTTCTGAACTAGACCAGTACCCCTAGATGACTAATATCTAAAGGGACAGCTAGATGTACTTCTAGCCCTATATTCCTCATACACATAGGTGAGGAAAAGAGCAAGTATCTAGCCATCACCCTTCTCCTGTTCCCTTCAAGGTGGACATTGCAGTCTCTTTTGAAATAGGGTGTGCCAAATTCCAATGATATCTATCCTATGCCACCACAAACTCCAATCTATACATTTAGATAACTTATGTGGACATATATCTTTTACATTTTGACTAATACATATGATACAGCATAATTATTAAATTAAGGGGGATCATGGTGGGGCAGGTGTAAAGTGGGGAGCATCAAAGATATCTCTAAAGGTTCTAGCTTGGAGGACTGAAAAGAGCATGGCAGCACCCCTGAATGTCCTTTGATGCCTCAAGGGGATAGATACTTCTCCTTTCATTTCCACTCAAAACTCTCTTCCTTCTTTGGGTTCTTAATCCAGACTACCTTAACCTTAAACATAAAAAACACTGATTTTTATCAACAAATTCCTTTAATGTCACATTATACAGAATTCGGCTTGTTTCTATTTACAAGTTCCTGCTGAACTCTCTTAGCTGCATCTGGGATCAGGGAGAGGTGACTCAGGAAAGAGAGACCTGCTACTACCCTCCACAAGGCAGGCAGAAGGTCTATGCATGCTCCACCAAGGTAGAACACGTGTCAGCCCATGAGAATCAGTGAATGGATGTATTAGTAGTTTGACTAGTGTGTGGTGCCTCAGGAGGCTTGGAGATTGCTATGGAGGATATGTTGGCATAGAGGAAGGTGTGGAAAATTGGCTGGCATCTAAGGTTATTTCTCTTCTTCCTCCTCCTGGCTCCAGGAGTGGAATTTCCTTTCAGACTTCACCTTGCCCTGCAAAATACAGAACAATCTAACATTTACATTGCAGTTTTTCCCCTCACCCTATGGAAAGTTCGAGTTGAATGCAGACCTGTATAGGTGGTACAGTGGACAGAATGCTGGACTTTGACTCAGGAAGACTCAAATTCAAATCATGTGTTAGACACTTAGTAGATACATGACCTTGGACAAATCACTTAAGCTCTGTCTGCCTTGATCTCCTCCTCTATGAAATAGGGATAATAGTAGTGTCTATTTCCCAGGTTCATTGTTAGGATCATTTCAGATTGAAGATACATAGATATATATAGATACCTATTTATCTTAAATCGCACATATATATATATATATATATATATATATATATATATATATAAAATCTCATATATCTCATCTCATTTCTTTCTGTGTGTGTACATATATACACGTGTGTATATATACATATAATGCACATATACATATGTGTATATATGTGTAGTGTTTCGCCAACCTTAATGTACTATATAATTATTGGCTATAATTAATTTTTAGCCAGTCTAATCCCTGAGAAAACTGAAGCCCAGAGAAAGGAGATAATTTGCCCAAGGCCACACAGGTAGATAAGTCATGATTTGAATCAGGTCTTTTGACCTGTGCTCTTCCCACTATATCTTCTTTTACCCCGCCCTAAATTACCTCCCCACACCTTCCCTATCCCTTTCTTGCTAGACACCTTTCCACACTCACCTGGCAGGGGTTGGAGCTGGTATCCGTGACTGTGCCTTCTCTCTGGTTTCATCCTCTGGCTCCTCTTATGCCAGGCTATGGCCCAGAGGAGTCCCACGGTCAGGAGTTTGCTGGTCAAGAGTCCAGCAACCAGCAAGGAGAAGACAGTGGGGGAGAATGGGTGCCTGCTTTCCAATAGGCTCCTTTGGGAAGATAGTAGCACAGAAATATAGAGGTGGAAAGGATCTCAAGGCCATATGGTTCAACCCTTACCTGAACAAAAATCCTTTCTATAATATACTCGGCAAATAGTTATTTAATCTATTATTAACAATAACTCAAGAGGGGGGACTCAGTGTTTTCTCCACCCAAGGCAGCATTCCTTCCCATTTTTGGATAACTCTAATATAATTTTCCTTCAGAACAAAGTGGGAGCTCTTGGGGTGTGGTGGCAGCATTGACGGCACTTTGAGGTAGAGAGAGTTCATTTGTCCCCTCTTCAGGAAACTATAGCCAAGAGAAAACCTAGGAGTTTCTCCTCAATGCAGAATGTCTCTTCCTTGTCCCCAAATGGAGTTATTAGGGGGTCAGAGGTTAGAGGAGAACCTCAGTTTCTGGTGTCTAGTGGCAACTTTGGATTTTCCTGGAAAGTGGGTTAGGATTAAGGAGCTGTACCTGGAGATGCTGGGTTGGACTTCAGGGTCTTCAGAGCTCTGGGGCTCCTCCAAGATCTGGGGATCTACAGGGATCCAGGAATCTCCTGAGCTTTGGGGTTCAAGGGGATCTATGGAAGATAATTTCATTGTTCTATGGTCCACCTTCCCTCCCCCCAACCTCTGTGAGGCAGGCAAGGATCCAGACAATAAGAAGGTCCCTAAGATTCTTTGCTGACCCCATAGCACTCCAAGCATTTTTTTCTCCCAGGGTTCCTCTTCTTTCCTCTTTCTAATAATCCACTGCATACCTCTTCCCCGTCCCCCGCCCCAGAGAGAGCCCCCACCACCCAGCATTATATTTCTTTCCTCAGTGCTCAGATAAACGGTAGGACAACTATAAAAAAGAGGTGATTTATTCTCATTTGCCTTTTCAATGTTTTTGTTGAATGGAGAGGGATTTCAAGAAAGGAAGTGTCTGTATAATGGTTCTAGAGTAGAAAGGATCAGATTTACTTGGTTCCATGGAGGGAGCAATCGCAAGAAATGTGTTGAAATGAAGGATATGTGTGAGGATGAATGAAGCATTTGAAGAGGACCCAACAGTTCAGCTGAGGAGCTTGAATGAGATATAATGGGAGATCCTGGGACTAATATTTCAGGTCTGATCCCCTCATGGACCAGTCAGCTTCTCTCTCTGCCATAGACTGTGCCATTCTCTTCTGACCCACCACTTTGAAGTCATTGGTCATTATTTGGTGCCATTGGTCACCAAAGGGAACAGAAGGTAAATTCTGTGCTACTTGTCCCTACTTCTGTGTATACAAACTCAAAATTATATAGGTTAGCGTGGGAGATGTTAGAGATCATAGGCACAGATTGGGGAAATGACTTGTTCAAGGTAACACAGGTACTAAGTAGCAGAGGTGAAATTTGAATTCAGCAAACTTTCTTAACTACTCTGTCCAAAGTGCTACTGACACTCACAACCATCTACATGTAGTGCTTCCACTTCTCCTGTCATTCTCTTCTAAACTTTCTGATATCTGGCTTTCAGTCTCATTAAACCGAAGCTTCTCTAATCAAAATAACCAGAGATCTCTTAATTGACCAAGCCTGATAGCCTTTAAAAAAAAACCAACCAGTGCTCATCCTTCCTGATTTCTCTGTAACTTTTTGACACCGTCAATTACTCTGTTCTATGCTTTTTCCTTTCTATATCTTTATGAAAGTGACATGTTCTGGTTCTCCTCTTACCTGTCTGACTGCTTCTTCTTAGTCTTCTATGATAGATCTTGAGCTAGGTCATGTCGACTGACCATAGGTATCCCTCAAAGATCTGTCCTTTGACCCTCTTCTCTTTGTATTATTTTGCTTGATGATCTCATCAGCTTTCATGGGATACTTGTATCATCTCCATATGGATGATTTCTAGATCCAAATATCCACCCCCAGCCTCTCTCCTGAGTTTCAGTCTCACATCAACACTTGCCTTTTGGATATCTTGAACTGAATGTCCTAAGGCATCTCAAATTGGATGCCCAAAAGAGAGCTCATTATCTTTTCCCCAAACCTTCCCTTTTCTAAACTTCCTTATTACTATGGAAGATACTACCACCCTCCCAGATTCCAGGTTCACAAACTCAGCATCATCTTCAACTCTTTACTGGCCTTTATCCCAGCTGCCAAGTCATGTATCTACTTTCATAGCACCTTCAATGTATGCTCCATTCTCTCTTATCGTAAAACTGCAAACCCTCATTACCCATTGCAATATCCCACTTTTTGGTCTCTCTGTCTCAAGTCTCTCCCCACTCTGATCCATTCTCCACTCAGTTGCCAAAATGATTTTCCTAAAGCACAGGACTAACCACATGCCCTGATGGATATCTTCCTAGTAGCTCTCAATAATCTCCAGGATCAAATTTATAATCCTCTGGCTTTTAAAGCCCTGAATGGGTCCTTCCTATCTATCTAATCCTTTTAAACTACTCCCTTTCACATACCCTATGATAGTTACAGTCTACTTACGACACTCCAACTCTCAACTCTGTTCCTTTTCATTGGCTGTCTCCCATGTCTGACATTCTCTCCCTCTTCATCTCTGCCTCCTGGTTCTCCGACTCCCTTGAGACTCAGTCCAGTCCCCCTTAAAGCCAGTGCCTAGCCTGAGATGAACTTCTATTAACACTGTATATATTTTGTATGTCTATATATATATATATATATACATATATATATATATATGTATATATATATATATATAATTTTTTTGCAAGTTGTTTTCCCCATGCAAATGTGAGCTCCTCAAGTGCAGGAACCATATTTTGGCCTCCCTATGCATTTCTAACACTTAGCATGGTGTGCCTGGAATATTATTGTTGTTAAGTCATTTCTGTTGTGTCTGACTCTTCATGACATCATTTGGGGTTTTCTTGGCAGGGCTACTGGAGTGGCTTTTCCTTTGTGAGCTCATTTTACAGGTGAGGAAACAGAGGCAAACAGGGTTAAGTGACTTTCCCAGGGTCACACAGCTAGTAAGTGTCTGTGGCAAAATTTGAACTCAGATCTTCCTGGGTCTGGGCCTGGCACTCTATACATTGTGCTACCTAGTTGCCCCCACTTGCAATATGGTAAGTGATTAATAAATGTTTGTTGGATGAAGTATGGAAAATTGAGTCCATTGCTTTGAGCCCTGTGCTGTGGGGGACCCATTTTGCTATAGAAATAAAAGTTGTGGTTATTCAAGGAGGTAGCCAGAGGGAGAAAAAGGAGATGTTTTCCTCATCTACTGAAAACGACCTAAGAGTTCAGCCCTTGACCACCTACGCGTAGATCCAGTAGTATGCTGGTAAAAGTTTAACAAGTGGTTCTCTAGAAAGAAATTCACACACACTTTTAACTTTAATTTGCATTAGTATTTTCTCTACCACTTTCTTAAGTCTAGAGAGTAGACAATCAGCAAAACAATATCATATTTGCTGATTTCTGTGGTGTAAATGCTCACATCAAAAATTTAACAATCAACTATCCGTAGTAGCTTCACACCAACTCTAGAATATGCTTCATTCCATCACTGCTCCCATTCTCCTACTGAAATGGGGCTAATTCTTAGCCATAACTTACTACACTTTCCACTCTTCCTGATGACCCTTCAAGCTGCATATTACCTTTGTGATATCACCTCTTCTGCTTTGTCCCTTCTAGGTACCTTGATTATTGTTTTGAACCAATCTTCATTTGGATAAAAATTTTGGCTTGGAATTAAGTAAGTTTATGTGTGTGTGGAGAGATGAGGAAGGGGAATTGGGGATACAACTCATGCCTGCCAACATTAACAGGATATTATCAGGATCAGAAACATAGTAAGATTGTGTCCTGGAAAGAACTCAGAACTTGGAATAGAACTTCATTCAAGCTCTCACTGTGCCACCAAATCACTGTGTGATATTAGCAATTTGTTGGGGTCTCAGTCTCTGGTTCCATAGAACGGGAAGGTTGGACTAGGTGATCTCATCTCTAAGATTCTTTTGAGTTCTTTTGTTATGTGATTCCGTTGTTTTGTTTTGGTTTTTTTTGAGGCAGTGGGGTTAAGTGACTGATCCAGGGTCACACAGTTTGTAAGTGTCTGGCAACAGATTTGAACTCATGTCCTCCTGACTCCAGAGCTGGTGCTTTTTGCATTGTACTACCTTCCTGCCCTTATTCTATGATTCTGAAATAGAGTCCAGTGATGTGGTTACTCACCCTTGAGCACCTCCACCATTACCTTCCGCAGGATGTCTGCCACCCCATCCTGGTGGCTCTGGCATTGATAGAGTCCAGCATCTTGGGAACGTAGGTCTTTGAGGGTGATGGTCAACCTGCCAGCCAGGGCATCATCAGCAATGCCTGTGCTCCCATTCCATTTCTTTAAGAAGGCTATCAGCCAAGACCGGCGAGCACTGACCACATGCTCGCAGTGCCCCTCCTGCTCATGCTGCCGGCACCAGGACTTCAGCTGCCCCCAGTACTTCACAGGGTCATAAGGACAGGAGATAGACAAGGTCTGACCCTGCACGGCTTGCAGTACTGTAGTGTTATGGGTGTGGGAGAGTTCTGTGGGAGACAGATATGGATGAAAGAGGACTACTACAGGGCATAAGTCCCAAGGAGGCCAAAGACAGAAAAGTCTCATATACACCAAAGTATGCGCAGCAGCAATTTTTCTGTTAGTAAAATATTAGAAATACAGTAGAAGCTTTATATGAATTAATGTAGAGGGAAATCAGGGTAGCTAGGTGGCATAGTGGATAGAGGGCCAGGTCTGGAATCAGGAAGACTTGTTTTCCTGAGTTCAAATCAGCCTCAGACACTTATTAGCTATGTAACTCTGGGTAAGTCACCTAGTTTTCTTTATCTCAGCTTTCTCATCTGCAAAATGAGCTGGAGAAGGAAATGACAAGCATCTCCAGTATTTTTGCCAAGAAAACCCAAAATGGGGTCACAAAGGTCAGACACAAGTGAAACAACTGAACATTAACAACAAGGAGGAATATAGGACTTGGACTGGGTTAGAGAGTGAGTTCCTTATCTTTGGAGGTCTTCAAGAAGTGTCTGGCTGCCCATGGATGATGGGAAAGGGATGCTTGTTCAGTACAGGTTGGAATAGACGATGCCCTGTGATGACTTTTCAGCATCCCACTCTTTCCTGCCCTGTTCTTTTTACTTCCTCATTTTTTATAGATTGTTCTCTTTTTGTCTCTGACTTGTTTCGGGTCTATTTTAGCCAACAAATGCAGCTCTGATTTGGCAGTCCCTCTCTTTGGCTGAGGGAACAATGGGGGAATGGTTGTTGCTATTTCCTTCTCAGATCATTTGACAGATGAGGAAACTGAGGCAAACAGACTTAGGTGACTTGCCCAGGGTCACACAGCTAGTAAGTATATGAGGCTGAATTTGAACTCATGAAAATGAGTGCCTGACTCCAGGGCTGGGCCTCAGTTTCATAATCTGTAAAGGGAAAGCATCAGGCGAGGTGACATCTGAGGTTTCTTCCAGTGATCTAGAGTCATGAGGTTGTGATCATTTCATACTTTCTTCTATTCATCCTTTGTTTGTCCTAGTAGACTGTAATTTTATAGGTTCCTTTTGAGAAGAGGGACTATATTAGAAGTATTTATGAATGTATGTATGTGTATATAGGTATATGATTGCCTTATGAAAGTAGATCCAGAATAGTTCTGTGTAAAGATAGTTTAAGTCTAAGATGATCTGCACTATTCAGGATCTATCTTCATAAGGCAATCATATACCTATATACATATATGTATGTATATGTATCTATGTAGATATATAGATATAGATATAAAGATATCTATCTGTATATCTATATACCTATAGATATAAAGATACAGATATATTTTCATCTTTGGAGTCCCAGCACCTTGCATGTAGTTGATCCTCAATATATGTTTTTTCAATTGAATTGAATTTCCTCCTAGGCCCTTCATCTTGATAAGAGTCCTGATTGTTGTAGAGAGACAAAAAAACAACCATGAAGTTGGCATTGGGAGGTCTGTATTCTAGTGCTGGCTTTGCTATGAACTAAATAGATATCCCTCAGAGATGGTATTTCCCCTCAATGGACTTGCATTTTCTCATCTTTCTTCTCCAGGCTGTACTTACTCCAGACTTTCTCTACCCTGTATACTGTCATAGCAAGTACCTGTTCTCCTTCCCATCAATGTTTCCTTCTCATGCATAGTTTCCCCCTACTAAAATGTGAGCTCTTTGAGAGTGGAGCAGTCTTCCTATTTTTGTTTTATACTGGGTTCTTAGCGTAGAGCCCACCCAGAACACAGCAAGCACCTAATAAATGCTCACTGATGGATGGTCTAATCTGTGGAATGAAGAAGTTGGGCTCTTCTGATGCTGACGTATTATGAGTCCTCTCCAGCTCTCATGCTCTGTGATCCTCTCTGTCCCCTGATTCTACCTTACGCATACAATATATCACAGCTATCTTAAAGACAGGTTCGATGCAATGTCCCAACAGCCCAGGTCTTGTCAGCAGAGTCTGAACCCTCTTCTTTCTGCAGAGCAAAGGGAAAATTTTCTCTTGTGCAAGTTGCTTCTGTTCTTGCTCCTTGATGGTTACCGCCTCCTCCCCCTCCTTCCCTCCACTTTGGCCAGAGAGGTCAAGGACTCATCAAAGGAGGGTGGCAGTCACAGATAAACTAATGAGGTTTTGACAAAAGCCCTGATGATTATAGTGAGACCTGGAAGGATTTGTAGGAAGTGATGCAGAATGACGTGAAAAGAACAAGGAGAATAATTTATATAATAACATCCCAAAAAACAAACAATTTTGAAAGCCCTAAGAATTCACTTCAATGTGTTGACCAACCATCATTCCAGAGGACCTATGCTGAAGCAGGCTTCCCACCTCTGGACAGATTGGTGATGAATTTAGGATGCAGAATAAGACACACTTCTGGACTGGGTCAAAAATTCTGGAATTTGTTTTGCTTGACTATACATATTTTTTACAAAGTTTCAAACCCCACCACACAATAGTGGAAGTGGATGGAGCGGGGATGGGAAGGAGAGAAAATAGATTTTTGTTGATTTAAAAAATTGCAAAAAAAAATAATAAAATTTAACTAAAACATAAACAAGAAAGAGCCCCAGATTTTAGTATCAAAAGATCTGGGTTCATATCTTGATTCTGCTACTTATTGGCTACATGAATTGTTTAGACCTCAGTTTATACATCTGTAAGACTAGAGAATTGTAGGACTTGTTATTTCAGGTTCCTGCCAGTTGTAAAGCCTATGATAATGACCTGCCTTATACAAACACCAAGGTTGAGTAGTCACCTACAGATTTTCTGTGATTACTGAAATGGCACTCTACCCATAGCCCAGTCGATAGTCCCAACCAGAGGGCTACCTGATGTCATTTGGCTGATCTAAAGGAACTGAGATTTCACTGTTATGGTCAATTTTCTGAGATAAGACCCACTTAACTGATGTTTTGGCAATGTCTTATGGATAGAGGAGATGTCAATGTCAACCTCCATCCTAGTGGCAGATCCAAGATTCAGGGGCTAAAAGCATCCTTTCTCAAAGAACATGTTTTTTCTTTTCTCCATTATTTTTTGCCTCTTACTAACCCTTGAGGGCAGAGATGCCTGCTCAGAAGGCAGGAAAATGCCAGGAAACCCTATGATTGGCATCCGTTACACACTTCTCTCTGTCATTCCCTCAAGTGACCTAACCTTGTACTAAGGCAAAATGTGTGTGTGTGTGTGTGTGTGTGTGTGTGATGGAGGCATCATGAATGCTCAAGAAGATCCCTCACTACTGACTAGAGCTGGAAACCCCATCATTAATACTTCATCCCTATTAAAATGAAAGGGAGGGTACAACCTTCAACACTTAATACTTCAGAGTGAATAAAGGATCCAGAATCCTAGACTGGAAAGGACCTCAGAAGTCATCTAGTCCAACTGCCTCATTTTACAGATGAAGAAACTGAGCCCCTGGAAGGCTGTGATTTACCCAAGGTCACAATCTCAGAGGCAGGATTTGAACCCAAGTGCTCTGACTCCAGAACCAGGACTCTTCCTACTGTATCAATCCTGCCATTTTACCACAGAGGAAACTGAAATACAGAGGGAGGAATGAGGTTGATTCACAGGCAGGACTAGAATCCAAGTATCCTAACCCTTAGTCTCTGACTTTTTGGTGAAGGCATATATTTACCAGGAAGTGGAGAAAGGTGAAAATAAGAGTATAAGGAATCTGGTGGGGAGGGGCTGCTGTAGAAAGGGGAAGAGCAGGAGCTTTGTGCACATCAAAGTTCTCACTGACTTCACAGCTTTGCTGAGCCTACCTCCCCCAAATCCTGGGTTCTCACTCTCTCTCACTGGAGGAGAGAGAGGAAAGGGAGGCGATTAAAGGAGGGGACCATGGGAGGAGAGGAGAGAAAGAGGAAATAATGGAGAAAAGGGAGGGATGAGAGAAGGTAAAGGGGAGGGAGTACTTGGCACTCCTCCTACCTGTGATAGAAAGCAGGATGAGTTGACCCAGCAGCCACATGTCTTCTTATCCAGGATAGAAGGAACCAGAAAGACAGCCAGTAAGTAGCCAGTAACTTGAATAAAGGACAATTTTCCCTTTGCTCTGCAGGAAAGAGAGTCAGGCATTGAGAACAGGAAATGGGCTGCCCTGGGATTGGGCAATAGAGTCAGAACAGGAGTCTGACTCGGTGATGTAGAGAAATGGGGGGGTATCTAAGTAGGGGGCAAATCAAGGGACCTAGGAGAGGGAAGGAAGGAGAGGGAGAGAAATAGATGAAAGGGACATAGAGGGTAAAGAAAAAGTCAAAAGGTGTGTGTATATGTATAAATATATTTTTATGTATGTACATATACATACATGTACATGTGCATATGTATGTATACACAAACATATATATATACACATATACATACCCACCCACATATATACATACATACATATATGTGTGTGTATGTGTATGTGACATCAGCCTAAGTAGTAGAAGTATTTGACAGAGTGGGGTAGCTAGATCATACAGTGGATAGAGCCCTGACCTTGGAATCATGGAGACTCATTTTCCTGAGTTCAAATTAAGTGTCAGACACTTACTGGCTATGTGACCCTGGACAACTAAGTCACTTAACTCAGTTTCTTCATCTGTAAAATGAACTGTCAAAGGAAAGGACATTTCGTTTATCTTTGCCCAGAAAACCCTACAACGCAACAGTAAGAAATGTGAAAGTAAGAATTCTCTCTCCTCACAGTGGTATGGGAATCTGTGTTTTCCTTCTTACCTTCTCTCTTGGTGATAAATGGATAAAGAGCAGGCCTCAGAGGTGGGACAAGCTGAGTTCACTACTTGGCTGATATCATCTACTGATGTCATCTGCTTTCTCTATTGCATGTCAGCTGTTGATTCTCTGCTGAGCTATTATCATCTGCTGAGACAGTTCTTTTTTGAGTCTAATAGTGCATAAGCTTGGGCTTTTATTTTTTCCTTTTAAAGTTCTTTTGTGACTATAGACAGCTTCCAGACTTCAGTTTCCATCTCAGTTAAATAAGGAGGTAGAACTAGATGGTCTCTGAGATCCCTTCCAAATCTAAGACTACATGAACTCTGACTAGCTGTGTGACCCTGGGCAAATCACTTAACCTCTTGTAGTAGCAAACACACTAGCACGCAGGGTGGGCTGCCAACACAGGTTCTATGATCTGCTTTTCTAAAGGAAAGAACTTTAAAGTGGTCAACAATCTTACTTTAATTACAGATAAGTAGAAAGATGAGAGTATAGAAAATACAAGCAGATAAATTAACACAGAGATTCAACAGACAGGGCTCCAACTGTCTGAACAAAGTAATAACAACCACCTACACCACTGGACCAAAGAACACCAACATGTGACTAGTCTGGGGGGCTATTAACAAACAGCTACTCAGAGTCCTGTCCAGGGAAACAAATAGTCCTTCTCATAAGTGAGCCCCCAAAGCAAAATACCAGCCTCCCAGTATATATAGTTTTCAACTAACAGGCTCAGAGTCAGAAGGTATCACAACCCACATGACTCAACACAGCTGTGAATTACCGAGGTTATCCTTCAGATGTTTGCAATTTGGCCTGAACCTAGGAAACTGAACTCCAGAAAAAAAACCCAGCAAAAATCCCACTTTATTTTGCACCTATCTCTCAATGCCCCAAACAGTCCTCTAAGACTAGAAATTGCAAAGAAGAAGGTCTTTATTGGTAGAAAGAGTTCTTTGTTGAAATTCACAGTCTGGTAAAAACAAAATTTCTCAAGTAGTCTCTTCCTTGTTGGTTCTGTCAATGGTTTCATTTGGATTTGGGTGGGGTGAGATGCACTGAAAATGTTAAACTCAGACCTCTGAATCTGAGGAGATGATGGATGCTGTATGTGAGGCCCTGACTCAGAAACATGGGGGAAATTTCTGCAATTTTTGGATATCGTAGCAAGACTCTTGACCCTATGGCCAAAGCACACCCAGTGTGCTTGCAAGCAGTTGGGACAATGGTAAATTTGGTGGAATTAGTTGCTGATGTGATGTTGGATTCCCCTTTGACTGTATTTGTTACCTAACAGTTATCATACTCAGCATTTTTTAGCCAGTCATCTTGCAAATTTAGAGTCTGGTATCCTCAGTAAGTCCAATGTCACGATTACACCATTCTGAAGAAAACTCCTGCTCCTGTTTGGATGATGGAGGCCCACTGGTGACCTGACTGCAGTCATTTGGAAGGCTCAGAAGCCACTGACTGTAGGGGTAGACAGCTCCTCCCAAGGGTCAAAGAAAATGATATCCTATGTAGACCATGGTCCCAAGACTCAGGATGTGGGCCAAGTAATGCTGAATATTTTATCTTGTTTTGCTTTTGTGTTTTTGTTATTGCCTTCTTGAATCTTTTGGTGAGAATCTTAGGAGCTCCCATGCCTGTCTTTAAACTTCTGATAGTTCTTATTGCCTTGGTCTCTTGTTACTTCCTGGGAATTTCCATCCACTGGCCCTTGCTATGATTCCTCTTCTCTCGTTTCTATCACCAGATGCCTGCAACACAAGGCCAGTTCAAAAAGGATGAGGTTGTGGTTAACCAAAACTTTTCAGCTAAGGCTCCACTAGGGCTGTTCTTTTGTGTCACCTCTCTCTCTCTCTGTCCTACTGTTCACCTTTTTTAGAATGGGACCCATGGACTCGTGTTCTGGGGCCATCCATTCTGGCCAAACTTCCTCTGCTGATGACAGTCTGTTGGCTGGATTAGGAGCTGGGATCACACCCCATGAAGTAACTTTCTCACGGCTATCTATTCAGGTGCCTGGAGACATCAACACCACTGCCTCCTCCATGCCATGACTTCAGGGTCAACTTGATTCTTTGACTGCAGTGGTTACAGAAGGTTGAGTTCTCAGTGGCCTCACTACCTCATGTGGGGGAGCCTGCACTTTTATGAAAGAAGATTGCTGTTTCTCCATGAACAAACCTAGAGCAATGGTGAATGACATCACTGAAGGCATCCAAAATGTGGACCTGTATTCCTCCTGGCACACATTTTCAAGCTCTCTGGACCTCTGGGTAGCTCCCTGGGGTTTGGGCCTTATCTTAGGCTCTATTTTGCTTTGCTTGGTCACTTTGACCATCTTAGTAATATTCAGTTTCATTGGTTTCACGCTCATTATCACTGTCTCTTGCTGCTCCACTACCTTAATGAATAAGATCATGCTCCATGTTGTTGCCCCACTTTGGTCATTAGGGGATGAACTGTCCATCCCTTCAGCCAAAAGGACGGAATGTAGAGACTATGGAAATTAGCTGGAAGAGGAATGTACTAGCTATCTTGACTTGCTTGAGCTTCTTTAGTATCCAGGAGAAGATGAAGGTTTGGAAATCTCAGAACCATCCAATCAGAGCCTGCTTCCAGCTTGACACAACTGTGGTCCTCTGCTGTAAGTGCTGAAACTAGTTGCTAAAGCAAACATGGAACCAGGAAGGCATACTAGGTCTTGTACCACAAGAAGTGTCTATATGCAACTGTTACTTGGATACAAGTACCTAGAAACTGCAAGGCTGCTCCTGAAAATTATGTAGAATTAACAAACATTGTAGTTTTTAGCTTTAAATACTCTGATGTAACCCTCTCCCAATGGGCTTTCAGATTAGGTTCTGAGTTGCTCCCCTTGCAAGCTAACTGCCTACATAATAAAGCTGACTTCTGCTTCAGACTCCTTGGTGTCCTGGCTTTGTTCTTTTGGTACCTCCCTAGGCCTTGAACTTGGGATTCTGGACTTGAAGTCAACAATTCTAAAGAGCTAGGTGGCTCAATGGATAGAGCACTGGGCCTGGAGTCAAGAAGACCTGAATTAAAATCTGACCTCAGACACCTACTAGCTTTGTGACCCCGGGAAATTCACTTCGCCCTATTTGCCTCAGTTTCCTCTGCTATAAAATGAGTTGGAGAAGAAAGTGGCAAACCACTCCATCTCTGCCAAGAAAACCCCAAATGGGGTCACAAAGATTTGGACATGACTGAAAAACGTCTGAACACCCAACAGCAAAAAAAGCATGAACATGGAGAAGCCAGACACATGGACCATCATAGGTACTACATCGTAAAAGATATTAAGAGGATGAGACAGTTGATGGCTTCCAGAAGTCTGCTCTAGTATTCAACAACTCAGTCAAAACTTCTTGTCTAGTCTCAGTTCCTCCTCCTGCAGTTTAAGCCCCTGAGTCATTAAATTTGTTTTCTCTGGAAATAGAGAATAGCTGCTCAGTGTCCTCTGGACTTGGTGAATTCTTCTGTCTCCTCAGCCTTCTTTCTTTGAGATAAACTGTCATGGTCTTATGTCTAAGGTTCTTTTCCAGTTCTTTTTTAAAAATAGTATTTTATTTTTCTAATTATATGAAAAGACAATTTTAACATTCATTTTAACAAGATTTTGAGTTCCAAATTTTTCTTCCCCCTTCCCTTCTTCCTAAAATGGAAAGCAATTTGATATAGATTACGTATGTGCAATCATGTAAAACATATTTCCATATTAGTCATGTTGTGAAAGAAGAAGCAGACCAAAAAGGAACACACACACATACACACACAAGGTGAAAATAGTATGCTTCAATCTGTATTCAGATGATCAGTTCTTTCTCCGCATGTGGATAGTATTTTCCGTCATGAGTCCTTTGTTATTGTCTCAGACAATCGTATTGCTGAGAAGAGCTAAGTTATTCACAATCATTACAAAACATTGCTGTGACTGTGTACAATGTTCTCCTAATTCTTCTCATTTCACTTTGCATCAGTACATATAAGTCTTTCCAGGTTTCTCTGAAATCTGCCTGGTCATCATTTCTAACTGTACAATAGTATTCCATTACATTCATGTACCAGAGCTTGTTCAGTCATTGCCCGTCTGATGGACATCTTCTCCAGTTCTGAAGCATCACCACATCATTATCAGGTGGATAGCAAACCTACACTGTGACAGAACCTTGACCAAGAACCAATCAGACCTTAAGAGCTGGGAGGGTCTAGTCTAACCCCTTTATTTTATAAATGGAGAAATTGAGGTAGTGACTCAGCCAAGACAATAGGAAAGCCGGGACCAGAAACCTCCTTTGCTCCCTGGCAGGTAGGTATTGTAGAGTTCTGGGCTTGGAGCCAGGAAGATCTGAATACTTATTACTTGTGTTTACTGGCTCAGACACTTTTTTACTGTCTCTGGGCAAATCACTTAACCTCTATCTGACCCAATTTCCTCAATTATAAAGTGGGAGATAATAACAGTAGGACTTCCCAAAGTTGTTGTGAGGATCAATTGAGATACCATTTCTAATGTGCCTGCCACATAGTAGGTACTTAATAAATACTTGTTCCCTCCTTCCCCACCGAACCAAAGTGTCATTGAGAAAGGAGTAAGTTACTGCTTAGGACTGGTCCTTACTGGAATTTTGCTGCCAACAGATCAGAAGTTTGCCTTCTAAGAAGTGTTATGCTTCCCCCTGGGAGTCAGGAGGCCTGGGTTCTATTTTTTTGGGGGGGGAGAAGCAATAAGGACACTATTGTAATAAACCGAGTAAAAAGTAAAGAGGGCTTAAACCAAGGTAAAATCTGTGCGAAAAGAAATGAAGAGATGGTTGCAAGATATTATGGAGATAGAATGAACAAGCCTTGGCCTAGATATGAAAGGAGAAGAATAATGGATGATTCCAAGGATATGAACCTGGGTGCCTGGAGGGATGGTGATAGGAAAATCAAGAGAGCAGTCGGACAGAGATCAAAGGCAGATGGTGTGCCCAAGGGAAGGGGGGGGCAGGGCAGAGTTTGATAGGGTCAAAAACTCTAAAGAAGTTAAGAATAGTTAGAATGAGAAAAGGTTACTTCATGTAGCAGTTAAGAGATCACCAGTGACCTGAGATAGAGTGGTTTCAGAAGAGTGGTGAGGTAAAAAATCAGATTACAAGGTTTTGTGTTCGTCCTTCATTGCCAAAGAAGACCATGCCATCAGAGAAATGATGACATGACTTGCACTTGACTTTGTTTTGTGTGAGGAAGGGCTGTGCAAGGTCACCAGACTCACTTCTCCTCCAGAGCCATCCAAATCCAGTGACCTGATGATATTCCTCAGGATGACTGGAGATGGCCCAGGATACACTGGGAGACCTTGTGCCCTTTAGGCCAACGTCTATGCAGGTTACTCACTTAGGGTGAGACAAGGCCCATTCATTGAATAGGCCTGTTTAAGAAGTAGCCAGGGCATGGTCCCTTTATTGAAGTCAAGAAAAACAAAGATATCAGGCTGGGTAGGAAACAGCAACAGTTACTATTGATTATCACTCTAAAGCCAGGAGGGTCCAGGAGCCCTTGGCAGGAGCCCCTTGGAGTTCCAGTTTCATCATGTAGTGGGTTTAAGGTTTTGGGAGAGGACAAGGGACAGGACAGAACAGGACAGGGCAGGGGAAAGGAGAGGAACAAAGTCAAGTGCAAGTCATGTCACCGTTTCTCTTATGGCATGGTCTTCTTCAGCAATGAAGGATGAACACAATTCTATGAATAGATGCTGCTGGCTGAATGCTAGGTGGGTTCCTCACCTCCTCCTCTCCTGTCTGTCTCCCCTTCCTTCTCCTCTCCTAAGGAAGGTAAATTTGGATGGCCAAAAGTTGACCTGAATTTTACTGCCTCCTTTTAGATTATAAGGTATTGAGAAGTAGAAGGTGAAGAAACAAACTCAATGAGTGTAGACAATCTTTCCTATAAATTTGATTGTGAAAAGAACAGATATAAGAATATAACTTGAGGGAATAGGAGGGGATTAAGTGATAGTTTTCGTCTTTTTCCTTATATCTTTTCTTTCTTGGAAGCATTTGGGGTTAAGTGACTAACTCAGGATCACACAGCTAGTAAGTGTCTGAGGTCACATTTGAACTCAGATCCTCCTGACTCTAGGGCCAGTCCTCTATCCAATGCACCACCTAACCTCTCCCTTTATTTTTTTCTAAGAACAGATCTTGCTCTCTATCACCCAGATTGGAAATATAGGGACCTCTTATGGTCTGATCTCCGATAAGCATAGGAACATTGTTGACCTACTCCATTTCTGACCTGGAGCAGGTCTTCCTTCATTAGTCAACTCTTTGACTCACCATGTTAATATATCATTCTTAGTGGGACACCTGAGAAGCTTAGCCCACTGACTGCATTTTAGAACTGCTGAGCTCAACAGATCTGATAGCTTCAGCCTCCCTGTGAAGAAGCATAGGCATGTGGCATGATGCCTGGCTAAGTGTTGTTTTTTTTTTCTCAAGGAAGGGGGAGACTCAGGAACATTTGTAGGGGGAAGGGGAAGAGTCAATGGATTAAGAGAAATTGAAGGGAAAAGAAAGGACAGGATTGATAGGAGAGGCACACTCTCAGAAGGAGGTGATGGAGTAAAAGGCACAGATGGAGGAACTGGTCTTGGCAGCAGAAAGAGTCATTTCTTCACCATAGAATCAAAGGGGAAAGAATGAGGGAGGATAAAGCTGGATTTTAAGATATGAGATGGGGAAGAAGAGAGATAGACACACATCGTTTCAAGACAGATAATCTTTATTTTCTCAATAAAGGAGGGGGTAAGTTTCACTGTTGTGAAGGAGGGTGAGGAGGTGGTGTAGGGAGTCTGATAGAGCAGAGAGTGTGATAAAGAGTCAATGAGAGAAGAATGAGTTACTATGTATAGTGTGAAAGCCCAATTCAGCTGAAGAAATTTCTACCTGAGCAGCTGAGGTTGTTTTTCCTGGAGAAGAGAAGACTTAGGGAGGACATGATAGCACGTCTTTGAATAGTTGGACAAAGGCCTGCCATATGGAAGATGCTAAGCATTCTATGTGGCTCTACTTGATGGAGCAGGGCCAGCAGATACAGGTTGGAGAGGCAGAGTTCAGCTCAGTGTAAGGGGAAAAACACAATAAAAACCTTCCTTCTTATTGATGTTTTATAGAGGAAGAATGGGCTACCTTAGGATATACTGAGTTCCCCAAGCCTAGAGGTCTTCAAGTGAAGGTTAGATGATCAAGGGTCAGGGATATGGTAGGAGAGATTTCTGCCCTGAGTTCAAAGTTGCAGTAATTGATTTTGTGCTGAAAGAATACATACATGTGTATAATACATACATACATATATATATATATTACACACTGCATGGGCAAATATGTTTGCATGTATACATGTGCTATGCACATGTTTGCACATGTGGTATATGTTTGAGCATAGAAATATAATGATACATGTATACATGTGCACACGTACAATATGTGTGTATGCATAGCTTGTGTAAGTGGACATGTATGTGTATACATTCATATGTATGCATATATATGTGTGAGATGGATAAATACACATATACACATTTATCTCTCCTCTCCTCTCCCTCCTTTGTTCTACTCTGTCTCTGTCTCTTTCCTTTTGAAGGAGAGTCACTTGATACCTGTCAATCTTGACAAATGATATTCCCAGAAGAAATCTAAAAAATGTTGCTAGGCATTATGAAGCCTTAGACTAGAAACTGAAGATAAATGTTTTCATTTCTGATGTTGATTGAAGGCAAGGGCTTCAGAAGAGAAAGGTAGGTTGAAGAAGTGATTGGTTGTTTTTGTCATTGTTGTGACCAGACCATGACTTTATTAGCTTAGGGAACTCTGTATATAGGAACTCCCTGCTACAGATCAGCAACTTCTCTAAAACTTAAAATCATGGAGTATTTGGGGCTAAAAATGAATAAATGGTTAAGTAAAGAAAAATCAAAAAGTTCCCTCTTTTCTCTTTCCCTTACCTTCACATTTTCCTTATCTACTCGCTTCTCCTCCCACCTTCATCCCAACCTACCACCCAAAGGCTCTTGGTTAGAGCTGGAGCTGATATAATGAAGAATAGGGAAAGTATATTTGATCTGACCAAGATTCTTTAAAGTGGAGATGAAAGGAGTGGGGGAACTGTCCAGGTACACCTGCCAAGACAGGCCATGGGAAAAAACCAATCAAGAGAGAAGACCAGGAATTTTTAAAAGACAGTATCCAATAAGAGAGCCACCAATAACATCCAATGAGTTCTATTGTCTATACACAAATACAACAAAGTATGGGTAATAAAGAAGGTGAACTAATTATCTTAATACAAGAAAGTAAATTAATCTCACAAGGTATCAGTGAAACTTGGTAAGATGGGACTTATGACTTGAATTTTATTCTGGAATATTATAATTTATTTAAAAAAGAACTGAATAGACAAAAAGAGGATAATAGAAAAGCATTGCATTTTAAATAAAATATACTCATATGAGGAAATCTAAGAAGCAAATATTGAGGTGAAGTACATTTGAATGAGGATAAACAAAGGGAGAAACAGAAATGCCATTGTTTGGATAATCTGGGTGGAAGAAGAAAATAGATGAAAAATTCTGGACACAGATGACATACTTAGGATGGAGGCATGGTGCTGTATTGATGGGGGACCTTGATCATGTCTATGGAGTTCTCCCTGCCTCAAACAAAGCAGCTGACATATTCTTGACTTGCCTTAATAACAGTTTCATTCTTCAAAAGGAAGAGGAAGTGATGAAGGGAACTGCTATTTTGGACCTCATTCTGACAAAGCAGAAATGATGGGAGTCTTGGAAAAAAGTGACCACTCCATCTTAAAAAATATCATTATACAAAAGAAGAAGAAAGTTGGGTATAATCTCAATGTACCCTAGAGTTGGTGGAAAGCAAATTTCAAAGTAAAAAGATGGACAGTTTATTATGATCCAAAATTTAGTTGGGCTGGTAAAATTCAGAGGCAACTGGTAGTTTAGTGGTTAGAAAACCAGGCCTAGAATCAAAAAGGTCTGAGTTCAAATCCAGGCTCAGACCCTTACTAGCTTCAAGACCCTGGGCAAGTCACTTAACTTCTGTTTGCTTTAGTTTCCTCAACTGTAAGAAGGAGGTCATAGTAGCCCTACCTTCTAGGGTCATTGTGAGGATCAAGCAATATTTGTAAAAATCCTTGACACAGTGTCTGGAACATGGTAGGTGCTGTATAAATGTTTGTTCCTTTCCCCCTTGGATTAGATCCAAGAATATGGGGAATATTCTGAAGTCACATTTTTCCCCCAATAGACATGAAGAGGGGAACATGTTTAAAGATATGGGTATATAAGTGGTTCATTGACCAATTTAAATATTAAAAATGCATATGTATCAGATATTTAAAACAGACAATGGAAAACAGAGAAGAGTAGAGGGGTGCTCTAAAATAGGGGTCTGGAGTGCTAAAGTTCATAATGAGATGGGACTTGACATGCATTCTTAGGAGAACTATGAGGACTTTTAAATTTATCAATTTACCATTTATTTGAGAATTACTAATCTTTCTCACCCCCCATTAAGTAATCTGATAGCATAAGCCTCTGTAATGCCCAGATTTCTTGGGGAGAGTCATCTTTGGTGCTGCCATCCAATTTGTTGTGCTGCATTTCCTCATGAGCCATTTAGGGAAAAGCTACCCCACTGTTCTTTCCCCTTGTAGCTGATATAAGGGCTATATATAGCCTGTATTACCCATATGCCTGGTAGAGAGAAGGAACAAGGCACAGACTTGAAGGACATCCTTTCTGATCTTTAGCTGTCCTAAGATCTCTACTGGCAACAAGGAATATTCTCCAATAAACCTCATTAGGTGCCTAAGTTTCCCACATGTGGCTTATTTTGGGTCAGTTAGTTCATCACCAAGTCACTTATTTTGAGTACAATACCAGTAAAGGTAGAAAGTATTATGAAAAGGAGAATATGATTTGAAATCATTTTCAGTTATTTCTTGTGGACCCTCACAGGAACACTAACTCCATTATTTCAGTAACAAGTGTGTTTTCTTGGGGCAAATAGGTGGCACAGTGAATAGAATATCAGGTCTGGAGTCAGGAAGACCTGAGTTCAAATCCAGCCTCAGACACTTACTAAGCTATATGACCCTGGGCAAGTCACTTATACCTCCTTGCCTCAGTTTCCTCATCTGTAAAATGAGCTGGAGAAGGAAATGGCAAAGCACTCCAGTATCTTTGTCAAGAAAACCCTAAATGGGATCATGAAGAGTCACATGACTGAAAAGTGACTGGAATGCCTTCCCTAACCTGTGCTCATAGGATCATAGGTCTAGGGCTGAAAGAGACCCCAGAGGCCATCTAGTTCAATGCCCAGAATCTCAGACACAGTTGAGGAACAAGAATGGGGCAGATCATTCTCAGCCACTCCAGTCAAAGCCAAGTTGTAGATAGACTACAGTTGTCTTAGGATAAAATATTTGAGCTCTCTTAACTCATTTGTTATATACTTCTGTTTGTGTTTCTTTTCCTATAGTTTGTTGGCAAAGTTTCTTCCCTTCCCTTAAATTCTAATTTTGTTGTAGCTAAACTAAGGTAATAAAGACTTGGTCAGTACTTATTCTGGAGTACTGGAGGACATTCTGGGGGGCAGGATACATTATGAATATCAGTTCTAGTGGTGATAGAAGCAGTGATAAGTGCAACTTAGCTCCCTTCTCACCCCCCTCACCCCCACACGAAAATGATCTTTGGATTCAGATGCAGTTCCTCACTCCATCTAGATCAATCATCAATACTATTCCTTTTATTGACAGCTAAGAATCTTTGGTGGGGTGATCTGGAGGCAGAGTAGGGGAAACCTACAGTCAAAAGACCTGGAATCCAGTCCTGACTTTGACATTGAATATCTTGGGCAAATCTGTTTACTTCTTTCAGATAGATGGATACTACAATTATTAGTCAATCAATAAATACTTACATTGTGCCAGGCACTATGCACTGGGAATAAAGCTATAAGGCGAAAGAAAGAGAGAGGGGGGGGGGGAGACAGAAAGAGATATAGATAGCACACAGAATCAGAGACACAGAGAGACAGAGGGACAAATGACAGACAGAAATAGAGATACAGAGATAGGGACAAAGACAGAGACAAACAGTGAAATGAAGGAGGGGAAAATACCTAGGAGAATTTCAGAAATTCACATATAGCTTATGTGACCCGGAGGGCAACTTTGAGATCATGGTGTCATACTCAAATAGAGATGGGGCCACTAAACTGTACATAAGAATCCTTGTAAGTAGCATATTAATTTAGAAAACAACACATCAACATTATCTATGTCCGATTGTATTTTTATTTATTTTGCTAATATCTCTCAATTATATTTTAATCTACCTGGTTCTGGCTGCACTCAGTAGTGTGGGGCCAAGTGTTAGACACCTCTATTGGACATCTAGTTAAAACCCCTTGTTTTATAGATGAGAAACTTGAGGCTCAGAAATATGTGACTTGCCCAGGGTCATACATCAAATTGGCATCAGAGGTAGTCATTGACTATTGACCAATTAGTATTACACTTTTAAATGGCTATGTCATACCGATTTTTGTGTGTGTGTGTGTGTGTGTGGAAATGGGAGGGCTTATACCAGCAGTTCAGGGGCCTGGACTTAGTAGTGATCATGTAGATTATGCAAGAAAACTCTAGAAACTGCCACTTTGGATCAGTTCCTGCAAGTCTTCCCAGGTTTTTCTGAAAGCATCCTGCATATGCTACAACTTATTTAGCCTTTCTCCAATTGATGGGTGACTTATCAATTTCTAATTCTTTGCCACCACTAAAAGAGCTGTTATAAATATTTTTGTACAAATGGGTCGTTTTCCTTTGTTCTCTTTGGGACACAGCCCTACTAGTGGTATTGCTGAGTCAAAGGGCATGCTATAAAACCCTTTGGGTTAGTTCCAACTTGCATTTTTTAACTTAGGGCTCCGCTGATCTGACCCTTTCTGAACAAAGGAACCTGTCAATCAGATGCTTCTTATGGTTCAATCTTTCAGAGTACAGGCTATTTACTGTTTCTAAAGTCCTTTGAGCACCTAGGCCTCCATAAATGTCTTTCTCTGATGCCCTCTGGTGGTGTAGAAGTGATTCTCAAGGACACTCTCAAACTATACTAGTCAGAGAACAAGCTGTGATAGGTTCTGCCAGGATGGGAAGGTTTTGAGTATGGGACCAGATAGTATCTGTTGTTCAAGTCCCATCATAACTAAGTACATCACCAGAGGATATTTACTAGATGAAGACTTATTTGACTAGGGAGGCCCATGAAAGAAATAAAAAAAAATGCACAGACTGATTAGTAACTTGGATGCGATGACTGGGGTTTTGTCAAATACCAGGCTTCCAAGGGTTAAGATCATACTTGGACCCTACCTTCATCCCATTACTCCCCCTAGTCTTATAGATGAGCATCCCTAATTCTCTTACCCCATGGCAAACATATATTGAGGTCTCCTACATGCAAGGTGCTGAGACTCCAAAGATGAAAATATGTCTATCTTTATCTATACATATCTACATACTTACATACACATGCATACATATATATTCATACACATACATACAAATAATACAGTCCCTTTCCTCAAAAGGAACCTATAAAATTACAGTCTATCAGGAAGGAGAAAGGATGGAAAGGAGAAAGTTCAAAATGATCACAGCATCATAACTCGAGAGCTGAATGTACTCAGAGACCACCTAGTCTGACCTTTCTCTTTTATAGATGATGAAACTGGGGCCCAGGGATCTTAGGTGATTCATAGGATAGCCCATGTGAGTGGGAAGCAGCATTGGTAGCATTTGAACCCAGATCCTCAGACTCTAGAGTCATGACTTGTTCCATTGTACTATGTCAAGCACAATGTTCCTTGCTTGTGGGTCCCCTGCAATTCCCACTAATGAGGAAATGAAGCACTGATGTGCTGGAGTCAGTAACTACTGGCTTGTGAGAGTTGATTAATTTTCAGTATGAATGTTTATACTTTGGGGCAGCTAGGTAGCTCAGTGGAGAGAGTGCCAACCCTGGAGTCAGGCAGACTCATTTTCATGAGTTTAAATCTGGCCTCAGACACTTACTAGCTGTGTGACCCTGGGCAAGTTTGGCTCAGTTTCCTCATCTGTCAAATGAGCTGGAGAAGGAAATGGCAAACCACTCCATTATTTCTGCCAAGGAAACACCAAATGGGCACACAGAATTGGACACCTTGAATAGTTCATATTCTCTTTCTAGGTTTCAGTACTGTCATATAAAATGAGGGGGTTAGGTGAAACCATTTTGTAGAATTTGTTTGGTGTAGTGGAAAGGGCCCTGAATGAAGAATCAGAGGGCCTGGCTTGAAATCTCATTTCCTCCAGTTACTACCTATATTGTAGTAGTAGTAATAGTAGTAGCATAGTATTAGTACTGCTACTAGTACTAGCACTAGTAGCAGCAGCAGTAGTAGCAGCAGTAGTAGTAGCAGTAATAGTAACATACTCCTACTACTGCTAGCTACTGCTGCTAGCACTAGTGCTAGTACTTTGGGCAAGCGAGTTCTACTCCACTTCCATACTAGAGTAAATAAGGTCTGAAACATGGGTCTTGTCTGGATTAAGAATCAGGCACTGAGGCAGGGTGGGTAGCCAATATGATCAGGGGCAGAGGTGGTGCATGATGGCACTGAACTTCTTTGGAGAACATGATCTTGAGAAAAGCTTTATAAAAATGCACACCCATCCACATATTTGCAGAGATGTATTTTTGAGGTTATGCAACCTTAGAAAGCAGAGGAATCAGGATCCAAAGTGGGATCACTTTAGATTGGAGGTATGTAGAATTTTTGGGAAGACCAAGGAGCACTGGGTGCTCTCCAGGGAAGGATAGTCTCAGATAGAAAAAAGTAACCAAGTTATATTTTTGGTAAATCTATGGAGGCATAGATGTTGTTTGTTATGTGCTGTATGTAGGAAGTTTGTAATTCCACATGATGGAAGAGGTTTATCTTGAGGTAATTGTTGAATATATGAATGGATGAAAACAGATGTCATGTGACTTTATGTGGATTTAACCCAAGGGGAAGATCCTGGTAAAGGGATCTACTACTAGCTTTCCTGGGGCAAGTCATTGACTGTAACCCTGCCAATGAGGGAATTCAAGATGGTAGTGAGGCAGAGCCCAAGCATCCTGGGCGGAAGACATTATTCAAGGTTCAAGACTAAGGTGGGAGATATATATATATATATATATATATATATATATACGTATATATATATATATATATATTCAGCAGATTACTCTACCAAATATATCTGTCAAATCAAATGCAACCAGAGACCCTGAGAAGAGTTGGGTGTGGGGCAGGACTAGGCACCAGCTTAGAATAGAAAGAAACTTTGATATTTGTTATTGGGGCTTTCACTCCCTTATTCTCTGCACCATTTTGTATATCATAAAAAATCTCAGAATTTAGAAATGGAGGGATCTTTGTGATCATTACATTCAAACTCTTACAAGTGAAAAAAAAATGGAGCGTCCAAATAAGGAAGTGACTGGCTCAGTGTCACAGGGAAAATTATTTACAGAACCAGGACTAGGTTGACTCTTCTATAATTTGTGTGACCTTGGGCTCAATCTTGATGTGCCTTTATTACTCCATCTGGAAAATTGAAAATGATATCTATGGTATCTTCTACATATTATCTTATAGCCAGAAGCCTATTTCATTTACTGTCCTGACTTGTGCCCATCACAATGGCTGGTGGTTGTTAGATTTTACTTTCTGCTTAATTGAGGTCTTATCCTTGAACACTTCTTACATGGGATCATAGACTTAATTTTATTTATTTTTGCTAGGCAATTGCTGTTAAGTGACTTGCTCAGGGTCACATAGCCAGTAAGCATCAAGCATCTGAGACTGGATTTGAATTCAGGTCCTCCTAACTCCAGGGTCAGTGCTGTATCCATTGTGCCACCTAGCTTCCCCATCATAGACTTTAGAATTGGAACAGGGCTTCAGAGTCTAATCCAATTCCCTTGTATTAAAGATGAGAAAACCAAAGCCCTGTGGGAAGTAAATGGTCCCAACCTTTGGCCAAATCAATGATAGGGAGAACCTGGAACAGTCTCCTCAGAGTGGCTATGGTTCATAATAGGAATTGTAGATGGGGATTTAATGATCATTGAGTCCAACTGTTTCATCTTATACAGGAATAAACTGAGATGCAGTGAACTGAATGCAATGTGTTGTGTTAGTCCTTCATTTTTGAAGAGGATCATGACATCAGGGATATGATGACATGAGTTGCAGTTGACTTTGATTTGATTGAGGCTGTGCAAGGTCACCAGCCTCAGTTTCTCCTCCAGGGTCAGCTGGGTCCAGTGGCCAGATATTCATCAGGATGACAGAAATGGTCCAGGATGCAATGGGAGACTCTGGACCTTTTAGGCTAAGTCTTTTCAGGTTCTCACTTTAAGTGAGGTAACGCCCATTCAGTGAATAGGCCTCTTTAAGAAGTAAATTAAGGGATGGCCACTGTAATTAAAAAAAAAAATCAAACTTGGAGGGGAATACCCTCAGGGTTGCTAGCAAAAAGAGAAACAGGAATTATTTACATTTACTCTGAGCCGGAGGGAGAAAGAAGGAAAGAAGGAAGGAAGGAAGCAAGGAAGGAAGGAAGGAAGAAAGAAGCCACAAGTTAACAAGACACTTTTGGCCATCAAAATTTACTTTCCTTTGAAGAGGAGAAGGAGAAGGAGAGGGAGAAGAAGAGGGAGAAGATGAGTTGAGAGACTTGTCCAAAATCACATGAGTAGTATGAAATACAGCAGAGGTTCCAACCTAGATTCTTTGCAGAATGTGATAGAATTGTTGAATGGCAGGCTTTTTTCATCCCAGGGAACTATGGTGAGGTAGCATGAAAGCACTGAATACCAGATATGAGGTGAGGTTCCATTTCCAAAAGCAACATTTTGAAATGCAGACTTTTTGCTATCAGAAACCCTAGCCTACCTTTTTCATACTACACAAATTTTCTGGGGTTTGACTCTTTTGAGTCAGGGAGAAAAGAAGTCTCTTGTGACCAGTCAGAGGATGGGGGTAGGGGGGCCTTGCTTGACTGAGAGGGAAGCTCTTTGTCCCAGATGGCTAGATAGTGACTAGCCCCATCCTTTCCCCTGGAGTTATTAAGGAGGCCCAATGCCCCATGAAAAGGCTTCATACTTGGTCCACTCTTCATCTGTTGCTTTGCCTGTTTTTAACTCCATCAGATTGAGACATCTTTCCCTGAATAATCTCATCACTCCCCCAACAACTTCTCCCCTTACATTGGCAGTATGGCTCCTTCATCTACACCATTCTGCATCTGCTTTCCTGTCTCTGTTTTTATTTTGTCATGTTTTCCAGCTCTAGGAAAGAAGATGACTGCATGTTGGGTACCAAGCGGTGTTCTCCCCTCCCCTATAGCATCTCCCCTTCCTAGCCTCTTCTGTACACTGTTTTCCTTCAATAGATTGTAAGCATCTTGAAGGCAGGGACTGTCTTTTTATCAAGTGTATCCCCAGTGATTAGGCACTTAACAAATTTTTTGTTTATTGGATTGATTAATAAATGTTTGCTGAATTGTATGAGTTTGAGGTGGAAGGGACTTATTTGAAGGCACCACGAGGCAGAATCTTTAGAGAATATCAATATTTTCCTGACCAGTCTTATAAATCCCACAACCATAGAACCCTCAGTCTTCTTTGCTGTTACTGTTCAGTAGTTTCAGTTGTAGCAGACTCTTCCTGATCCTATTTGGGGTTTTTTTGGAAAAGATATTGGAGCGGTTTGCCATTCTCTTCTCCAGCTCATTTTAAAGATGAGGAAACTAAGGCAAACAGGGTTAAGTGACTTATCTAGGGTCATACAGCTAGTAAGTGTCTGAGACCAGATCTGAACTCAGGAAAATGACTTCCTGACTCCAGGCCCACCACTCTATCTACTCTATCCACTGCACCACCTAGCTGTGTGTGGTGCCTACAGTAAAGATCCCCAAGAGCAGCAGGGAAGTCAGGACCACATCCAAAATGATAAATTCCTCACAAAATAAGGGATGATGGGAAAATATGTCATATATGAAGAAAATAAAGCCAAATTATCCTGGAGAAAGAGAACTTTTTTGTGCCTAACAGTAGAATGAGCAAATTTTAACATTAGGGGCCCACTAGTCCCCCTAACCTTAATCCTTCTACTCTACATCATTAACTTATTGACCCCTGGAACCTGGAGTGCACAGTGTCTTACCAGAGAGTCCACTGAACCTCATGTTCCCTCCCTTGACTGACTTGGTGATAAGAAAGTAAGAAAGAATATGACCTCTTTGGAGAATATTCTTCACCCAGAGTGATCCAAAGAGGCAGCCAAGGGAGACTCAGGAAGCCTCTCTTCTTCCCACTGACACACCATGGTCTACATTCTCCCCTTATCTTACTCTTGTCTCCCATCCATTCCCCTTGATCTCCCTCTTTCTTATAACCTCTCACCTCTCAGTCCTCTACTCCAGACTCTCCTAACCTGGCATCCGTAGAAACAGCAACATCCCTATCCCAGACACTCTTCTCTTTTCTCTCTATACTACCATCTCTTGGTGATGTTAGTTGCTCTCTTAATACTAAAAATGCCAAAGAACTCACAGAGGTTATACACCAACTGTCACCTCTGAAAAATAAACAACCAAAGAGCCACAGAGGTTATAGGTAAAAATTTGTTATGTTGGAGGAGGGAAACTAGAAATGTGTGCCAAGGTCTCCTCTAGGATCAAGGAGACCTAAGGCAGCGAGGCTAAGATTGATATGTAGATAGAGTTGTAGGTAGACAAAGAATCAAGCAGTGTTTTGTTACAGTAACAGGGAGGTATAACAGTAAAAATGTCTATTCATAACAAGGCTTCATGACCAGAACATAATTTTTGTTAGTGCTTGCCCAAGCTCAGGGACCACCTGTTTTGTGATTTAGCTTTATCTAGGAGATGATTGCAAAGGATTGTTTTTATGCCAAGCTCAGGGCAGCTTGCTTGCTGGGCCTCAGCTCTGGATACCAAGGTGTGGACAAATAATGATAGAGGAGTGAAAAGAGGAGTGGTCTTGGGGTGAGAGCCCTCACAGATCATGGGTTCAATTACCATCTTTATGCAGATGACTCCCAGATCTATACAGCTCTTCCTAACCTCTCCCCTGAGCGCTAATCTTGAATAACCAACTCTATATGTTCTATAATCATCTCAAATTCAATATGTCCTAAAACAGAACTCTATCTCCTCCCCTTTCTAACCCTTCTTCTGACTTTCTTGTTATTGTAGAGAGTATCACGTAGTCAACCTAGTCTTGTAAATTTTGTGTCATCCTTGACTCATATCTTGAGCCCAGTACATATATCCAACCTTCTGCCAAGTCTTGTCATTTCCACTTTTCCAACATCTCTTTAATTCCCTTCTCTCCATAGCCACCACTCTGGTTGGGGCTCTCATTCCCTCACACCCAGATAACTGCAATTATCTCCTAGTTGGTCTCCCTGTCTCAAGTCTCTCCTTACTCCAATCCAACCTCTACTCGAATGCCAAAGTGATTTTCCTAAAATGACTATCTCACTCCCCTATCCAATAAATTTCAGTGACTCCCTATTACTTCTAAGATTAAATATGAAATCTTCTCTTTGGCATTTAAGGTACTTCACAACTTTGTGCCTTCCAATCTTTTTAATGTTTTTACCCTTTACTCCTGTCTACATACTCAATGATCTAGAAAGTCTTGGTTTTTTGTTTTTCCTCTTATGTTCTTTTCTCTATTCTGTGACTTTATGCCCATTCAGTGGTTATCTCCTATTCCTAGAATGGTCTCCCTGCAGCCCCCTGGCTTCCTTCAAGATTCAGCTCAAATTCCATATTCTACAGGCTTAATCCAGTTCCCTCTCTCCATCCCCACTGCTAGTGTCTTCTAGAAAGAAGGAGTCCCTAACCCTCAGTCCGGCTCCAGGGTAGGTGGAATTGGATTTGGGACCCTTATTCTATGCTAGCATCCTCTGAAACTAGTGAAGGGCCCTCATGACCACTGTAGGAGGAACAGAGAGAGTAGAAGTCCTGACCTCAAAGTAGGTTGATGTGAGAGTTCATCACTGTGTGACTTCTCAAATGTAAGGTCTCTGAATCTTGAGCTAAGGCCAAGGCATGTCCCCTAACACAGGAGAAAATTGGAAAATATGACTACCAATTAGCAAGTCTTTCCTTTATAGAAGGCTCTATCAGCCAAGTTTCAAGCAATTAATCAATAAGCAAGAACTTATTAAGTACCTTCTGTATGCCAGGCATCGTATTAGCTATTGTGAATGAAATAGTCCCTATTCCAAAGGAATATGTAATAGGGAGATGACAACTGCTTATAGAATATATACAACATAAAATATAAAGTAAACAAATATGAAAATATACAAAGTAGTTAAATAGAAATGAGATTATAGGAAGACCAAGAGAGTGCAGTGTCATGAAAACTCAAAGAGGACAAAGAAAGAGAAAGTGGGTAACATGTTAAACGCTACTGAGAGATAATGATAGATGAGGATGGAGAAAAGGGCATTAAATTGGGCAATTAGGATGTCAACCTTGGGAGGGCAGTTACAATTGAGTGATGAGGTTCAAAGCCAGATTGTACAGGGTTTAGGAAAGATTTAGAAAAGAAGTGGAGGTTCTGAGTAGAAATGGCTTTTCCAAGTTTATCTGACAAGTTGAAGACAGAAATAGGATGATAGATAATGGTAGCATCCAGTGAGAATTTTTTTTTAACTATAAGGAAGACCTGGTTGTGTTTTTAGGCAGCATGAAAGGAACCAGTAGGTAGGGAGACAGTAAAGATTTGAAAGAAAGGGGAAAATAGTTGTAATAATCTGTTAGAGAAATTGGGAGGGGATGAGATAGGGGCCAGACCTTGTCAAGGGGGAGGGCAAAGGAAGAATCGTTGGTGGAGGGAACATCAGATGGATGTGGGATGAGGTCCTCTATCCCTGGAATGTACTCCTCCCTTACCTTCCACCTCACTGAATCCATCTCTTCTTTCAACTTAAAACTCAAGTCTCACCTTCTTCATGAAATCTTTTCTGATTCTTTCAACTGCCACTGCCTTTCCCTACAAAATACACTGTAATTAATTACTTCATTATTCTCTTTATATTTGTTCTGCATATACTTATATATGTCCTATGGTTTCCCTTAATTAGAATGCTAACTCCTTGTGAGTAGGAATCATTTCATATATTGTATTTGTATGCCCAGCAATCAGTACAGTGACTGGAACATGGTTGGTTGTTGTCTTTCATTCTCAAAGAGGACTGAAATGACATCACTATGTTGGGGCCAAGGTGTAATGTGTCTGACTGTGGCTGGTCAGGCCAATATGACCTTGGGCAGACTCTACCACAGGTCAGGCACAAATAGTCCACATGAACATTTGCAGTGGAGATGTTTCCAAATTTGGCACACAGTGGTCACTTCATAGATGCTTGTTGATTTATTGATTGAGTGAGAAGGGGAGAGGAGGGTGCTCATCAGGAATAGCTTCAATTTTTTTTTTTTTGTGGAGAAAGAAAATTCTGTGAGAAGTTTGAAGAAAGAAGAGAAAGTTTAGAAGAACCACTGGAGTGACTAGGATAGAACAGTGGTACCAAACTCAAATAGAAACAGAGGCCATTAAACTGTACATAAAAGATCCCTGTGGACACATACAACTTAAAAAATCCCACATATTAACATTTTTTATGTTTTATTGTATTTTTATTTATTTTGCTAAATATTTTTATAATTGCATTTTGATCTGATTCAAGTGGGTCCAAAGTAGCAGGAGGTGTGTAATCATGATGTTAAGGGTAGACCTGCTCATCAAAAACTCTTCATTTAGGCAAGAGGGGGTGGTTTGAGCAGCAGTCAGGAGCCTGCTGTGTTAGTAGATGCATCATAAACTTGTACTGGGCGAAATCATTAGTATATTGTTTTTATAATTATACTTAAATGGTCTCTTGTTTTCATCTCTCCAATGAAAATGTAAAATGAATACTAAATTGCCAACTGTTAGTTTTTCACCATCTTCTTCCATTCCCTACAAATTCCTGCTTCCAAAAAAGCAGAACCTGGGTCTATTACAGGGCTCATAACAAAGGAGATTTCCAATATATTTCTGACCAATTAATCAATCAACAGTTTTTTTTATTTGGGTTAACTACTTTTTGAAAATAGTTTATTTTAAACATTCATTTAAAAAAATTTTTGAGTTCTAAATTTTCCTTTTCAATCTCCTACCCATTGAGAAGGCAAGCAGTATGATACCAGTTATACATCTGAAATCATGCAAAATATTTCTATATTAGTAATCAACATGTATTTATTAAGTACCTAGAAATAACTAACTCTCCCTGCCCACTGGCTCACATAGAATAGCTGTCTTGGGATGCTAATATTTAGTCTTTGTGATGCTGGCATTTTCCACAGACTTAAGCAGGGGTCTACATAGTCCTTGAGCTAGAGCTCTTCTGTGTGTTTGTGCACATTAGTTCTCTGGGGCCAATGTAGATCACTGAGGCACAGAGGTCCCCAGGACCCTCTTCATCATCCATCCTCGTGGTGACATCCTGGTAAAAGGAGAATATCAACTAGAAATTAGAGATTGGAGATGGGGGATTTGCCAGTGCCAACTTTGGTGTTTACAGTATGAGACTGAAATGCTGCACTGGTAAAGGACCACATGCTTAGGAAGCATTTCCAGGAATGTTATGGGTTCATGTATAGAAGGTGGGAGCTACATGTTCCTTTAGAAATCACCTAAAGCAGTAGTTATGGAACTCCTGAATAGGATACAAATTATTTCTTTATTTTCACTACATTCCAATCTAGCCTCAGATATTTACTAGCTTATATGACTGTGGCAAGTCACTTAACCTCTATCTGCCTCAGTTTCCTCATCTGTAAAAGTGGGGATAATTACATCACCTACTTCCAAGGGTTATTGTAAGAATAAAATGAGATAATATTTGTAAAGCTCTTTTACTATAACTTATTCATTTTCACTTGTGATAGGATAGCTTAATATCTGATAAATTGAGAATCGTATTAGTTAACTCAGATCAAGGCTATAATTTTTGTAGCTGCTGTGTCTTCTATTCAGAAGACAGATTACTACATAGTAAAGTAGTCTCCTACTGCTCTTCTGTACAAAGCAGTCTCAAAAGTTTTGATCCGGTCTGTCAGTTCATTTTTATAGATCAGAAAAGAGAGGGTGCCTCAGAGTCTTAAGTCAGTCAATCATCTTGGAGAGACGCTTGATCCCAATCAGTTCCTTATTCTCTCAAAAGGGACCAATGTGCATCCTCATATTCTCCATGGGGAGATCACTATTACATTCCCCCAAAGCTCTTGGAATAAAGGAGAATTCTAGAGTAGCTACTGTGTCAATCTTGCAGTGAACTCAGCCTTCAAAAAAATCTTCTTCTGATGCTTCCTAGTAGTGTGGAAGTAATCCCGGGCATTCTTGGACTGCGCCAGTGGAGACCAAGCTCTGGTCACTTCTACCAGTTTGTGAAGATCGTTTTCAAAAAGTTTATTTATTTTTAGTTTTCAACATTAATTTCCACAAAATTATGAGTTCCAAATTTTCTTCGTATCTGATTCTAGAGAAAAACGGAAGCCAATGAAGATTATTGAGTGGTTGGGCAGCATGGTCAGACTAACGCTTTAGCAAAATCAGTAGCTGCTTTGTTTTTGGCTCCTCATTCTCAGAGGACCAATGACATCACAGGGTGAAATCTTGGCTTGAGAGTGAATTAGATTTAAGTGAGGCAGAGCTGAGCCAAGTTGTCAATCTCAATGTCTCCACCAGTCATCAATGTCCAATGGTGAGACAAAAGTCAAGATGACTGGTGATGGCCTTTGATGGAGCAGATGACCTCAGTCTTTCTACATTAAGGTCTTTCCCAGGCTTCACCTTATTTTAGGCAATGTCCATTCAGTGACAAAAGATGACCTAATTTAAGCATCACAAACATATGGGGAGCGGGGAAGACCCTCAAAGTTTCTGACCGAGAACAGAAAACAATTGCTCTTTGCACTTATTTTAAGTGATCAAAACCTAAACATAATGAACCACACAATACTGAACTAGTATTACTATTCATTCAGTGAAAGCTGAAGTGACTTGGGTTTAAAGGCAGTCAAGTTGCTCCATTTGAATCAAAATAGACTGGTCCAGAGAATCCCTGGACATCTTTAAAACTCTATTTTTTTAAAGCCTGATTTTTTTTTTCAGAGCTATATATGTATTTCAAGAACTCATTAATAAAAACTTCACAGTACAGAAAGTAAATTGTCCCAGAAACAAAAAAGAAAAAAAAAAATCTATCCACCTGATTCCAAAATATCTTACAAAATACAAACAATCAAAACTATATTCCTATGGACAGAGCACCCATCTGGAAGGATATGGAAGGCCAAGTGGAGAGAAGTACCACACACAGCAAGAGGCTGTAGTTGTGCGTGGCTGTAAGGGAAGCAGTACAGACATCTCTAGCCTTATGTTTCCCCACCCATCTCCAAGAGGGTTTTTCATTCCTTCTAGGTATCTTTCTTCCCCAGAGCTAGTTCTAGGGGTTTGCAAGCCCTCAGGTCTTCCAAGGTGGCATGATCCAAGGAGAAGTGTGGTCACTACTCTCTTGGCCTGTGCTTTGGTTTGTAAGTAGCTGCAAACACTCTTCTCCAACATGGAACTATGATCAGAGTTCCTGTACTCTAAGTATAAAATATATATAATAATAGGACCTGCTTCCATGGGTTGACTGGGTTAGCAGGGGCTACTGACTTGGTTGAGGATATCAGTGTTCTGCTTGAAGATATCCAAAGGGATATCTTCATAAGAGAGAATATTAATGTAAGTAAGAAGGAAAATTCCCTCAGGTACTCAGGGGCATGATTTCCCACAGATTCCCATACCACTGTTAGGAGAGAGATTTCCTACTTCCACATTTCTATTTCACTCAGCCACTTCTATCACCTTGCCTGATATCATCGACTAACGTCATCCAATGAGCTACCTTCTCCACTCTGTAGTTGTTCAGAATGGGGAGAGATTTGAGGTAGGGAAATCAATTAAAGGCTATATTCATATTCTGGGTGAGAGGTGAAGGTTAGGGTGACTGTGTGAGCAGAGAGAAGGGGGAATGCATTTTAGAGATGAAGGCAGAAATGATTGCCTGAGAGAGCATTTGAACGCAGGTCTTCCTAATACCAAGTCCATCACTCTAACTTGGTCATCACCATCTCATAGCAGAAGGTAGCTGTCACAAGCCTTTATCTTTTATTCTTGCTCTGATTATTTGAATTTCTTAAGTAGCAGGTGTTTAGATTTCATTTTCTGGCTAAATGACCTTTTATCTATGAATATTTTTTCCCTACATACATACATAAACCCTAGAAAAAGAAGGCACCTTAGGGATCATTGAGTCCAAGTACATCATTTTGTAGATAAGGAGACTAAGGTCCAGAAAGGAACAATGACTGGAGGGCTTTGGGGATGAGGAGGACGTACTCCAGACTCCCAAGTGTGGAATGAATTTGAGTCTGCTCATCTGGACCATAGGACTTAGAACTGGCTAGGGCCTTAAGGGTCATCAAATCTGCTTCCATTTTAAAGAAGATTAAACTGAAGTCATAGTGATGAAGTGACTTGTGCATGGTCATATTGGTAGCATGAGACAGAGGAAGAATTCCAAGCCAGATCTGTAGCCAAATGACAAGGAATTTGAAAGTGTTGAGTTTTTCAGTGAGCTAGGCAACTGAGGGGTAGAATGAAGGCACTGAATGGCAGGTGGGGTACAATTTCTGAAGGCAAAACTGTCAGCAAAGAAAATTTGCCTTTAGAAACCCTGTTCCACTTCAACCCTCCTTGCACTTTCCATCCTATACCATTTTTGTTGGGACTGGCTCTTTTAGAACAGGGGTAAGTAAGCCCTCTTGGGACAGGCAAGCAGGAAGTAGGGTTTGGATTGGGCTCCCCAACTTGGCTGGGAGGGAAGCTCCTTTGCCCCAAGTGCGCAACTGGTGACCAGCTCCTAAGCTCAACTGATCCTATTTTGTCTATGCAATCTTTTATCTTTATGTATTCACACCTGTTAATAATGGGAATGAATATATAAACCCTGCAGAGGACATTATATACACAATACATACATGTGTGCATATATATATA